>OX411550.1:20145916-20745916 GCA_948146395.1 Fragum whitleyi
AAATAAAGGAAACAATAACCGACGGTGGAATAATTATTCAAACAACAGTACAGAAATGGAAATTGGCTGTGATGACTCGGCTTCTTTTCTGGAGGCCGATCACAACTTTTACAGCCAACAGTAAAAGACAATAATGAAACAAATTATTTAGTGGAAACAAAATCAAAATTAAATTTTACAAAAATATTTAATCTTTCTGATAGGAAATTAACGAATGATGAAAAAAGTTTATTATTGATGGGTCTTAAATTTACTCCAACACCATTAAAAAATAATCCATGTGAACTTGAAAATGATTTAAATGATTTTTTTAGAAAACTAAAATTACAAGAATTCTTTTTTGGTGACACAAGTGAAGACTTTAGCCTTGTTAGGAATAAATCGTTTTTCAACCCTCCCTCAGGTAGAAACAAAAACCTTGATGAATATATTTCTACCACAAAATCTTTATGTTGTAATGTATTAATTCGTGATAATAAAACAAAACATAATATTTCACTTAATCAACGTAAATCAATCAAATCTCTAACAGATGATTCATCTATTATTATTAAAGAAGCAGACAAAGGAGGCGGAATAGTCATTATGAATAAAGAATTTTACAAAAAGAAGATTAGTGAAATGCTTTCAGATGTAATCTTTTATAAATCTATACCTCATGCAGATTCAGCACAAATTTTAAATTCAATAACAAATTTGATTAAAAGTAACGAAAAGATTACCAAACAGGAAAAAGATTTTTTATTGAAATTTGAATACAAAACTAGTACTTTTTATGGACTTCCGAAAATTCACAAAAGTTCAATTATTCAAAATATATGTGAAACGTCTAATGACGAATATATTGAAAAAGTTGATCCATTAGATTTGAAAATGAGACCGATTGTAGCAGGTCCTTCTTGCGAAACTAGTCGCCTGAGTTGTCTTTTAGACTTACTTTTAAAACCTTTTACTACAAAAGTGCAAAGCTATCTTAGAGATGATGTTGACTTTTTAAACTTTATCCCCAGTTCTGTAAAAATTGATACTGTTCTGGTATCGTTTGACATTGTAAGTCTATATACAAATATACCACATGAACTAGGTTATGAAGCTATTACGTATTGGCTAGATAAATATCCCATGCTAATTCATAGCAGATTTAATAAATTCTTTATTTTAGAAGGGTTAAAAATAGTTTTAGAAAATAACAATTTTAGTTTTAATTCGGCATATTATAATCAATGCAAAGGTACAGCCATGGGGACAAAGGTTGCGCCGACATATGCTACTTTAGTACTAGGATTTTTAGAAGATAGAATGTACACAAAAATTCGACAATTTAAGAATGAAGAATTTGCGAACTATGTTTACAATCAATGGAAAAGATTTCTTGATGATTGTTTTATTTTCTGGATATACTCATTAGACGAATTATCTGATTTTCACAGAATTTTGAATTCTTTACATAAAGACATAAAGTTTAAAATAGACACAAGTTCTGTTAAAATGCCCTTTCTTGATGTGCTGATATTAAAAAATGGTACTGAGATAACGACAGATATATATTTTAAATCAACAGACTCAAAACAGTATTTAAATTTCAAGTCTTGTCACCCAAAGCATTGCAAAATTAATATCCCCTTCTCATTGGCTCGAAGAATTTGTATGATCGTATCCGATAAGGTTATTTTGCAATGCAGGTTAAATGAACTCAAAGACATCTTAATTGAAAGAAAATATCCAATAGGAGTAATAGAGGCAGGAATAGATAAAGCTATAAAAATACCAAGGAGTTCTCTTTTAAAAGTAAATGAAAAAGAAGAAAATACAGTTTTACCCTATATTTCGACATTCAACCCCCGCAATAGAGAACTATACGGGATTGTTAAGAATAATTTTGAAATTTTGCAAAATGACGAAATAATGTCAAAAATTCTAAGAGAAAATAAAGTAATCAAGTGTAAAAGGCAATTACCCAATCTTAAACAGATTTTGATCAAGTCGGAATACAGAGAAACACATTCAAAACCTTGTGTTAAAAAATGTAATGAACCACGTTGTGGACTTTGTAAACATATCTTTGAGGGAGAGGTTTTTAAAATAAAGGATAAAATTTTTCATGCAAAAGAAAACATGGATTGTACAATTAGTAATTGTTTGTATGTGTTAATGTGTAATGGATGTACTGAATTTTACATAGGACAAACTGGGGATAAATTGAGAAATAGGGTTACAATACACAAGCAACAAATTAGGGACCCATCAATACGACAGCTACCTTTAAGTTCACATTTGGATAACTGTTCAAAAAAAGACCCAAAATTCTCAATAAACCCGTTTTATAAATTCAAAATTAATGATGTTTCCACTAGATTAACAAAAGAAAAATACTTTATAAATATATTTTGTCCTAAACTGAATGTTATATGACAATGTTTGTTTTGACGTTGACGTTGTGACGTTGTTACGTTGGTAACGTCGTTTCATTAAATTATTAACGTCGCCCTGATGAGCAGCAGCGAAACCGGTTGGCACGTTATTAAAATTGATTTCTAGTGTCGTTTTTTTGTTTTATTTATATAATTCTTGTTCTGGTTTACTTGGATTTTTTTATATATATATATATATATATATATATATATATATATATATATATATATATATATATATATATATATATATATATATATATATATATATATATATATATATATATATATATATATATATCGTATATAACATGCTTTTTTCCAGGGAAGCAATCAAATTTGGCTAATTTTGTTCATTTTGAACGCAATAAGCGATATCTTATATTCTCCTATTAATATCATTCAAAACTTGCTCATCCAACTCACTCAACATCGTTCTAAAAGCAATCCCAAACTTATTCACCTTGCAAATTCCACGACGTCACAAATGTATGTGACAGCTCTTGCGGTCGCTGACAATGAAATATGCGTTTTTCTACAAATAGCATTCATACGTCTTGCACTTAAGGATGTTGCCATTTAGAACACGTTGTCGTCAATTGATACAGTAATTATAGCCAATAGAATTCACTTTTTAATCAAAGAGCAACAAGCATTGTTACTGTGCGTCATTGAATCATTGAAACGGTTATTGTTGATCAAGGAGTTTATTTTCATGTTCTTTTTTTGTTGTTTTCTTTTTTAAAAAAAAATAAAAACACCGATACAAAAATTGTTGTTATAGATTTAACTAATCCACATTTTAACATGACACATGCCTCATTTTGAGATTATTTTGTGTAAATATGTTTGTAGACATAGGTTTTATGATAAGCACTTGGACAAATACCACATTTGTGAGCCAAAATAAGCTTTAAATCAACGAAAAGGACAATTACAAATCCGGTATTTGGCCTGGAAAAGGGATAACTGGTACGCCACAATTGTGAGCCAAAGTTAGCTTAAAATCACCGATAAGGACGATTACACATCCATTCATAGGCATGAAAATATTTATTGCTATTTAAATAATTTCAGTAACAAGGTTTCGGAAGCAATACCCATAGAAAGATCACAGACAGAAAAATGAATGTTAACTGAAATAACGTGAAATAGGATACACCAAACTCTCCGTAAACACTGGAAAGAGTTATATACTAATCAAAATTTGATAGGAATCAATCTTTGTACTTAAATTTTATCATAAAAACAGTCAAATTCGTGGCCAGTTTTTCATTGTCTATATCTTATAATGTCTTTTCGTTCAATTTACATAAACAAAACCGGTACTTGTCACGATTGTGAATGTTATCCGCATGCCGCACTTTATAGCGTGTAGCCCTCAGAATCGTAAAAATTTTGTTTCTAAACCAGGGGTGTGGAAATACAGAGTTTTTCCACTGGTCAAGTAAAAGCTGATTTCATACTTGCACATCAAAAAGAACATGTCCACAAAAAAGCAGGTAGATAAATATTGAGAAAATTTTGTGATTAATGAGGAAAATGCTGTAAACCAGCATTTTCTTCATTAAAACGAACGTTTCTTCCCTTTGATACAAACAAAAGGATGACTTTTCTCATATATCTTTTTAGTATTGTAACAAGATTTCCTATGGCATTTACTTTTCCACAGACAAGTGGATTAGAAAAATGTACTTGCCCGCAAGTAGAAAAGCCCGTGGCGGACAAGTCGGGCAAGGGTATTCCTGCCCCTGCAAACTTTAAGATAAAAAAATGCCATTTGGGTTTTCTGGTTCTGGAATTGGTTCTACAAACCATTAACTGTCGCCGGAAGAGGTTAGAAATTTTGAATTCCCGGAGAATGGATTGTGGCGTCGGAATGCACATCTCAACCTTCCCTCAACATTATGTACCGTGTAAGATGGTTTTAAAACATATTGTTTTTCTTACTCAAGTTTCAGCCATTAATACCTTTTGTAATGCGCGTGGCATTCTTCAGCATGCGGTTGTTGTCGACAATACGCAGTTCTTGACGTTTTATGGACAAAAATAATATGTCTGCTGAACGGATGCTGGTTCCAAAAGATTGACAAAACACAGCTCATGATCACGTACAGAGGAAGTCGCTTGAATACGTTTAAATTTGCGACGGCAAGACAAAGAGATAAATCAGTTAAATATGCATTAATTTTTTACATGTCAAACAGAACCCCTGATCTTAACATTTGATCCCTATCAATTTTTGAGTAGTACAGTGTAAATAAGTGGGCCAATTAGGGGTAAAGATGAAGTAGATCGGATAAGAAGGCATGCTGAAATTATCTCTCTAATTATGCAGATTAATCGTTCTAGATTCATCTTCTTCCTTTTCTTCTTTTCGACGTTTACGACTTTTAGCCGCCATCAAAGCGCAGTTGGCAACGCGTCGTCTGTAAAACTTAAAGACCCGACTTTGATCCCTGACGGTGGCACTTATCCTTTCAGACCATTTGTCCCTCACCAATGGGTTGATAATATTAGACCTATTTGCAATAGTACCTTGAGGCTATGAAAGGATGGTAGTACTAGTGTGTTTGAAAAAGCAAAAAATCCATCACAAGGTACTCTAGGCGCCGCGATAAACTGGTAAATGTTAAAAGCTGTGTAAAATCCCATTTAAACAAACAAATACGACTTTACGTAGTATTTCGACCGGTTAGTGTGTGTCAAAAACGTCATTAGACTCCAAACAATGACGTACACAGGCAGAAAAATAAATCTTTGTTTACGTACAAAAAAGTCTCTTTTCGCATCAGATGACTAACTCATATGATTTCTTTGTTTTCCATGACCCAAATTTCTATTTCCTTGAAAGCTTTGATTTCATAAACATACGTAAATGAGCCTGTACGTGACATTTCCAACTATTTCAAATATGCACCAAGCAAAGAATCTGGCCAGAATGTGCAAAGTCTTCACTATGCTTTTTGTCGATAGTTAAGGTCTCAAGGTATCTAAAGACTGTCAGGAAATCTTCTGTTAAGTCTACACAGCATTCTCTATTTCTTAATAATTGCCCTTTAAATACATGTCAAATTGTAGGAAATGTCACTCACAGGCTCAAATATGAAATACTCAGTCAATGAGATCGTGAAATGTTCATTCACTCCGATCAAAACCATTCTTAAGGTAGTGGATTCTGCAGCGTTTTGATAGTATTGAACCTGACAGTGTTTACCGAGGTTTCCTAATGATTTTCACAAACTTTTAGTCAGGCGGCCATATGGGAATAAGTGCGCTAGAAATCGAGTTTGTGGGCACTTTCGCGGCATGAAGGGCAACAGGGCTTAAGTTGGAGAGTAACATCTGCTCTCTCAGAATCTGCCTGTTGCCCAACCGAAAGATCATTATTAAGGTCAATAAATGAGGTCAAAGGTCATTGGGTGCAAAAGGGAGTATAATTCAATAATTATCGCATATAGGCTATGGATGGCGGGCATTTGTAAGCTGTGCGTATCAGAATCATATTGAAATGCATGTAATCTATAGATTTATTGTTTTCTCAACATCATACACAGTTATCTTGATATATTCGTCCACCTGTTTGTTATTTTTATCAATTTTTATAGGAGCTAAAAGAAGAACTGTGTCCCCCTTTTCAGTTTACATGTAAAAAAATCTAATTTGTCCTAAGCTTTTTTGTCAGATTTTTTGTAATTTTTATCTGTTTTGGGTGAATATGACTTTTTCACAATAAAAAAATATCTATAATTGCAAGCACTTTTCCTCTGACTATCACTGTAATGGTAAAATACGTTACTTTTAAAACAACTCCATATAGAAAACTTTATTGTGGCTAATAATTTGTATTCTTTAACATCATTTTTGTGTGTTTTTTATTATTATTATTATTATTTTGGGAAAATATAACTTTTTCACAACTTAATATTATGTTAATAATTGTTACCAGACATACCATGACTACACGGGTAATTGTAAAATACGTTACTTTTAAATACTCCACATAGGAAATATCATTGGGCCTTTCACCTGACAACTCTAGCAATACTCTTGATAATAATCGTACTGATAAATAAAGCTGAGAAGCTAAGAAAGTTTAATTTATATCTAAATGGCCCATCACAAATAAGTATACGTTATATACCTGAATATTGGTCTTAAAATTCGCCTGTATTTTTAAGTTTAGACTTTCATTTGATTGTGCTTTTTAATTTTGCTTTTGTGTTTAGGACGCGAAGTATCTCAAAGAACCGTTCGTCACCTTAGAATAGAAAGGTTCTATCTAACATATTGGTCAAAATTGAGATTTTCACATTTTTAAAGAGGGTATAAACGGATGCATCTCCTGTGTAAAAATTAGATCTCCATGACAATAAATGGAAAAGATATTCAACAAAATGTAAAGGTCCTATCTACCTATCTCAGAATGTGTTAGTGGAGAAAGGTTCTATGAGTATACCAGTTTGAAGAGAAAGGGCCTATTTGACACACAGGCCCTTTCTATTCCAACATATTGTCTCCAAAGTTTGGATATTATGACGGTGAAAGGTTCTATATGACAAATAAAACCTCTCAATTATATAATAATTGTCTCTTCATAAAACTTATGCCCTCTTATCAGTGATAAAGAACAGCCAAAAATAAATATTTCTTGATAATATTTCACATCTTGCTAGAAAACAATTAATGAAGTGGACCCGTAATAATTCTGTAATGTTTCGGTAGTAATGACCTTTACCAGTATTTGGTAACCGCGAAAATGACGTTATAATGTGTTTATTGTGACGGCAGTTTTAAACGGCGTCGTATGTTTGGCGGAAAAATGAAATGTTGAATTTTAATAACTTTGACGATTTTTAGCGAAATATAGGGTCATATTATAAATAGAATATAAAATTTGTGCTCATCAAATACCGAATTTGTTAGACTCGTCGTCTATAAACAGATAAAAACTCGAATAGCCCCGTTTTTGTCTGTTTATGGTTGACTCGTTTGGTAAATTCGGTGTTCAATGACTACTCATTCAATATCCTCTATGTATCTACTCATATAAAATTTCTTTTTTTGGTGTACCTTTTTATAAATTCAGATAACAATCTCTACAATTCAATCTCTGAATTAGTCAATTTATAATTTAAGTGATGAACGGCTTAGAACTTGATGCAAAAGTATCTTAAAAAATAATGTTTATGTATTGATAACTGATTGGTATGAAAATAAAAATTGAAATAGATCAAAGAGTGAAATACATTTCAAGCTATGATAAAACTGAAATCCTGTTGAAAGTTCTTCCTTTATATTGAATACTAGATGCTTGCTAATTGTTCTCTATGGACTGTTTTTCATGTAAATGCCTATGTAGTTTAAGATTATGGTCATAATGAATATTCTCCAAGTATATTGACCTTCTTCAGAATACAACATAGCTAAATTTGCCTGAAAAAATTAAAAAAAAAAACACACACACAAAATATTTTTGAAATAGATACAAAAACTGACACTTATACTATATCATACGCTCCAATTAGAAAAGAAAATATAGCTAGTTTGAGAAAAACTAAATAGATCTATAAACCTATAAGTAGAAAAAAAGAGAACCTGCCCTGCGTTCGGGATGGGAACGTAAGCGAAGCGCTTTCGGGATGGCGCCTCGCTTTGCACGTATGTGCGCGTGCAAAGCGGGGTATCGTATGAGGGCCCGCGAAGCGTTTTTACATCCGGAACGCAGAGCTGATGAACAATGAAATGAAAATAGATTAAAAAATAACAAATAGGTCAATATGCTCTATGGAATAAGCATAAATCGTTTCTATGTTTTCAGTGACTCTGTTAAATTATATACTTATCATATGTTGGAATAAAAAAAAAAACTTTACCAGTATCAACCGAGGTTTCCAAATGATTTCCATTAGGAAACCTCGGTTAACATTGTGAAAGAACACGTGGTCGGAAAGGGTTGCGGAACTATTACGGTTCCACTACCTTAACATGTTACAATAAACATTCAAATTAGTTCAAGTTATTGACCTAGTGTTGAAAACTTGATGTTCTTGAAAGGATAAGATAATATTTCAAATAAGTAAGAAAAATTTGTTGGAGAACCACATGAGGGAAATACAATTATGCTAGACTTACAAACCTTAATTCTTACATACAGTGAGAGAAAACTTAAGATGAATGCAGATGAAAATTGCCTTTTTTGCTGAAGTTGCTGCACGCATTAGATTTTACATTCCATGACGGAGAGAAACTGCTGTAAATAACACTATTTCTTTGTCAATGGAGTCACTAGCTTGCGACAAAGTGGAAGATGGAACACTAGTTTGGCAGATTGTTCGCCTTTTGCCATTAGCAATTGTTAAATATTATAGAAAAGCGCGGATCTACTCTTGCTCTGTCAGTTCTCCCATCATTAATATCAAGCCAAGTGTCTGATCTGAGAGCGAATTTCACAAACTTGAATTGGCACATATAGCTATTAGAAAGGAAGAGACTTATGACTAAGTGTCTATCAAAGAACATGTCCAAGCAAATTCTTACATCAAACATGTTTCAATGTAATGCAATGCATTTCATTATGAAAGAAAAATTGATTAGAAGCAATTTCTTTTTAAAAATTATCTACCAGTCACTAATGAAAATGTAATTTTAAAGAGTATGTTCTTTAGCAAGTCTCTTGACATAGGCCACCAACATTAAGTTATACTTTTTCATGAAAACTGCATGAAACATTTCAAGGATAGAAGGGAAAGGTACAGAGAAAGATTTTTTGGCTCCTGATCTAAATATGAAGATGTTTGAACCTTATAAAGTCTGGTGCAGACTCGAAGGACTAATCCCTTTCAAGGAGAGAAAAAAAGAGTTATTTTTTCTGTGAGAAGTTCAATTTGTTTTTTTTTTTTTTTACTAAAAAAGAACAGTGTTCTACTTGGGCTAAGTATCAACGCCATCAAAAGGCTGGAACAGTTACAGATGTGATTAATACAGGAGGAATATGACGACACCAGTCAATTAAAACCCAAGTCAGTAGCAATTAGAAAAGACAAGCAAAAGCAAAACTTGATACAAATTATTGTGTTGCTACTTTTGATAACACCACGTGCCCGTGTATGTGAATTGTACAACTTGTGCTATAACCTGAGGATACAATTTGTATAATAAACAAGTGTTTTGTCATCTGTGATTTGAAACCCATTGAAAAAGAGGTTTTTCTGATATAGCCACTTGTAATTTTAGAAGTCATCAGTGATTTTGTCAGGTAGGAGATGGTGAAAAAATTCCTGTTTCACTTTGATGCATTCAGGGGGGGGGGGGGGGTGTGAACGGCAATAAATATGTAGGAGCATCATGCATGTATTATGTTTCAAAATACCCCAGTTAAAGTTAATAAACCATAAGTGTTTGCAATCTGGTTATAGTCCGTTGGAATGGAACTCTATTCATTCTACAATCGTACAAGCTCGAGTACATGCATCTAGAGCTAGTAGGAAAAGTCCATTCACTGCAGTGCCATTAAAATTTGACCATGTAATAAACTTTAAGTATTTTCTTACAAAACAGCAATATTAACCTACAGGTATAACTTAGGGTTGCAGAGTAAATTGGTTGAATATCAAGTGGATTAACATTGAGAAAGAAGAACCAAAAATATGATTAATTATTCCTTTGAAAAAAAAAACAAGGGAAAAAGTTTGACATGACCAATATATAACTTGGAAATAGACCAGTGCTATCCCACACATCTTCCAGTGTCAGAACAAAAGAAAAAATGATTTAGCTTAATTTTGTGGGAAAAAAAATCATTCCTAAATTGCAAGGATAAAATACCATGTGGTTCAGAGGATGAAATCTTGGATATCTATTTTTTTTAACAAAAAGCTTTTTCTGTGAAAGCATGGAACATAAAATATGTTTATAAAACATTGAATAACCACCTTTTGTTGGCACTTTTTCTTTGCTTTTTGACCCTTTTAATCCTAGTTTTGTGAAAATACAGCCATATGAAATGTCTAGTTTCAAGTATTCTTTCTAATCTGTTGATATATAAAGGGTCTATTTGTCATATATTCCCTAAAATCATCATTTACTATCAAAGTGAATTCTAATAAAAAGGATCTATATGACACATGGAACCTTTCTTTTCATTCCATAACAACCTTGTCACTATAAACTTAGTTGGAAGTGAAAGGACCTATGTACAAAATCGATCATATTGATCAAAGTATTGATCATAATCAATTAAAATTTATACAAAATAAAAGAATAAATTTAGATGAATAATCAGTGTAAATGTTATTATTGTAGACTGTTTTTCTGATTTATGCCAGAGCTTTAAACCTTTAAACGTGATTTTCTCAAAACTATGAAAATGTTACATAGAACCTTTCTATTCTAAGGTGACGCGTTATTCCAAAACACGACATATCATGAAAGAATACATAATACCTTTGTAATCGACAGATCTGCATAACAGCGGCAGAAAAACGTAACGAATGTAATTATCTATGTTACGAAATGTGTTTGTTTGTTTGTTTGAATGGGTTTTACGCCGCTTTCAACAATTTCGCAGTTACATCGCGGCGGCCGGAGCACCTAACAATGGATTTCTGGTATTTCTTTCACCTGTACTACCATTACACACTTTACTAGCCTTCGACTGCTATCTCACATAGGTTTACGATTATATACCCATTGGTGAGAGACAAACGTCGGAAAGGATATTTGCCGCCACCGGGGATCGAACCCACGACTTCCCGATTGGAAGTCTTATGCCTAACCAACTGCGCTATGGTGGCGGCTGTTACGATATGTGGTCCTACCATTTTGTAACATTGGTTTAAATCTTTCTTCTATATTTACAATCTCTTGTTCTATTGCTAATTGAGTGGGAATGAATTTCTAAAATAGAAGGGTAAAAATGCATCTTATGTTACATCATTTTATACATAGATAATACTATATGAATGCAACCTACATGTATTGTCTGTTTCGTGTAAATGAATTGATAAATGTAGCCGAGAACAATTGAAAGTTATGTCAATGCGTATCACTGAAAACTGCCAATATTTGCATTTAGAAAGTTATCGCTGACGATTAATCGATCACTTTCTGCCGAAATAATATATCTTACGGCAAAACCTTGGTAGCGAGATACGTTGATCCTTTAAAGAATAACGATATTTGAATTGCGGATTAAACAAAAACATGGTCTTTATAATCAAACGTTGCCCTTTCAGACAAAAAAGGAACTTTATAGCAATATCTATCGATACAAATTCAAAATTTAAAAAAATCAAAGTGTTACATCCTCGGTGTTATACACCAATAAGAGTAATAAAAATGCGCCACAATATTACAGGTTGTGTTGAAAATAACATTACACATAATATAATGAGAAACAATTCTGGCAAAATGCAACTTTTCAAAGCACTTACAATTTAAAAGACTTAAAAATTGTAATTACCTATGGTTAGATTCTGATTTCTGAAAGTAACATACCTTCCACAATAAATTGTCTAAGCACTCATCTTGATCAAGTCAAACCAAGCAACACTTCTTTTGTGGGAAAAAGAGAGAACTTCGAAATCGTTGAACTAAACACCATGGTAATATATAATTCTAACCAATTTTGTTCTCAAATTATACATTTTTTCATGGAAACAGATTAGTTTCATTACTCGGATATATGCTTCAAAAAGCCTAGATTTACCACATAGAACAACAGCCGATCAATGATTTAGAAAAACGAATGTTGGTTTACGGCTGAACCAACAGCCGGTGTGGAAAGACAATGCCTCGAATTTGGTTCTATTCGATGAATAAAGCAGCGTAAAAAATACATATTGGACCCTGATACAACAGGGTTTTACTTTCAACCAAGTCCAATTACCTTTCTGACGTGGTAGAAATTTGATCGACACACTAGTCCGATGGTAGCACTGTGCGTTATTAATGTAACTATACAGCCTTAAGCTTGTGGTAAAAATATACTAAAGGTTATAATTCCATTCGATTCCGGACTTCCGTCAACAATTTGTTCGTTATAATCACATATAGCTTTTCATATACTTGGAAAAGGTTAGATGCAGTGGGGATTATGAAAAACATATGAGACACGTATAGTACAATGTTTATCAAAACAACACACTATAACAGATATTCATTACAATTGAAAGAAAGGTTGCTGTACATTGTTCTAAATGGAATTAATTACTTTATTATTATTATTATTATTATTCATTAGTTATCTATGGAGTCTGTTACTTTTTTCCCTTTTTACATAGAATCAAAGCGCGAAAATCTTAAAAAAAAATCTTCTTCTCTGAAACCAGATGTCAGACAGCTTTCATATTTGGTATATAGCATCTCCTAGTGGGCCTCTACCAAATCGTTAATATTAAGACCCATGGGTCATATTTGGGATTTGCCCGGGCGCATCCCTTTTAGTGCTTCTGAGCACGAAGGGTAAAAAAAATGAAAATCCTCTTATCCGAAACCAGAAGGCAGACAGCTTTCATATTTGGTATGTAGTACATCTAGTGGACCTCTACCAAGTTTGTTCATATCAAGACCCTAGGATCATATTTGGGCTCCATTTTGGGTAACGTATATTACACATATTTGACCTCTCAAAGATAGATTCTTATGTTGTTGTTTCATCCAATGCAATACATGTACTTGAAGACGTTAATCATTTTCATTGATATTTGACTTAAATTTAACATACTTTTTAAATGAGCTACGAGTCATTTTTGAGATGCCAATCTTAATGACAATTGTTTCAAAAGCGTAAAATGTATTTACACTTATATTTTAATGATATTCGAGTGTCGCACAATTTTCTTATGGTTGAGACATTTTGAAAATGAAAAGAAACATTAAAATAAGAAAATGAAAGAAGTTCTACTTTTTGATAACTCCATATATTGTATCAACTTCTAAATGGGTAACGTATTTTGTATTTTGTATTTCTTTTCTAAATGGGTAACGTATTTTTTATATATATTTGAAAAACAGGAACATTCAAGAATAATTAACTTATTCTACCAGAGTCTTCCAATCACATCTTGTCACAATATTTTTGTTTTGCTAATTTACTTTGTTTATTACAGAATTTTTTGTTGTTGTTTGTCCAAACAAATGTGTACTAATACTTACGGCCAATTCATCCCATTTATAGGCTGAAAAGTATAACGTTATTGACAAACAAACATTTAGAATTGTTTTGAGACAGCATTGCTAATATGTTAATGAATCCAAGACATCCATGAAATACGCAATAAATGTTATCGTAGGTTAACGTAAGATTTAACAACGCTTTCTGTCAAAAATCATATAGCAGTAGTCTGTTTAGCAAGGTAAGTCAGCCTTTCTTGTCGAGTTAAGGGTTAAAAATATGACCTAACATAATAAAACCCAACACAAAATACTTTTAAAATTAAGAAATAAATGTCCCATTGATATTAACTGATCTTGTTAAAGTTTATTTTCTATTGAAAGACGAATTTAATATCATAAACAATTATAGCCATAGAATTCGCTTACGTGAAATGCACATGGTAACCTTTGACCCCGATTGTGACCTCATTTATGCTTTTATTTTTAGGCAACAGGGCAAAATCTGTTCAGGGGTGGTTGCCAAAGCTATTTAGCCTAGTGAGACCTTATGCCGCAAAAGTGCCCACACTTCAAAAATTTTCGGTCTAAACCACCAGTCTATTTGTTTTTAACAAAACTAGTTTATTTTAAATACTCTATTACAAGTTAAGGGTCTTTCGGGAAATTTTAACGGACAAGATTATGACGTCACCGTCTGGTTTTGAATGTAGCCCCCGCCCTTTATGACCTAGAGTCAGGTTATGGGATATATTTTTTTGAATTTCAAACGATAAAGCGACCTTTCATTGAAATTAGGGCGATCGGTAAAATTCAATAATCAAGTCATTTAATTGATATCTATTGTTGATAGATTGCTAGATTATGAATATTAACATCTTTACTCCACGTTATTTTCTCGAATAGAATCTTTTGAAACCCTTTATTTTATAACGCGTCAAAAAGCCGTAAAAAACCAAATACCGGCTTCCGGTCGACAGACTGCGGAAGCCTGCGTCCATTGCTACATTCGAAAATGCTATACTTTATTTGGTCGATATCTTTTGCGTACCGCAATTACCACTACTGGAAACCTTACATCCGGAAGCCGAACATAGCCGAAATTCCGAGGAACTTCCTGTTTACACGAAAAGCCTAGTGTGTTACAATTAATTTGTACTATTAGTTTTCTCCTCCAAGATGTCATACAGATTGATGGAATCCCAGTTTATGTACTCAAAGAAAAGGTATTGCAGCATATAATTTTCTAACAGAGTATTTCTCAACAATGGCAAACTTTGTTGATTCGGTGCCTTAAAGATGCGAGAAATACTTTCAGTCATGCTTAAAATCTCTAATGTTACAGACAAACGACTTTTTCCCAATAGGTAGATAATCATAGATCTTAGTGGGATAGCAGCTGAATGTTAGGATGGAGTGTTAGTACTGTTTTGAGAAATAACAGGAAACCTTAACCACGGCTGCATCGAATGTGCTATATACGAGGGGCTATTAAAAAAATTTCGAGACTTTAATCATATTTTTTGTCGCAGATATTCAACGACTTAGAAAATTGCATGAGTTGAATCATATGTCTTTTGGCAAGAAAATAACCAAGTTTCAATAGAGAAGCATGAATAAACTAAATTCCATGTCAAATTGATTTGAGACGGGTTTGGAATCTCGGGGAAAAATAGTGACGTCATGAACGTCAAATCCTCTCTCGATTGCTTTTGTCAGTAATGTTATTTTTATTAGTTATAAACAGTAAACTAATATCAAGTCCCACCAACGGGCGCACAAACGTATAAAATACACGTTTAAGTGAAAAAATTCAAGTTCTTTAAATACATGTAAGGCCGTAGATTTTTCACTTGACTAGCACACAAATTTTCGCTTAATAAAATCGAACTTTGGCCAAAACGGATAACCAAGCATATATATATATGACTCGTCCACGCAAAAACAGGAATAACAGTTAATGTTTAAAAAGAGACAAGTTCCAGTAGAGGCCACCCAGAGCTCTGATTTCTTTTACAAGGAGGTATAGTAATCCTTCTAAAATCAGAAAATCGGACCCTTGTGGCATACCTTGGTTTATTTGACCCGAATTTGACCTCTGTGGAAAAAATGCTTAAATATCAAGTACCGACATGATTGATCAATTAACGAAATAAATATTACATACAACACCGTTTGTTATTCATCCCTAGGAAAGCAAAGCCGAGTAAGAATAATCCGATTTTTATTTATCCAACTAGCAGGGATCAGATTCGGGTCAATAAAGCCGCGCTATATGTTAAGAACGAAGTCAGCCTACGCAGTCCACGCAGTCTGACTTGGTTCGAAACTTTACGCACAACCAAGACGGGTGACATATAAGCGTGCAAATCTAGCAGGGGAGAAAAAGAAGGTAAATAAAATAAGAAGTAAGAAATAAACAATATTTATTTTAACAGGTGATAGCGTTACAATACTTATCTACCCAAGTTGCTATATTTCTCACTTGCTCCTCCTTAAGCGTCCTTTTCCTATCGTTTGACCTTTAATGAGTGTGAACCGCCCCGTCGGTGTGAGCTTACGGTGTGAAGGAAAACGCCTTTTTCGCTAAGGAATGTGTGACATGTAAAAATATCATGCTTCTCGTCTTCAATTTTTCGCAACATTAACTGATTAACATGATTTCCATGACGATTCCTGCTTGTCACAAGCTCAGTGATATCACGCGCCAAGTCTACGCACAGCACAAACCCTGCATTCAGGACGTAAATAAAAACACTTCTACGCACGTTTAGATATTTTACACGAACAAAATGCTGTCTAACATTTATCAAGCGGTTTTGACCACTTCAGTTTCATTTTGAACGACGGGACGGGTTCAATTTATGTTAAAGGGATGAAGATTTTTTTTTAATTCATGGAGCGTGAAAGCTTAACATTATTTCCTAGTATGAAGAAGTATAGTGATAAGATTTTCTATATCTCATGGAATGAAAAAAAAAAATTCTTCAATTTATCTACTATAAATAATAGCAAAAAGTAACAGTGATTGAACTTGTAAGTAAATACTTCTTTACAGGGGTATTTCAAATAAGAAAAATGTTTCAGACACGTGCAGTTTACATTGTTGTTTTTTCAAAATAGAATATACACGTTTTAGGGATTTAATTTTTGTCACTTTCTCAGATTATTTTTTGAAGGTGTTTTTGATTTTGACGAAAACGTCATTTGCTGTAAAAATGAGCTTCGGAGTATCTAGTTTCATTCCTATGAAGCAAAGCTCAATGACGGTTTTAACAAAACACATCCTTAAAGCCCCCGTCTTTATTCGTGAACAATTCCGAAACGCAAGACAATGATCTTAGACGATTATGTTCACAAGAACTAGACCCACATTCTCAAAGTTAAGCTTGAATTTGCTATTCCACTATTCAGTAGTTCAAATGATTATGACGCATGATCTAAATATAGGCCTTACTTTATGAGCATTTATAACCCGCAACATGACGTTCTCCAATTTCAATACTACTCGATTACCGCTCCTGTGCGTCTGCGTATTTCATGTCACCAATATCTCATTTGCATATTTTCCTGTATAAGGAAGATAATGCGTTTCACTAAAAAGTCGTCGTTTGTCGATTGATCTGCATTTTTATATAACTCATCTTTCATAAGACTATATCAAGAAAAAATATTCAACGAAGGTTCACGAATAAGCCTTTTTTTTCTCTGAACGCAGACGGGTTTCTTTGAAATCAAGTAGCTATTTTTCGTTTTTTTCACGAGTCCGAGGGTAAATTGAGGATTTATTGCATTTTTGTTTGATAGCGCTTTATTCAGGATATATAAATAACTATCATTTGTTATCTTCATGCAAATTTTAAAAATTCAAGCGATCGTAATACAGTTTTTGGACAGTTTTGGCTGCACGATTTTGGATATATGTATGAAATGAATGAATATTTGAAAAGTTGTGAATCGACTTTTGGACGAATGATTTGGAATGGGTTTGAGTGGAGCGAATGTTAACTGAACGATGTTATGAACAGGAGTAATTTTCCATTAGTTAGTGGGTCTTCCATTGATAAGTGGACTCTTATCTATTGTGCTCTAAAAGTGTCTAGAGTCTTCTGTTAGTCTTGCTCAAATAATTTAGGGTTTTTACCCCTAAATTATACGGACATAAACAAAAAATAAGGGTGCACGCGTTTATTTTGCCGGTGACCTCCTAAACTTTTACGTGTACGTACAAAATGAAGGTGGAGCCATAAATGTTCATGGAAATGGCATTGACTTATGAGAAAGAGCCAATTGCCATTATAATGGGCGCGCATTCTTAAATTTCAGCGATGCAAGTCTTTTTTTTTAGCGTACTTTTGGTCTATACGATACACCATACTTATCGGTCTAGGATCTGACGACTTACTGTCACAATTAACTGAAACAAATCACGTCAAAACGTTCATTTTCTCTGTGACGGTTGGCCTTTGTAAATCTGAAATTACTCTCCCCGAGGCTCTTGCTAGATTTTATGACGATTGACGGTTGGGAATTTCGAAAATAAAATATACTTTTTCAGTCCTTATTAAACAATTGAAGGGAAAAAAGCAGTATTGGTCAAGTGCAAACGGATTTACCTTATACAGATATTGTGTCGAGGAACGACATGCTGATCTTATTAAAAGAGACAATTAAAGATTGGAATCTGGCTCTTCTTTCTCCGTAAGATATTTGGATCATGGATTCGGTCAAATTTGTATAGTATCAAAAACACTTAAGATTTGAATTATAGTTTGGGATATTGTGATACCGTAGAAGACAAATTTCACGTAATCGAGGGTAAGCAAAATGGGGGGGGGGGGGGGGGAAATTCGTTGTTTTCGAGAAGAAAATGCATTGTGATATGTTCATCGTGACAATAGAAGGTGACTGTTTAAGCCATCAGTTCCGCGGCCGTTTATACACGTGATTGCATTAGTCAAAATAGTTTCAGAACTATCCTTAAAGACTTCAAGAGGCTTTAAGACAGAGACCATTACCAAATTCATTGGCGAGCTAAAATAAAATTTCTCTTTTCGGTCATTGATTTCTAAATATGGCAAATGTTCGGTAAATTGCTTCTGTCATTTATCAGAATTAACTCCGCGACCAAATTTAGATACGTTTACTTGGGATTTTTTAATTCTTCTGTTAGTAATATCGTTAAATTGGCATTCACCTCAATCAAAACCATTTTTAAGCGCTAACTCGCTCCATTCATTCATTCCAAACACTCACTCACTCCAGTCAAAAACGCTCCAAAATAAAAATCTTTATAAAAATCAACGATTTCACTGGCATAATTCAATTTTGTAACGCGTTCATGGAGACATATTTATCTATTTATTGAACCTGCATGCATATTTCATTGAAGGGTTGTAATTAACATCACTAATTTTGTTCATCTTGAACAAAATTAGTGATATTGGATTACCTCCCTTTATTTTCACCCAAAACTCGCTCCACACACTCAATCAATTTCATTCCAAAATCTTTCAAAAATCAATCATCTTGTCAATTTTACGCTGTTCTTAACTGAAGCATGCTTCAAAAGAGGTATTGCTGAACATTACTGTTGTTATTTTATATATATATATATATATATATATATATATATATATATATATATATATATATATATATATATATATATATATATATATATATATATATATATATATATATATATATATATATATATATATTATATATATATATATATATATATATATATATATATATATATTCAAAATATACGCACTGTTCTATAGATATGTATGTGTTTCTTCATGGGCAAACAAGTAAAAATTGCTGTAATGTACAGCAAAGTGAATTGTGTCGCCTTTAAAGAATCAAAGCTAAGTTATAAAAAAATGGTTGGGACTTTAGGTAAAAATGGTGAAAAAATAAAAACAATACAATCACGCATCTTGAGTTCACAAGTTTTTTTTTTTCGGTGTATAAAAGCAAAGCTAAAATGAATGCTTACAATTCTGAACTTCACAAAAAAGAACTGCATTATAACAGAAAATCTAGTCCCGCATAAAAGGTTGTAACTAATTATGTGGATGAGTTTAAAAAGGTATTTTTAATCCAAAAATAATAGATTGCTAATTAACTGCAATTTGTTTTTATCTTTTTGGGCATGACTATCGCAAATGATAGGAAATCGAATTTCTCTAAAGAATAAGTAGAACTTTCGCCAGTCTTGGTACGATAATATACTTGGGAATAAGTAAAATATTACGAGATGTTGATAAGAAAATTCATATTCCCTTTTTCCTGTCCGCTCATGAAACTTAAGTCAATGGCAGTTGAGTTATGTTAAATACTTGACAGATAAGAAAAATCGGTTTACATGTATTAATTACCTGTGTTTTATTTGGTGCAGTTGCGCTACGTTTCGAGAATTCAGAATGAAAATACTACGCCTTTCCATGCTCTCATTTTGGGGGCAAATCCGGATTTTGCGGACACGTTTACAGACAAACACCAGGAACATTGTGGCAACGTTTCATTGACATTTGCCCAGTTGTTTATGAGGTTGTTCAAAGATATCAAAGTGAATATTGTCACGTCCTATCATGCCTATAGTTATGGATCAATCAAAGTTCGCGATTAATTTTCGGAAAGGGTTAACCAGGGAACATTTCGGAAATGTTCCATCGGAATTGGTCTTACAATTTAGGAGATGTCGTTCATAGATTTCTTAGTAAAGATTGCTACGCCCTGACACACCAATGTTAGGCTATTGGCCAAACAAAATTTCGCGAACAATTCTAAAAGTGGGTCACCTGAGGAACACTCTAGCAAAATAATATTGGGATTGGTCCAGCGGTTCAGTAGGATATGTCGTTCGAAGACTTCATAGGGAGAATGCAAGGCCTATAATTTTGGGCCATTCAGTAGTCCGAGTGCACATTGTGACAAAATTTAGTTCAAATTAACCCGGTGTTTAAGGAGAAGAAGAAGTTTTAAGACTGTTGACAGCGGACGACGCTTGTTGATTCTTAAAGCTTTGCTTGAGCACGTTGCGCTCAGAAGAGCTAAAAGGAAGACTAGTGAAGATGAATTTTGTGTAAGTGCCTAAAAATTATTGCTGCTCTGCAAATTAATATTGAACTTAATTAACACTATTTTCATACAATTCCAGTGATCCAAAAAATAGACAAGAGCCGTCAGAAAAGGATTCTGCTACTCGAATAAGGCATAATCAAAAAAAAAAAACAAGAGCCATGTTGGACATGACCATTTCCCGCCGCGAAAGCTTGATGGTAAACTGAAGTATAATAATTAACGATTCTTTTGTACTGTAAGAGATTTACCTCCTATAAAATCTAAGTATTAAAAATAACAAAGGGCAATTACTCCAAAATTATGCAAGCAAGAGCTGAAGTTCTTGAACATAGCACTTCTCCTCCATGGGATCTATCCACCCATAAAGTTTCAAGTTGATTGCTATTATACCTTAGGAGATATGCTCCAGACAAAATTTCAGTATCAAAAATAGCAAAGGGCAAATACTCAAAAAATATGCAAGTAAGAGTTGTAGTTTTTGTGCACTGCACATCTCCACCGTGAGATCCATCCATACATAAAGTTTCCAGTTGATAGCTATTATACTCTAGGAGATATGCTCCGAACAATATCTTAGTATCAAAAATACCAAAGGGCAATAACTCAAAATTATGCAAGCAAGAGTTTCACTTCTTGTTTATAGCACTTCTCCTTTATCAGATCTACCCACCCATAAAGTTTCAAGTTGATAGCTATTATACTTTAGGAGATATGCTCCAGACAAAATCTAAGTATCAAAAATTACAAAGGACAATAACTCCATAACTATGCAAGCAAGAGTTGTAGTTCTTGTGCACTGCACTTCTCATCCATAAGATCTATCCGTCCATAAAGTTTCTAGTTGATAGGTATTATATTTTAGGAAATATGCTCCAGACATTATCTAAGTATCAAAAATAACAAAGGGCAATAACTCCAAAACTATGCAAGCAAGAGTTGTAGTTCTTGTGCACTGCACTTCTCATCCATAAGATCTATCCGTCCATAAAGTTTCAAGTTGATAGCTTTTATACTTTAGGAGATAAGCTCCGTGGTCACATTGCAAGGAATCAAATAAGGTGTTATCTTATAATGCTAAAATAACGGTAACAAACATTAAACCCCCTTTTTGCACGACATATTTTTATACACAAATTTCAAATAGTTTATGGTAAAGGGCATCTGGGGCCTCTTTCAAGAAAAATATCGTACGATTTATCTTATAAATATCGTACGATTATATTTAAGACGGTCGTAAACGGCTTTCACAAAAATATCGTTGAAAATCGCAGACTATACGACCTCATAAGATTATCGTAAAGTTGATCTTTCACATCTGCACGTGCTGATCATATGATAAATACTTCCGCGTTAGTGGGTATATTGTCCGCTTTTTGAACTACCAAAAAGGGTAAATCAGCAAACTGACCGTAGAAAAGCCATTTACTTGTATATTAATGCATATTTAACGAGGTTTGTTAAAACATAATTTGTCGAACTACACATTTCTCATCGAAATCTAAATATCTTTGTCATTATAATAATGCAAGTGCTCATAATTGCACAGTTATTTTAGTTTACACTGTCGATTCCCTTTCCAGTGAAAGTATACCGACTGTCGCGCCGAATGTGGAGCATTGTAAAAAAAAGCACATGTTCTAGTTAATGATCATCTGCACTAAGTTTTCGGTGTATGACTTTATTATCATTATATTTTATTATCATTGTTGTTTGGTTTGTTGGTTGTTTTCTGGTGAAGTATAAGCATGTATAAGAATAAAACATTTTTAAAAGGGTAAAATGAAAAAATGAAAATGGCTCATCCATTTTTCTTGTAGATTCTATGTATTTGTTATGTAATTGTTCAAATCGCATGGTTCTACGCCTATATGGAAGGTATTGAAACGAACTATAGAGGGGTAGTATTGAAATGAACTTTAGATGGATATTATATTCAATCGCTTTAATCAAAATTACCGATTACCGTAATTTCGGTTTTAGTACAGTTTTCTTTGTCGTATCCGTGTAACTACAACAGTTACATGAAGCTTAGACTTGTTTCATCTGACTCAATGTCGCCGTTCAATTATTGTATCGGCTTGATTCTTTGCTCAGTTCATCTTTGACGAACAGAGAGAGAAGAAATATCGAGTGCGGCGGTTTTGTTGTTTATGATGATGGTGATGATGATGATGTTGTTGTTGTTAATAAGAAATCCTCCTATTTATCAGAATTGTATGGTTTTGACTACAGGCTGTGGAATTTTCCTTTTAATTTATGTCATACTTGAAGCATGAAACACAGGAATCCATATTGCATAATGTGAGAGTAGTTTGTTTTTTTTTTAAAAAAAATAAGTAATTTATATATGCGTAAAAATCTATTGATTTGGTATCACCGAATTTCTGTGTCACAAGGAATGGTAAGCAAACGTTTTCAGTGATGATCACAAAAGGGTCGATTCTTACGGTAAATAAACAACTGAATACCATTATAAAAACATTCTGCGACAATCGTACGATTATCGTAGGGTTAAATCGAACTTCGAAATGATGGTGCATCTGTTGTTTTCATTATATCTCGTTTATTACACTACATTGTACTCGGGAATTTGGCATGTGCATAGCTAAATAATAGTTCTAACATCCGCGAGAGCTAGAAAGGAATCCGAAAACATTTAAGGCTCATAGAGACAAAATCGTAAAATTTACGACTGGTCTGAAGTTGTCGTATATTTTATCGTAGATTTCACGATACGACGCCTTTCTTGAAAGCCAAAAAGTTTCTTGAAAGCCAATTTTTATCGTACGATTGCGATACGACCAGATTTCAATCGTAGGGCCTTTCTTGAAAGAGGCCCCTGATTCGCTACTCAAATGTGAAATTTCATCGAATTCTGAACATATGACTAGGAGAAATGAAAGAATAACTGTATTTTTATAAATTAAGGTAATGGTAACAAACATTTAGCCCCCCTTTTCCATGATATATTTTTGTACGAAAATTTCAAATGATTTATAGTAAAGGGCATCTGATTTGCTACTCAAATATGAAATTTCATTAAGTTCAGACCAATAGACTAGGAGAAATTTGAGAAAACTGTATTTTACCCTAAGTCCCTTTTTCCCATGACGAGGCCTCAAATCCTAAAAGCGCCGCAGATGAATCATCATCATAGGAAGTTCACATGGCAAGTCCATTTGATTTGGCCCAAGGGTTACGGAGAAATCGCTGGGGACAAACGGACGGACAGACGGACAGACGGACGGACGGACAGACGAAGCGGCGGCTATATGCTCGGGAGCATAAAAAAGGTGCTGCTAGAGCAGTTGAAGTGCATCGACTTTCTTTTGGATTTTGATTCATCAGACAAATATTCAATTTGAATTGTTTTAAATAAATGGGAAAAAACGCTTTTCACGGTTTGATCGCGATTGGAGCTCTTTTGAATCTGGGTCGTTTTTACTTGAACTCAACCCATCCAGTAGAAAAACTCGACCCACTATATAGTCTATAATATCGTAGAATATATTTCATAAAATGTGTACCGTATTTCACCTATTAGACGCATCCTCCCTTATAAACGCGCCCCCATCAGGCGATTTCCAGGGCCTGAAATATCCGACCAACACCGAACCGCCCACTGTCCGTGGTGAAAAAAAAAACCAGTCTCAAAGTTTAATTTACTAGCGCTACTCCACGACGCGATGATCAAAAGATTATTGTTTAAGCGCGAGCAAAATTGCCATGGAAGCGCAAAATGTTAAAATGCAACAGGTACCGAAATGCGACACAAAATTTAAACTAATTCTCGTTATACATGAGGTGTGACATCAAACTTAAATGAAATAGAATTCTTCAAAAGCTATATGCGATCGAAATTTCCTTTCTTCATGTTCTTACGAAAATATTGCTGAAATCATTGTACATTCTTCAAAAATCAAATTTAATCCGAGTCAAATGATTATGTCCGAGTCAAAACTCAAACTGTTAAAACAAGAGAAACATATAAAATCTCATGTGTATAACTGATTATAAAAGCGACGTCGTGTGCAAAGGATCTGGAGACTTCAAATGGTGCCGACACCTGGTGACCCAGCTAGCTCCAGACATGTCGTGTTTCTTTACGACACGCTTCGTCTCCAGTACTGTACCGGGTGTACATTGCAGTTATATATTGCTATGTAAATATGATTTTGTGTTTTATTATTATCATATCAAATTATTGTTTGAAAATATGCCGGTTCTTACAATTAAATTGCTGATGCATACACACATTACCGAACAATTGAATAAAGATTAAATATTTTTCTAATTGTAATAAATTGTAATCGGATATAAAATGGATTTTGTATTAGATAAGGGGTCGAGTTATACGCTTGGCCAAGTTGCCGATGAGCCGAGTTGGTCGGTCACCATAAGTTCTTTGATTAAATAAGTCTTTTAGACATATCCTATGTTGCCTTGAACTGGTTGGAGTTCAGACATTTATGCCCAGGAACAGCCGGAAGTAGAGACGGAAAAGTGAAAGACGAAATGAACGTCCTTTGCTAAGTTAATTTCATAAACTTTAAAGTTTGTTTTGCGTTAAATGTACTTCAAAATAATTTTTGTGGTAATGATTGAACATTCGACCTTGTAAACAGTCGTTGTGTAATATAAATAAGCGATTCAATGAACCCTTCCATATGATGTAATTTCCAAAATTAGAATATGTATACTACAATGAGTGTCGCCCCGGGGCGACACAATAAAAAAAATCCAAACCAATGCTAGCCAAGAAATCAAAACAAGAAAGTTTGTATTTATGTGATTTGACATTTTGAGTATTTTATGGTGAATTCGGTGCTTTTGAATGGTTTGAGAGAGTGTTTGCAATGTGTAAGATTGAGCGCGAGGACAGCGATTTCCAATGCTTTGAATTGGATCAGTTTTTTCACTGTATTCTGAACTGTACATACTTCCTTAAGAACTCAAAATCTTAGGTTTAAGACCTATACCGGTGTTTCACAGAATTTTTTCTTAATCATTGCATTCCATTACTTAATTTTTTGTCATCCCAAGACGGACCAATTAAAAGACTAGAATTTGCAAAATAAAAAAGCATACTCTAAAATCTTTAAGCTTATAGTTTGTTTTTACGTCAGGCATTTTCATCCGTAGTCTGGCTAACAGAATTTCCTTTACATTGATATTTTCAAAAAGAATATAATGCCACAAAGTCATTACAAAAATTCTCTTCAGTCCTTGGTCAGTTCTTATGAATATGAACTAAAATAAAAGAGGTTTTTGATGGAAATAAAACAAAATATTTGCTATATATTTCAAACGAAAACGACTGAGACACGTCAAATCAACCGACTTAATATTTTAAACCAAAACTATAAACTGGTAGCCCGCTGTATGTGAGTCTATTATCGACAGATCTAGGGGTAGCTACCCAGGCTACCCTGGTCATCGAATTGCATTCATTTCACCTTCTTTGGCGTTATCGAAGCGGAGCCAGACATAGGCCTACACTAATGGGGTAATGAAATCGCGTGCAAAATGACACCCTTTAAGAAAAAAATGTCGCAAAACTTTGCATTCTGCCTCATTTTAGCCTTGAAGAAGTAGAATAATTGTTTGTTTTTTCGTGTAAGATCGATTTAGATTTTATGTCGGGATATCAAAAGCTATATACATGTATTTCTGCCACCCGTTAAAACATAGCTTTTGTTGTTCATACTATGAACGATTAATCGATGTGACATTAAAACAATCAAATTTCCTCTACGCACTGTATTCGCTTGTGAGAAGAGGGGGAACTCCGAGTTAAAATTTTGCGCAGAAAAGCTTCCACAGGCCGGGCGGGTTTCGATCTCATCACCCGCTGTTCAAGAAGTCACCTTCCTTAACACTAAACCACGAAGCCCACAGGATGAGAATGTCTCCAATGTATTTTCTGTGTATGCATTAATTTTGTTCGCAATGACAATCTTAAAGCCTTAGAAAACTATTATGGAAACATGAGGAAAAAGTACCAAAAGGATATCCATGTAAAATACGTGTGCTTATTTCCTGTTGTTTTCGGAAGTATGCTATGATTGCGATAATGGCTGTAAAAAGTCACTAATAAACAAACGATAATAGAGTTTAATTTGTTTATTGTAGTATCAGTCATTTTCTCCCACACAAATAAATAAGAACAATAGTATTGGATTTTGTCCCCACCCTTTCCCGTTTCCAACGCTATTTACCATTTGTGGTCCAACCAACTGAACCACCACCTTCTTTATTTGGTGTGACATTCTACTTTTTCGTAAAATAATAATTGTGACCCGTAAGGTGAAAAGGGAACACCTTGATTGAGTGCAAAGTGTGTAGGCTAACTGGAGCCGAAACCTTTCGAAGTTATCACGACGAGTCTTTTCCGAGTCATGATAAATTTAGTCAAGACCGGATAACATTGATATTTTGAGACTCGTAAAAGTTATTCTATCTATCATGCAATCATTTTTCAGCGTTAAATTATAATAACCCCTTAAAATCAAAGAAATTCAGGTGAAAATGTATGGAAATTATGTCTAAAATGGGCTGCCTCGTAGCAAGTAATGTTATCAGACAGGTAATACATGTATCAGGTCAATACAGGCTTCATTGCATGATGAACAATGATATCAGCCGCGTCCCAAATGTTATTACAATTCATCAATTTGATTCCTCGGATCAATCCAACGAGCTTCCTTTTTTGGTAATTGTTGATAAAGAAAGCGCTGTAGACCTTCTGTTCAACATTACAATAAAGTTTTTAGGTGGTTCTTAAAGGTAATTTATCTTTGATCTTTTTGATTACACAACGATATATTCATTAAGATGTAAACAGCAAATCGGATAGGCTTATATTTGGCGTATTTGTAAAAGCTAGGAAAAGCTACTTTGGAATGGTTTTAAAACAATAGTCAAAACAGATCTGTCCAGAAATTAGAGATGATATGAATGTACACTATAGGTAGAACCTAAATAGTAAGACTTCTTGCAATTTTATTGTTTTAAAAATGAGCTTAGGACTTAGAATTTTGAGTTGCCCTGGTTGAATATTGTCCCAACTACGCTTTATTCACGTTATTAAAGATGTCATATTTACGTTATTAAAGTACACTCTATTATAACGCCACTAAATAAGACGCCACAAGGTACGACAAAGTGAATAGCATATAAGTCGATTAGAAACACCATGATGTACTGAATTATCCTCGCATATGAGGATTATGAGATGACGTCTTTACACCACAAACCAATACCTGCTTTAAATAAACAAATGCCTGTCTAGAGATAAAATCGTGGAATTCTTTCCGAACAAAGCCTTGTTTACATTTGGCCTACGGAGCCCGTACGGCGCCCGTATCTCGCCGTAACCCAAAAATCGTGCGGTGTCCGTGCGGCGTCACTAGGTTTCCGTGCGATCATCGGGTGCCGTGGACCCTTGCGATCTTGTATAAAAAAAATAGTTATACAAGTTTTTTTAAAAATGGCAAGACCGCACGGAGTCCGTAGCCCGTAAACTCGTCGTAGAGGCGTTGCACGATCGCCACACGGACATCACACGGCCACCGGGCGATGTTTTGCCTTTTAATCTTTAACGGTTTACAGCGTAAAAAGATGACAAACCACACGGTCTCCGTGCGGGGATCGCTCGGTTACCTTGAGATCGCCACACGGCCACCTCAGTGAATCTCGTAAAAGTTTTATGAAAACCCTTGCGGAAACCGCATGTTTTTGTGAACACATGCGCCCTAGAAAATAAAACCGTACGATGTCAAATATATCATAGAAGAAATCGCAGGCTGCGATATCGTACGGCGACCGTAGCAAACGTAACTTAGGCTTAAAGGCTAATTTTGGTAGATCTAACTGAAAATCGGACCTGTGTATGAAAACTGATGATGGCGTGACGCGAATTCTTTGTGATGGATTCTTTGTGATTCTTTGTGCGTAGAATACGTATTTCCGGCATTTTCTTCATCAAAAACAATTTTTATCAAAATTTATCTAGTCACTCTTTCGCAGACAAGTTTGTTTTTATCCTGGACAAGTAGAAAATCATCTATTCATCGCCCACCGACAAACGGGGAAAAATCAGTATTTCAACATCTCGACCAAATTGTTGTCTAAATGACAGCTGTTCGACTCTATTGAGTTGTCACTGCGGACAGGTCTTCGTGTCTATTAAATGCTCGTTCTTTAGAGCGAAATTTAACAAGTCTTGAAACATGTGTGGACATATCTCGAGTTAATCTAACAGACGATGTAGAGGATAATCGTTTGTTTCAGTGTAAGATCGATTTATATTCATTGGGTGAACAACAAAAGCTATATTTTCACGTGTGATGGAGCCACAAGTGAAATACATGTATAGCTTTTGTTGTTCACGAAATGAAATACAAATCGATCTTACTCGATAAACAAACGGTTATTATATTTCTTTATTGCAAAACGGAGAGAAAATGTGAAATTTCTAAGACAAATTTTCGTAAAGAGCGTCATTTTGCACGTGATTGCTATGTACCGTTCATTGTGACGTCACTTATTTCTCCATTCGTCTCAACTTGGCCGATTCCGTAACCAACATTTCAGAGAACACGCAGATCGTCCGAAGAATGCCGAATATTATTTCGCCCCGCATAGATGACGTCAGATATGATGAAATGCACAAAAGCAGAGTATACGTTTTTGATAATTTTACTGCTTTTGCGGTGAGATTATCAAGTGAACATCTATCGTTTTTTCTCGATAAACCACCGAAAAGCACTAAAGAAATCCATATCTTTTATTCAACCTACAGTCGGCATCAAGGCCCGCGACAACAAGAAATATTCAGATCCAATCCTCGATAAGCCGAGATTATATTGTAATTTGTCTTTACATTAACTCTCGGCGTACACAAACTTTAAGCTTAACCTTTTGACCGCGATTCTATTAGCTTATCGCAGATTTTAGAGCTAAAAGCAAATCGTAATGTCGATTACCGGAAGTTAAAATTGATTGTCATTCTCTCCCACTTTGTGAAACTTGGATAACCAAAGCGGTGTAATATTATACAGCTTGAGATTTCAAAGGGGCAACTTATAACGTATGGGAGACCGGGCTAGTTAATACCCCCCCTTTTTATACTTCCTTATTGAATTTCGAAAACCCTGTTTTCCGTTTGGAAGCAGAAAGTTATTCTCTTCGTATGCAAAAGCAAATTTTGTTCATAGCAATAGATTTAAAAAAAATCCCATTTATTTTGCGAGTACCATCAGCGTAACAACTAGCCTTATACACGGGTCTAGTTGATAAACTATGCGAACCTTGTCAATACACTTTAATACAAAAAAAAATGGTAAAACCGAAAATCATACTTTAATACTGGTTAAAAACTTTTAAAAAATGCTTAAGCATAATCGCATAGTTCGTGCTTAATACATTTGTTAATTTCACACCGACATCGAGATACAGGACAGTCTCTGGCAAACAATAGATAACCATTCTCATGCACGTCTATCATTTCTGTCCGCGTACACATCTTTTTTATGCAATGCACTACCTTTGTGTTTTGTTCATTGTCTTTTCCTAACAATGTATTACTTGTCTTAAATTCATATTTTCATCGTAATTATATTAGGACTTTTCAGTCACAAGTTCTCAATCGCAAAACCTTATAGGCCACATGGCACATTCAACTTGAGTGGAGAGACAAAATCGAAGAATATCATTACGATATGTTCATTTCCTGCAAATTTTCTATTGAATTTTTTTACGACAAACTTGTCGGCTCGATATGATTTTCAGTGTATTGTTATCATACTCTGTCGTAGCCTTGTGCGTGAATGATCGTTTGGAAATACCGAAAAATTAATGTATTGATAAATATATAATACATACTTAGTGTATTATATGAAAAAAAATATCTAACGAGGTTGGGAGAATTGATCATTGTCGAGGCTATGCCGAGACAATTATTAATTCTCACAACCGAGTTTGATATTTTTTTCATACAATACACTAAGAATGTATTATATTTATCTTATAACCTCTTTTTGTCTTGTTTTAGTCGATGTTTCTAACTTAAATGCTAGTTTCTAAAAATAACTGTATGATATTATTGTTCTAAAAATAACTATGTGATATCATAAAAAATATCATACGGGTTGTTATCATACGGATACTTGTATAGTTATAAGATAAATAAGATTTAGTTAGTTTGATGAATCATCGAATGCTTATTTGGATTTTGTCGATGGATGACGAAAGTCTCATACATGCAGCTTAATATTCAGAAAAGTGGTAGTTAAGAGGGGTTTAGTGACCAATGTAAAAATATATTACTGCAATTTATTTTATTTTAGCATAAAATAGTATTTTTGTACGATGGAGCCGACCTTTACGATGCCTTATGATGCAGGCCCCAGGGGCCCGTTTTACCAAACTCCTTACCAAAAAATTAATAGTTAGTCAAAATCACAAATCATATCTGGTGTTTTTATTCATTGATAGATTCTGCAAAGCAGTATGTCATTGAAATCGTCTATAGACGACGATTTCAATGAGATGATGCACGGCAGAATTACAGATTTAGTTAGTACTGTAGAAGCAATTTAAATTTTTGACTTACGCAAAATATGATCGTAAGATGTTGAGTAAAACAGGACCCAGATCCACAACCTTTAATTCAAGCTGTAAAACTATATTTTGGTCGACAATTGACTTTCTGTCACAATAACATTTGTCACCCGTCAAGCGAAAAGGGACCACCTGGGTAGTGCGTAAAGTGTCGATCCTAGTCAGACTGCGCGGTTTGCGCAGACTGACTAGGGTAGAAACTTTTCCCAATTGGCCAATTTTCTGAATCTAGAATGTTCAATCTACCTTCCAGTGCAAGAATTTTAAATGCGACCTATTGTTGACCAATGCTGGACCCAATCTCTTTTTCACATATCCATTTTACATAGTTCCCCTCTAATGGTCCCTCTTTGCGTGACGGGTTATAATTGTCCTGCTGAATCAAGTTATTGTTCCAAACAAATTGCCATTTTTATTAAGTTGACATGAAAATCTGTCTCGATCGAGTTTTTTCCCCATGAATTATGCGGACAAATAGAAAGGAGATAGTATATGCTTAGACTAGCCCGCATGTCTATGTAGGCTGATCTTACCAAAAACTGTCTCTAAAAACAGAAAGCAGGAAATTGCCGTAAAAAGTACGACAAGCCTTTTTAATAGAAGACCAAGTTTCTGTTTAAGAATACGTAATCAATTATGTATCTCGTCAGGCATCCGTTTAACTTGTTTCGTTGTTGGCTAGACTAAAGACATAAATAGGACAGTATATAACGTTTTTTGTATTAAAGAGACGGGGAAAAGCATCTGTAACCTATCACGCAAAAAAAACCAGCCTCGGAGCTTCATCAGAAAAATATTTGAACCCCCTCCACCTTCCGTAGCCTTATCATTTCATTTCATTTCACATCGTGAAATTGACAGGGTGAATGATTTTGGAATGATTTTGGAATGAAATGGAATTAGTGCGATGAGTGAGTTTTGAGTGAAATCAAAGGGAAGAAATCAAATTTCGCTAATTATGTTCAACGTGAACAATAATATTTATTACCTCCCTTTAATAAAATATGCCTACAAGTTTATAAATAGCTTTCAATTTCTTCAAAAACCAATAAGACACCTATAATTTCGATTATGTAAGTGAAATCGCGGTTTTGTCTAGCTATATTTATATTGAATGCAGTTGTTGATCTTGTTTTAAGTGGTTTTTGTGCATTTCTAAATGGTTTGAGGGGGTGTTTGGTATGAATGGTTGGGGCGATTTTGAGTGGTTTTGATCAAGATCGAGTGTCAATTTCACGATGTTACCAACTGTACTCCCTTCACATAGGATCCATTTTCGCGTCAATTAAAAGTATTAAACTATTGAAAAAGAGATTCGATCCAGCAAAGATCAACCAGAGGTCGCATTTCAAAAGTTCTTTCACAGAAAGGTAAATTGATCCGCCTTATAGAAAGTGCGACACTTCTCGTGCTACCCAGATGGTCCTTTTTCGCATGACGTGCCACAAATATAAAGAATTTGTTTGACAATGTTTTGAACAGAGAAGTTATGCTAATGGAGACGTTTCTTCGTGGGTTTACGAGGTTATGAAATAAAAAATTGTTACAAATCATAATAAAATATCCAAATTTAACATATTTATTAGCTCTGGAGTCTTTTATCTCGAAAATATACGTCTTCTTTGTTTACGTCTTTTAAATCTTTCTGTACCTTTTTTGCTGAGAAATCCCGACTTTGTAAAACCGCCTCTCAAACAATTGATATGATTAAAAGAGCAGAAATAACTCGTTCTATCGAGATTCGAGCATCAAGGAATTGACGAGGTGAATAAATTTGAGATTATTTCGAAAAAACACCCTAAAATATGTGAAATATTTATATATTTGATATAACACTGCATTATGCGATATGAAGAAAAAAGGTTATTTTTGTAGCAGAGCTGATGGTTGACTATATATATACATGTATGTCAGCTATTTCAACACAACAGAAAGGACTTTTTGTAGCCCGCATAAACACTGAAACGAAATTCTAAACGGCCACCTTGCATTTGTCATATAATAGCATATTTATCGTCATTTAAGGTAGCAATGGACACATGGCGTCATTTTTTTCCGCCCAATGATTTTTGTCTTGTTCCTATATGTTACAGATTAATATTGTCTAGTCATTATATCAAAATTTGAAGGTACCTTTCCATGCTCGTTTTTATGCTTGAGTTATCTGCCCTTGATTGGTATTGGCTATTTTTCAGTAAAACGTTTATATTCGTCTTAGGTCTAATATATACTAAGTACTAGCTTAAAGCTATAAAACACAAACATTTTGATAGACCTTATACATGTACACAATAGCTGTTGACAAGAAAATTTCTCTTTGGTCAATTTCATTTGCACAATTTTCCTTCAAAAGTAAAAAATGCGCTAAATTTTGTAATTTTACTGAGTAAAAATGCCATAAAAACCTATTTTTTTTTATTTTTTTTTAAAGAAATTACCCAATGATTTTTTCTTATTTTCCGATTTGTTTAAAACCCACAATTTTTCTTTATTTAGTAAAAAATTCAGCATACCTTTCCATGCAAATAAGAAAGGTTTTCGTTATTTGACAGTGACCTCTCCTAATTGAATGACGCTTTTAACTCATTTTATTGTTTAATTTATGATTCAGTCATTCAATTGATATCAAATGTTGAAAAGAAGCTGAGTTATGAAATTTTACCATCATTATTCTACGTTATTTCCATAAGCAGAATCTTACGAAAACCTGTCTTTTGAAACAACGCGCAAAAAGAGCCGTAAAATAAACTAAAACCCACTTCCGGTTTATAGAGTCGGGAGGTGGCTGTCCATTGCAACCTTAATAAAAGATCATTTATTTCTATAGGAATGATCATTCAATTTGGCGCATTAAATGAGTAAAAACTTTAATTCTTTGTATCTGTAACACACGGTGAAAGACAAGAATCCAACTTTATAAAAGTCACAAAAGTCGCACTTTTTAGGCAAAAAATCAATCTCATAAATGCTCAAAAACACTTATATTTGAAAAACTGCGATGTCTTTTTCGTTTCAAGTTTTAAATTGTTGAAGAAAATGGTGTTATGATTTCAATATTTCTCATATAAGCATAAAATGCAAGAATTTTAATTTTGAAATCAGGGGTACCCTGGAATTTCGATCGAATTCGTTGCTTTCCTCGATACTTTCGGATCGAAATTAATTTAAGTTTCTATATGAATGAGTTTTCTATCACATTTCTTCTTCTACCCATTTCAGACACAAAAGGAAATAATACTTTTTCAGGAATAACCAATTGACCGTTTAGAAGTCTTTTTCAGTGTAAAAGTTGTGACAGCGAAAAGTATATAACATGCATTTTTTTCATAATTAAAAGGCTATGTTAATATTGAGGTCGGAGATACGCGAAAAAAAGGGAGAGAGAATTGGAGTGTAATTGTTTTACTAGAACATGGAGTTCAGTGCCTAGGGTAAATTGAATTCTAAAGTAAGATTTCCTTTCGAAAGTACTCGAATTTAATGAGCATGTAATTGGCAATTACAGTAGGAAAATGAAGACTTTGAAAAACAGAAAACATATATGAGCTCGTGCGCGACATTCCGAGCAATTTCACAATATGCCCGAAGTAAAGACTCGGACCAGCCTGTGCATCCGCATAGTCAGATCAGAGTCTCTACTATACGCTCTGTAGAAGGCTACTTGCAAAGAGTATCTGTAGATGCTTTTAGAAAATTTTACAAGCTCCGCGTGGCTTTCAAGGCTGTCCAATGTATATTTAACGTCGTCCATTTGTATCAGGGGCCAGTTTCATCAAAACATTTAGGACATATTTTTGTCTTACTGATGACTTTCGATCCAGTAACAACAACAATCACTTAACATATGTATTGATAGATTAGTGATACATGATTTTTTAACTAAATGTGTAGTAAGTCATAGGTAAGACAAAAATACGTCTTAAATGTTTTGATGAAACAGGCCCCAGGTTGTGTACTTTTATTTTTTATCCCCCGCCGTTTTCGGCGAGGGGATAAAGTAATGGTCTCCGCCCGTCATTCCGTCATTCTGTCATTCCGTCATTCTGTCTTTCCGTCATTCCGTCATTCCGAGGTTCCGCCACTAAACTTGTCCGGAGCATATCTCCTTAAGTATAATAGCTATCAACTTGAAACTTTATCGGTGGATGGATCTTATGGAGGAGAAGTGCAGTGCACAAGAACTACAACTCTTGCTTGCATAATTTTGGAGTTATTGCCCTTTGTTATTTTTAAGACTTATATTTTGTCCGGAGCATATCTCTTAAAGTATAATAGCTATCAAATTGAAACTTTATGGGTGGATAGATCTCATGGAGAAGAAGTGTAGAGCACAAGAACTACAAATCTTGCTTGCATAATTTTGGAGTTATTGTCTTTTGTTAATTAAGACTTAGATTTTGTAAGGGGTTAATCTCTTAAAGTACAATAGAATCCTTAATCTATTAGGCTTCAGTTTACTATCAAGCTTTCACGGCGGGGGATGGCCATGTCCGACATGACTCTTGTTTGTATTTGTAACAAACCATGTACTATGTATATGTTGCAATAAAATATCTGCTCTGTTTTATGATCACTCAATCCTTGAGATGAGCATTTTAAATCAGCATAGACACGGGCTGGATTAAGTATTAGTCGCTATTGTCATTGGATTTCGAGCTTTCGGAGAAGAGCCTCAAGGTCATAGGTGTCAGTATCAAAACATTTTCCCCAATTATAATACGTTATATGTTTTAGATACTTATAATATGACCGACGTCGCCGGAGTGAAATAATCCCGTTGAATATTTTTGATATTACACGGATGTTATTACACTAGTGGAATAACTATGCAAATGAGTTCATAGCGAATAGCAACGCTATATTGTAACCACGAAAATGACGTCATAATCTATGTTTTGTGACGTCATTTTGAAACGGCGTTATAAGTTTCGCGGAAAATTGAAACGTTAAATTTCAAGAATTTTGACGATTTTTCGCTAAAATTCGGGTCATATTATAAACAGAATATAAAATTTGTCCTCATAAAATACAGAATTTATTAAACTCGTCATCTAAAACAGATAAAACCTCGGCGCAGCCTCGTTTTTATCTGTTTATAGATGACTCGTTTAATAAATTCAGTATCCAATGACCACTCATTCAATATCCTTTACATATTTAATTTATTATTCAATTATTGAATTTTACCTGTAAGGTCTTGGATACTGTCACCTGTACTCAAGGTCACAGAAAACAGAAACAGTCAGATTAGGTTAGTTATTGTACAAGAACCATTTCCATTTCCTAGTTCATATTATTGTCCATGTTTGTTTCGTTTAGATTCTGTTTTCCTAATTCCTGTTGATTAACAAAGTTTTTTTTCGATAATCTGCGATTCAGAAGCTTCAGTGGCGATTCAAAGAGGGAAAGGGTGGGGGGTGGGGGCTAGTTTCTGTTGTTTCAGTTATCTTGGCCGTTTAAGCAGTTGTAAACTGCTTATAAACGATGTTCCTTCAATGAAACTGAAAAGTGCCATCGCCTCTAGTGATGATATCAAAATTTATTACAGTGGGAAATCCCAAGATTTCACTGCCAGGTATGTAATAAAAGTCGATCTTAAACTGAAACAACCGATTATCCTTTGTATCTTACTGTCACGTGTTCAATCAGTCATCGCGAAAATAAAACACTCGCCAATAGATTTACTGCACTTAGTTCATGTATAGTTAAAAACATCGTGAAATTGATAAGATGCATGATTTTGAAATGAATTTGGAATGAAATTAAATGAGTGTGTGGTAAGAGTTTTGAGTGAAATCAAAGGGAGGCAATCCAATATCGCTTATTTTGTTCAAGATGAACAAAATTAGCGATATCCATTATCCCTCTTTAACAAAATATGCATAAAGGTTCTGTAAAATGCTTCCTATTTCTTCAAGAACCAATCAGACGCTTACAATTTCAATTATATGTGTGAAATTGCGATTTTTGTTCCATTTATATTTATTTTGAATGTAGCTGTTGATTGTAAACTTTTAGTCATTTGGAGCGTTTTTTTATCGATTTGAGTGAATATTTGGAATGAGTGAATGGAGCGCTGAGTGAGTGTTTTAGAATTGATCTGTTTGAGATGAATGTCAAATTCACGATGTAACTAACTGTACTCCCCATCCCTAATCAGCCTTCTAATGTGAGGAAAGTGGGGTTGTTTGCCAGTGTTTCGGTGATCTGAATTATATCTAATTAATTGACTAGATTGATTAACCCAGACTTGTCAAAGACCTTAATTGCTCCATGAGGGTTATTAACTGTACATCTGATTCCATCAGTTACACACGTAAACCCACGTCTCATTAAAGTTTGATATTCGAAACATTATCGTATCAATTACTATCTTATTACATTTCTGGTGTTAATCAGATCGGTTCTATGCATCACAAAACGCGTCCAACTGTTTGCAAATCACACCCGATTTGATGCAAATGCACGTGTAAAGCGGGACATATTTCGTAAACAGTCTGCCACGTTTTGACATCCTGAAACGTCTGGCTTCATTATATTGTTGGTAGTGTAAGATAACGACGAGTTTAGAGAAACGAACGCGTGTGTAAATCTATGTCTTTTGATTGATTTCTAAAAAAACAATTGTTTAAAAGTCGTATAAAGTATGGTTGGCTAATGTGCGTGTGTGTATTTACGTTTATTTATCGTCGCTGCCGAAGCGCATGTCCATATGAGCGACGCCCCAAGAAGACGGTTAGTTGTCACGGGGGATAGTGCAAGGATACATGACGAAACTACTGCTGAGATCCGCCATAGTTCTTTAATGTGCTCGGTGTATAGCACCGTCTCACGGGGCCTCGGTTTAACGTCTCATCCGAAAGACAATTAGGCCTCGGTTTAACGTCTCATCCGAAAGACAATTGATTTTTGTTAGTGTACCAGCCCGGGAATCGGCTAATTTAACCTTACAAACTTTTTAAGACAATGCTTAAAGCGAATTGACCAATCAGAGAACAGGTTTTTAAGTATATATCATAGATGTAACACCGAGCATTGTAATTATAAATATACGAAAGCAGTGTTAAGTGCACGTGAATTCTCGCCATGTTTTAAGTGCAGCGTCTTTTCAAAATGATGACAAGCATTTGATATGAGCATATTTTTTTCAAAGGAAACCACTTTTCTAGTCTCATAAAAGCAAAATATCTACAATAGGTAACGGAAATAGATTTATAAGTTATTTCAGCATAATAACACATGTTAAATTTATTACAAATCGAGTTTTACTCTTTTCATGTATTTTGGTTCCGGGTAAAAATTATAGACAGTGTCAAAAAAGCGTGGTCTCAGTCGGATAGAATATCGTGCCGCGGTATATGGTAAACAAAACTCGCTGAGGCTCATGTCTGTTTCCCATTTACCACGAAACTTTTTTTTTCTTTCCTTAGTGCACGTATACAAGACTGTGTTCGACTTTAATGATATCTTTGAAACATAAGCATGGTTATTTTAGTTTTATATTCCATTGCCAACAAAAAAGGGGGTATTTGCATATTATTTATTTCCTACATATTGAAAAAAAAATGCTTTATCCATCCTTGCCAAAGCGTAGCTTTTCAAAATATTGTGAGATTTTTGCATCCGAAACAAAGAGAAGTTGTTTATTTTGAGACTTTCTATGGAACCTAGTGACGTCATGCATGTACTCACAAATAATGCTCAAATTATCGACGTCCCGGGTGCTAAAATGTCAATTTGTCATGACCTATATATGAGAACTGATAGGTCGTGTCTAATTGAAATTCAATATGTTTTCTATCTAGGAAATATTAAAATCGGTTAAGGTTTATGTAAAGACTTATTGACATTTCAGATTTATTTCATTTGCAAAAAAAAAAGCAACATGACTGGCTTAGTTATGTACTGAATTGTAGCTCCTGATAAGCACAAATAGCTTCACTTCTTACGAAAATATACTGGTCCGTAAAGCCAAAAAATTTAAATCTTCGTGATGGTTGGTTAAAATTTCCCATTATTTGAAGAAAATACTAAAATACCTACCAGATATTGCTGTAACCGTAAAATTCTAACTAAAAATGCGCTTCAATTTTCACTTTTTTGTAATCATCCTACCTTTTTTTTTTCTTTCTTTTTTTCTTTTTTTTTTTTTTTTTTTGGGGGGGGGGAGGGCAACGTTTTTGTCTTATTGTAGTGTAGGGTCTATGGCGTAACAATTCACCCTAAACAAAATTTGATTTTTCTGGGTTACATTTCAAAGTAAAATTTATTGAAATCCATGCAAAGAATCAAATATTTATAAATAAGTAAATAAAAAGAGTAAACATGAAATAGAACATTGTAAACACTGTATAATTATGCACTAATTTGAGTGAGTGATAGACGAAATTGACCTTTGGTCACCCACTCAAACTAGTGCATATGTGGTATGTACGCTGATCAAAAACAGGCTAATTCAATACAGCTTTTTTTTTTCTTCCTTTTTTTTGTGCGTGTGAGTGTGTGTGTGTGTGTGGGGGGGGGGCAACATTATGAGGGTCCATTTCCACAGAGTTTTGGCTATACTCATTTGATATTGGTATCTTGTGTTTTGTTTCTGCTTTTGCTTTTGCTTATCTGGGTGTTCAATTTGATGTAAAATCTAATGTATTTCCTCTAATAAATGCGCTCTCCCTAATAGTTGCACCCCTACATTTTTACTTAATAAACCCACTTCAAATGACTAAAATTAAGGAAGTGTTTGAGACTTCGTCTCTAATTTGAGATGGATTTCTTCTAAACAATCATTTGTATGATTGTTTAGAGGAAATGCTCCTCAAATTAAAGGGAAAGGGGCCTTAAAGACATCAATTTTAATGATGCTAAATAAAAGCTCCCTGACCATGATATATATAGCTCCTGGGAGCGTTTTTTAAAAGAAAATCGGTAGTTTGGCTTATAGCTTTCGTTGACAAATGGAAGGTGCGTGAAGGTGGAACATTTATCTGAACATTATGGACATTTTGATACATTTATCACGTTAACCCTTTGCTGTTTAATCCCTGCTTTTTACGTGCCTGTGATTTTATGATTGAGAAAACATTGTGAAAAAAGAAGAAATTGCTTCTGACAAGCAATTTCTTCTTTTTCCACACTATTTTCTACCCTACTGAATGGTTATTCTTCAAATTAAATCCACTTTAAATTTTCGTCTGCAAAACCTTTGAATTTGGACAGGTCCAAAATTTTGAAAAACAGGAAAGGGTTAAACGGGTTCTAAGCGTTCGCTGAGCGGCCCAAATAAGATACCCCAATCAATCACTCAAACCATTCAAAAAGCTCCGAAAACATACCAAAAAAACGCCCAGACTTCATTCAAATCGCCCAAACTATACCATGATTTCATTTGCTGGCGTATTTCTCATTGGTCCTTCAAGACACACAATTCTTTTCAAGAGCAATATGTTTACTTTATTAATCGACGGTATAGTGCGGTTTTATTGGTTTGAATCTGACCCCTGCTATTTAGATGAATAAAAATATGATTATTCCTACTTGGCTTTGCACGTGCTTTCATAGGAATGAATAACAAACGATATTGAATGTATTATACATTTTGTTTATTGATAAAATATGTCGGTACTTGTTATTTAAGCATTTTTCCACAGAGTTCAAAGTCGGGTCAAATTAACCAGGCTATAATAAAATAACACTAATTTCGAAGATAGCGCTTTTTATCAACAACCCACTTCACCTTCCCCCACCCCCACCCCCCTCCCCCGCATGTAATGCCAATTATAAAGTGCGTCAATCCCACTCATTCAACTTTATTTCGAAATATTTAAAATTATTAAAGAAAAAAAATTCCCTTTGACAATTTCACGATAACGCCATTAACTTATGAAATAGAACCAGTATCTTGTTTCAATACTGTGACAATTTCACGCTTACGTCAGGAACCAGGTGACAGTAATGCGAATTTCGGTTTGTTTATGAAATACTATGTAATAGTTAAACGCTAATAATTGAAAATTAAACGATTTAAACAGCCGAAAGGAGGGAGCGTAGCGACCGACTGGGGCTGTTTAAATCGTTTAATTTTCAATTATTAGCGTTTAACTGACTTAGTCTTTTTCCCGCGCTTGGTATTATTGACAGCATATCGCAGGATTTACACGGAATAACCCGGTTATATTTGTTACAACTGACCGCCCCCTCTTTCCAAATACGGTGCTGTTGAAAGGTGCACGTAAATACCGAGGCTTTCTAAAGAGCCATTATAATCCAAATTCAAATTCAAATTCAAATTCAAATTCCTTTATTGGTTTAAAAAATCCAGTTATAGGATTGTCACCAAGAACATACATACAATAAACATACAAGACAGAACTTATCAAAAGGTATATATCAGATGGGTATATAATCTAAGATTAAAGAACCGATATAAAATATCAGCATACATATCGAGAACCAGGTTCAAATCATGATAATGTAATTCAAAATCATTGCAATCAGAGCTAGAAGAAAGCAGTTATTGCTATGCTTAAGAATCACACTCAAAATACTTGCCCAAAGTTAATCTCTTTTTTTTTGGTATATATATATATATAATTAATTTCACGGTATCTATGACCAATTATGAAGGTAACGATTACCCTAAAAAATGCATATATTATAATATGTTTGCATTCAATAAGTTTATGAACAAAAATAAAACTGAAAACCTTTAAAGAAAATAAATAAATAAATCTAAGACTTATAAAGACCTAAAGAAGCAGCAGATAACAATTTACATTTTCATATTTATCTACTAATTAATTTATTCTGCTATATTTTCATAATAAGGGTAAACAAAGTTTAGTACAAAGCAAGTTTTCTTTACCAAGAAGATGGATATACAAGGTACATACTAAGGTCTCCGAATTAATACACTGAAATAAAAGGAAACTCAAGAGTTTGCAGCTGTTTTTGCGAGTAGATTATCTCTTTCTTCAAACATTTTGTGAACATAAGATATACAAGTTTGCAACACATCATATTCTTTGATTTCTAAAATGTATTTAAATTTATCATCATCATTCATGATTTTAAAAGAAGGTGTGATGCCTTCTACCTCAGCAAAGAATATTTTCCTGCTATCTGATAAAGACTGGCATTGTAATAAGAAGTGGGCTTCAGTTTCAACTTGTGATTTACAAAGAGGACAAATTCTGTCTATGAAAGGTTTCTTTTGGTGCCTACCCTTTTCAATTTGAAGATTATGTGCACTTACACGAAATTTGGCAAATGATGTAATTTGTTCTCTGGGCAAATCATTTATGCGCAAATACATTTCTTTCTCATAATTTATCTTAAAGGTTCTGAAGGTTCTAAGTTTGTTATTGCTATCATCGAACATACATTTTTTCCAATAATGTACATAAGATTCTTTTAGTTTGTTATAAATTGAATTTTTCAGTTTATTTTTGGAGAATGTGAAGTGATTATTCCATACATGTTCAAATCCAATAATCTTCATAAATAATTTGAATTTACTCGCGAAACCTTTGGGAAGGCAGCAACTATCTAAATATGATTTGTATGCAAGAGAATTCTGATTTAAATTAATCAGATGTGTCCAAAAGGCACAAGAATATTTCAAACTGTATACAGCCAAAGGAAAGATTCCAAATTCCGATCTTACTGCATTATTGCTTGCATACTTGTTTACACCCATGACTGATTTCAAAAAGCGAACTTGAGTTTTTTCTTGTTGTAGCAGATCATATCGATGTTCAAAACTAATTAAATTATCTTTATTTACAATAAAATCTAAAGACAATACTTCACTACAATATAGAAGTATTGGTTTGACACAATGTTCATACACTTTCAAATATAAATCAGTATTCATGTTTTCTCCTGCCAAAGCTTTTTTAATACTAAATGTTGCTTTTAGTGCTTTGTTGCACAAGTACTTAATGGCTTGGGTGAAAACACCGGATGCTCTGAAAATGATACCTAGATATTTGTATTCCTGTACAATCTCAACCTCTGTTTGCATGTATTTGAATGAAAAACCTTTAAGAACTCTACCTAACTTGTTGAATATGATAACTTTTGTTTTAGAAATATTAACTGATAAATTCCATGAGAGACAAAAATCCCCCAACTTATTCATAGCTGACTGAAGTCCTGTTGCAGTTTTAGAAATAAGTACAATATCATCAGCATATAGGAGGCTTGACACATATGTATTATCTACAGTGACAGGATCACATGAATTATCAAAAAAGCTATCTAAATCATTAAGGTATAAGGAGAATAATGTAGGGCTTAATATACATCCTTGTTTTACCCCAATTTTGGTCTCAAAACTTGCCCCTAGGCCACTTTGTGTTTTCACACAAAATGACAAAGAGGCATACATATCCTTCAAAATGTTAAGAAATGGACCTCTAATATTGTACTTGTACATTTTGTGAAACAGTGCACACCTGTTAACCGTGTCAAATGCTTTGCTAAGGTCAACAAAGCAAGCATAAATATTTTTTGAAAGCTTAAAGGCCTTATCAATAATTGTTTTCATGGTCAGGATGTGATCGCTAGTGCGACAATTTTTACGAAAGCCTATTTGTTCAGGTCCAATAATTTGATTTCTCTCAATATAGGTATCTAAGCGATTGAACAGAACTCTTGTAAAAAGTTTACTAAAACAACTTGATATGGAGATACCTCTATAATTGCTTGGATTATTAGCCCCACCGCCTTTGTAGATGGGCTTGATAATGTTTTCTTTCCATAATGAAGGGTATATACCTTTCTGAAGTATTTGATTGAATATAAATGTATAATGTTCCAAAAGAAATGGTACAGACATATGCAACATTTCATTTGAAATCTCATCGATACCACAAGATTTACCACGTCTTAAATATTTTACTGCTTTCAAAACTTCATCAGTAGAAATACTTTTGTTAATAATAGTATTATCATAGCTTTCAAATACATTACAAGTTTCAGAAGCTAATTCATCATCAAAATTATTCACATAATCAATGTTCATGAGAGACTTGAAGTATTCTGTCCATGTGCAAGCTGATATTTCAGAAGAAGGATCAGCCTTTTGTTTTTCTAATAAATCATTTACACAATTCCAGAACTCTTTAGGATTTCTTTTCTCACTCTCCAAGAGACCACTTAACATTTTTCCTTTAAATAATCTTTGCTTTTTCCTCAATAATCTGTAATACTCTTTACGTTCAGAATAAACCCTGTTACGTAACGTAGAATTAAATGGATCTGATGCTAACTTGCGAGATAGCTGTTTCAAATGTCTATAATAGTAGTGGTAAAAGGGTGGGAGTAAATGTCATGTGAACATGACATTAATCTCATATGGGAGGGAAAATGTCATGTGTTTTTTTTCTCATTGCATGGGCCATCCTTACTCATTGCCTGGGCCATCCTTACACGGGGAGGAAATGTCATACGATTTTTCTTTTTGCTTGCGAGACGTCCGACGACGACTTCACTGACAGTTTGCGACGGCGACTTCAACAACGCTTTCATATGATTATTTTTTCTCGTCGACGTGACATGTGATGACGACTTCCCCAACGACGACGACTGCAAGGACGTCAATTTTGTAAGATTAAGAACCTTGGCGGTCATGGCAAGAACTTGGCTATCCTTTTTTTTCGAAAATGGTCGAGTGAAATCGGCGAGCAGATGACAAAATTTTGGACTGGTCGAAATCTTAAAAAGTTGCAGACGACGGTTTGATTATAATATTTTTTGCATGAAAAACTTGTCAGAGTTTATGAAAGTGATTTCATCTATAGTAAAGATCACTTTCAGACTGATAGTGAAACGTGTTTTTGAACAACATTTTACTTTCTTTTAAACAAACGTTAGCTGAACTAGTCTATAACAGGAACTTTGCTGGGCATTATGCAGACTTTTTTTATTGGTCTTAAGGGTTAATAAAATAAGTCGAGCATTAAAAATCGGTGAATGTACTTTATTAAGTATAACGATAATCTCAGGTATCTAATCTTAAATCACAGCGATTTTTTCGTGAGAACTTCATACTGAAGTGTCAACATAAATCAAGATGAAGTTAAATGACCCCTATTCAAGATGAGACGATAAGTCCAAAACTAAAGATAAATCACCCTTGCAAAAGATGATAGATCACGCAATAAGTTGGAAACCATAAATAAAATAACCGAATTTCACAAAAAGGTTTTCCCTTTTTTCAAATGATGTATGTCAATTGAAAAATGTGAGAACCACGAAAGACAAAAAAAGTCTTGAAGAAGGGACTAGTTGGACTGCACTTTTTTCAATATTTTGGAGTGTCTTAAGAATCCTTTAAAATTCCGAACAAGAAATCAGTACAACCGAAAATTAAAAGATTAAAAACAACAACAACAAAACTAAGGGTACATGTGATAAGATAAACAGCAACAATGTAATATCAATAGTGATATGCAAATAAAACTCAATTCTTAGACCCATATCCAAATGACTATAATATTAATTGGAATGAATTTAGTAAAGAGGGAGACACTCCATTTCATAATAACAATTTGTTTTATGGAACGGAGGAATAAGTAATTATATTTCTTAAATCGGAAAAAATGTTTTAAAAAATACTTTTTTTGAAAGGGTTAGTCTAATTTGAGGTTGAATCTGATTTAAGTGTTTTTCGTTCTTGAAATAGTTACTTAGGTGAAACGTACTTTTAAAGAAAAAATAATTTCATAGGTAAATGATAGCTGCTGAGGATAGTAATTTATTTTGTCTTTTGTCCTTAGGAATTTCACCTATGTGAAAATTTATTCAAATTAAAAAAATAGTGTCAAAGGCAAATGACCACTGTGGAATAGTATTTCATTTGTAGGACATTAACCTCCTTATGAAATACCCTATTTACGAAATGGGACACTTATCCCTCCTATTACTTTTGTCAGAACATTTCTTTGAATCTTTGTCAGACAAAAAAGTAAAACAAGGATCAGCCAAAGAAGTATGCAGTCTGAGCCTAGATTATCCTTCCTAATTATTACTTTATTGCTTTACGATATTACCTATGGATTATCTCATCATATTGGAATCAAATGTTTCAATAAGCAGGTAAAAGCTAATCGAAAAAGCTATTAGGATTTGCAAAAAATATCTTTGACAAAATGGAATGAGCTAAGATTTTCAACAAACTATCTATGAAAATATATCTTCGACAAAATGGAAAGAGCTAAGATTTGCAACAAAACATCTATAAAAATATATCTTTGACACAATGGAATGAGCTTAGATATGCAATAAGACATCTATAAAAATATATCTTTGACACAATGGAAAGACAACAAGTTATCTTAGTAACCTAAGTAATATCAATTAAAGAACATTTTAATTAACATTTGCATGTGACTAGATAAAAACAAAAAATACACTACCTAACCAAAAAACTACCTAACCAAAAAAGTAACTAACAAAAAGAAATACACAACCTAAAAATAATAAAAAAAAAAACACACCAAAAACTTCTTTTACATGTATTGTCAAGCCTGTTTAACATGTGCAGATGACACTAGATTTTTTTTAACGAGGTTTAACGCCACTTTCATCAATCTTTCAGTTATATTTCAGTCACTGGTGCGCCTAATAATAGATATTCCTGGTACTCCATAGACTAGTACTAACAATTATATCCTTTCTTAGCCCCCCCCCCCTCCAGCTGCTATCTCACATAGGTCTACTATTATCGACCCACTGAATACTTTGTAATAAGTCAATGTTTTGCTTATACCCAACTGACAGATTTTAGTTTGACAGTAAAGATCAAAATCAATTACACATACCCTTGCACTTGTAATTTGATTTTGTCCGTTACTGTTTGCATCTATCTTTACATGCTAAAAACTTTTGTGAGCTGTTGAATATAGGTTATTCTAAATGGACAAAATATATACATAAATACAAAAAGCAGAAAAAGCAAAACAAATGGAGGTAGTAGGTAACTCACTTTCTTACCAACATATGTATAGAAGTATGAAAATTTAAAAACTTATTAAACAGAATACTTAATAACCATTAAGTAGACATTAGCATTTTAAAATGTTATCAAAAATATAAACAAGAGCATCTTTTAATCTGTTCCTTACATAGAATATCACATGACTGATAGAATAAAAAATGTATGAATGAATATATGAATGAATTCACATAAAAAAAGGTTTTCTTAAGAAAAACCATTAAGGTTTTGATGTAATGAATGAGTTATATTGAGGTAGACTTTTGATATGGTTATAATGGAAAATTTGGAAATGATGAATAAGAAAATTTTGATTTAGTTTAATGAAACTTATTTTTCTTGTTAAAATGACACCCGCAATGTTTGCCTTAATTTAATGAATATGCACTCATACACACACCCATATACAAACACCCATATACACACACACCCATATACAAAAAAAAGCACTTTTGTACAACAACGGCACATCCTTAGCTAGAAAAAGGCACGCATTTTTATAACTGCAGTCTGTTGACTGGGCGACGTATTCTAAGTGGATATCTTCTTTGTACTTCATGTGATTGACCATTGGTAAATAACCTCGTAAAATTATTCCAGATCCAGTGCTTTAGAAAGATAGCCATATCCATTGTTTGATGATATATGATGATGATGAAATGGTGAAATAACAGATCAAAGATTTCATTCATGATCCAGTCCCCCAAAGAAAACAGGATAAAAAGTAGGCAGGCTGTCAGATATACTGAAACTGGATCAACTGACAAAAAAAAAGAAAAAGAATTAATCCATTTTTGACCTGTCAAAATGCACAGTGTCAATTTCAGTTTCTTGACTTAATGGAATAGAATACATTGGTAGATCTTCTATCTCTGTGTTTCTCCTTGTCCTTCTTCTTCTCCTTTTTTTAATACATACACAGATGACAATTATGATGATGAATAGGATGATTGATGAGACTGCATATGTTATGACTATAAAAAAGAGAAGATGAAAAAAAAACATGAAGAAATCAACTATTTTACAACGAAATTCAAAATAGAGAAGTAATGACTTTAGAAAAATAATGAGAATGATTTACAACAAATGATGAATAGAAAAAAAAAAACATGAAAAATCAACAATTTTACAATGAACTTTAAAAAGATAATGACTTTTGAAAGAAAATGAGAATGATTTACAACATATGATGTGGAATTTTGTTTGTTTGAATAGGGTTTAACGCCACTTTCAAAATCTTACAGTAATATAATGTGGAATTCATGTTATTCCAAACACAAACATTCAAGGAAATACATACCTACTGCTTTAACTCTATTTGTTCTTCACATGGTTTATATATTCTATTTGCAATATTTATTCTAAAATCCTTTTTACCTTTTTTCTTTTTTCGTAAAATAACCAATAAAATGGTTAAACCTAAAATCAGTGAAAAAGTAATGACAACAATTATGATAATGATTATTTTTGTTTTTTCATTTGATTTATGATTTTGTGTAAAATTAGTATTATTGCTACTTTTGTATGTTCTCGAAAAATCTAAAGATGTAGCACCTTTTTCTGTTTGAACTGTCGTATGAAAACTGCCAGTTGATGTCTGAAAAAGACAAAGTAAATTTTCAATAATAAAATAATCAACACAATTAAAGAAACTGATGTATTTCTTATTACCCTTTTTTTCTTGAATAATATTTCATCAAAATGGATAAAAGAAAGTATGTTTATGAATATTGATAAATAAGGCCATATTGATAAATAAGGTCATATATTAAAAGTACAGTATTTTTTTCTGAAAACAACCCAAACCCTCAAAAATGTGAAAAATAGCTTAAGTTTGAAAGAGTTGAAAACACCATTTTGGAAAAAAACAAGAAAAATGGCTTAATTGTTCTAAAATCCTCATTATAGATAAAAAAAATTAATAGAATTGAAAAAGATAAACTGAAACATCATTGAAAGATTTGTAATCTTTAACATCAATTTTAATTATACTAGGACACACACACACACACACACTTAAGCAAAAAAAATGAGTGAACACAATTTACAAATACATTAATGATGTACCTCTTCTTGTGTATTCTCTATGGTTGTTGTTGGTTCTGCGGTTGTCCTGGTAGTGATTGTGTTGGTAGTGATAGTGGTTGTTCTCGGGTGGTGTGACTGTGGATTTGTGATAGTGGTTGTTCTCGGGTGGTGTGACTGTGGATTTGTGTCAGCAGTAGCTGTAACCATCTTCATCTGGATTAAATAGATTAAAGGAAGGCTTAAATCATCTTTCAGTTTTACTTAATTGTTAAGTTTAATTGAGATGACAATACCTAAGACTTAAAATAACCAACTTTTTACATGAGAATCATAAGAAATGCACAAGAGATCAATTACTTATATATATTTTTTTTCAAAAGCAATAGTGATCCACTACCACTGTACTGGAATCTGAAAAAAATATATCTTGGAATAAATTTATTTCGACATGCGTTTGATTTGAATCATGTCTTATTTTCGGCAATACTTTTTGCAGTTCTAAAAGACAGGTGCAGAAGACAATTTTAATGGACAATCCAACTACGATTAAAAAACCTGGGTAAAAACTTACTGGGCAACATCTGCTGGGTTTGCCATCAAGCTCTACAATAACACATGTCCACGCATTTTGAATTAGATTACACCCATCGGTTGTAAGTGACTCCTTTACCATCACCACCTCTACCTTCTTTGCGTTCCTCAAATCCAGAGTCCCCTCTAATCTGTCGAAGACGATTCTCTCCACTTCACTTTCGGTTGTAAATCCGTATGTCCCTTCTTCTTTGAATTGTACATCGCAGTAATATTGTTGGCAAAAGTGGTCGATAGGTATAACTTTGGTGGAGAAGGCCGAGAAGACCACCAAGCAGCAGATTTTAAGATAAATTACCGAGAACATTTTAGCAGCTTCTTCTACATTAATTTTACGTAACCTTAATTTTACTGCGCAGTTTGAGTCAAACGAGTAATATTATTGATATTGTAGTATAATAATATTCTTGGGCTTTTAATTCAACAGAAAATAGGACAAAAAAGTTATTATATTGCAATTTTAAACTTTTAAAAGTATCTATAGCATTTACATTGAGTGAAAATGTAGATAATTTTTACACGAACTTAAACTCATAGAATTGCATGCCTGAGTATTTTGTTCGATTTTTATACTTATCAATAATCAATACAATTGAATCTATAGACTGGACTTTTAGTGACGAATTTCTTAGACTAGTATCTGAAATAAGTGTTCTTTATTCAGTATTGTTTTTATTTGTTTAATTCATTTGTTTCCTTTGCTCCAGAAAAAAAAGGGCGAAATAACTTATTTTTCAAATAAGTCGAGGATGAACTTTTAAGTTAGTTGAACTTTTAAACTAAGTAGGTGAACTTTTTTAGAAAAAAATCCATTAATCACTACGTATTCAAAAGATCTATGATGAATATATAATATACCCAAAGATAAAAAAAAAAGAAATACAACACCCCTCATTGAATTACGCCCAACCGTGACAGCGGACACCATGGACCTTATATAAGGTCTGCGCGGAGGCGGGATTGTACCACATTTCGAATTTTCGCACTTTTCGGCTTCTTGTTTCTCTCCTATTCTATTTCGCTAAAATTAAAATAAGAATGGAACCTTTGAGATATAAAATCGGCTATAACAAAAGTGTTGTTGCAAAGAGAAACGGACAGTACATAAATGTGTACATAAATGATAGTGTCTTTGAAAATGGACAGTTGATTAAAGAAAAATCCCAATCCGTATGGTTAAAGTGGGAGGAAGCTTTGAAACTAAAGGAATCGATAGCAAAGATAGAGCAACAAATACAGGTAAGAGGTTTAATTCTTATAACTATCTTCTGTAATACTTTTGTTTCATTTTTTTTCAAAATTATATTTAGTCCCAATTTCATTAACTTTTGATCAAATTGAATTAACTTTTTTAATCTTTGTGTTTTCAATGAATAACTTAAAAGACTTGAAACTATATTTGCATTTTGTTTAAAGTATAACTTACTTAAAATATTCGTTAATCAAGACGTTGATGACTTTTTGTCTAAAAGAAAAATAATACATTAATATATAAACTCTTTGCTTAATGTAATATTCTGCAAAAACACGCACGAACTTCATAATTTACAGTAAACTGTACATCTCGTTTCTATTTCTATTCTGTAGGATAACTACTTCAGCACTGCAGGGCCGCAATACACAGCTACTCCTGTGCCATATTCAACTACTGACCGCCCGACAACAAGTCACAGCCCGACAACAAGTCACAGTGCGCAGGACATTAGAAGAGTTGTTCGTTATCAACCATATTGACAATGTAATAGTTTGCTTAATATGAATGCAACCTCATTTTATATTCGTAGAAACTCTGACTTTGGAGAAAGTATTAAGTGCGAAGTGTGTAAAGAAATTTTACCTTTTGAAATAAAATTAAACTTGATGAATGAAGCCTTTGTAAAGAATATTATTTTCCAAACAGATCAAGAGAAGTACGTAATAAAATATATTGACGTTTTTCATTACAACATCTTGTTAGATAAAAAAATATTTCTTGGTAAAACTTGTCACTTTTTAATGGACAAAATTATATGTGTTATGCATTTTAGATGTTTTTCTAAAAGTGTTAGAGAAAAAATATCGCCAAATTACGTTTAATTGAAACAGTGTTTGTATCTTCTCTAAATAACATAGATTTTTTTTCTTTTATTCAAACATTGTATGATAATTCTATAGGAACGCAAAAGTGTTATGTATTGTATTGTTAATTCTCATGACTCTGACGACTGTCAATTAATGTTTAAATGTAAATTTTGTAACAGAAACGTTTACGTTTGCGAAAATTGTTTAGAAAAAGCAAAACGTGGGGATATCGAAATATCAAAAAGCTTCAGAGAAAAACTTTGGTTTCAACGATGCTTTGATTGTTACTTAGAAGAAGTTTTTGATAAAAAGAATCCATTACAAAACGTGCACTAATTTGGTCTTTGATGTTGAATTTGTTTTAAAAAAAAGGGTAAAAAAAAGGTTAAAAATTGCGCGCCAAATTTATCTCGGACCAATACATAATCATTCTTGCGTTCAGTTTAAGGCTTTTTAGTATAAAAATAGAACTATTGCAAATGTCTAGATGTATTTTTGTAAAAATGGGTATGAGTGTATTATATATGTAAATATATATAAAGAATAAGACAACCTGTTTTTAAAAAATAGGACAATATTTTTCATAGAGAAAAAATTAAGACGGACTAATTTTACGGACTATATTTGGACGGACGGATTGTTTTCTTTTTTTAATAAGTGCTTTTCATTTCTCATTTTCATATAAATTTTTTAAGTTAAATAGTATCAACAATATAATGGATATAATAAGAGATGACGAAAAAACCATTTATTGCGAAGTTTGTGACAAATGGATGACAGAATTTTATGTCGCTAGACACCTTAGAAGTAAACATCATTTCTTAAAAAAGTATTATGAAAAGAAGACGAAACATCCCTTGAAGACTTTAGGAAAAATAAGAAAAAGGAAAATAGAAAAACAAGAAATTCGACAGAGAGTGGACAAACAATCCGACATTGACGAAACTGCAACATTAACTTTTACCAAGAAAAAATCAAAGAAAAGGATAGATGACAAACAAAATGGCATTGACAAAACTGCAACAATAACGTTTACCAAGAAAAAATCACAGGAAAAGAAAGAAAGAAAGAAAAAGATAAAAGCAAAAGACAAAAAGAAATTTAGGGTAGAGACCGTAACTTCAGATAAAGCGGGGGGCAATGAATGGAATAGCGACAGCACTGAAATCCAATTAACTCCAGACTTACAAGTAACTTCGGACTTACAAGTAATTTCGGGCTTACAATTTACTCCGGACAATACGACCGAAGAGTTCAAATTTACGGACGGTGATACTTTAAAGAAAAATTCTGAAATTGATAGTCACGTGGAACGATCTCCAGATATTTTTGAGATTGCGAAGCAGCGTCTTTTTGAAAAAGAACAAGCTGCGCAGAATTTATTCATCGATGAATATCCGCCAAATCAACTAGGCTTAATTGATGTAGATGATTATTCAAATACACATGATATATTTAATTTGATAGAAAACGACGCGAGTGGCCATTTAGCGAATACCGATCGTGATCCAGAGTCGCCTTTATTCACATCATTTGACCATTTTCACGACAACCAAATTGCGGAACTGAAATGTAAAATATGTTCTCCAAACACATATAAAGAGTATGAAGATTGGTAATACCTTTAGTATATTGTATCATTGTTTGAAAAATGGATCTAAACAAAATAACATTATTGGATTCATATTACGACTTTTATTTTTCCGAAGAAATTCGTAAAAACATGTATTTGGTTTTCCAGAAAAAGTGCTATGGTTGTCAGAATTTCTGTTTATCACAAAGAGACCACGAATGCTTGTTATTTTCTTTAGAACAGCAACTTCAAATGTATTTTGAAGATATTTACGCTTTAGTTGATAAAAATAATGTACTATCACGATGTGCCATGCTGACATCACCGTTAAATATATCCGACGAAACGCTTTTTTTATTCATGATGAAGATAGGTAAAAAAGAATGGTGCGAAAAAACACGACGTGACAGACTGATACAAATGACATTGAAATTGATGTTGCTCGAAAGACGATTTCTTGTGACAGACAACGACGATAGGTGAATTTTAATATTGACAATTTGAAATTGAAATTGACAATATTTAATATACATAATACATTGACCATTTTTTAATTGACAGACAGTGACAGACAATGACGATAGGTAAATTTCAATATTGACAATTTGAAATTGAAATTGGCAATATTCAATCAATATCGTGAATTGACAGTGCAGTACAAAGTGTAAAGTTTTTTTTAAGTTTTCATTTATTTTAGCGAAATAAAAAAGAAGAGGAAAAAGAGATAATGAAAACCGGTTTTCCAATCATTGTAAGGAAATATTTTTCATTTAGGGACTTTGAAGCAACACATCGTGTGCTCAAGGCAACATTGTTGTAAGTACCTATATATGTATAGGCACATACAACACTGTTGCCTTGAACCATCGCAATGAGTACTTTTCGTTTTGCAAATTTTTGAAACTCATTCCTAACGCTTTATAATAACGACTTTAAGGCAGTATGTGTGAGCTTTTCGATTCTATTTCTTCTTTTCGGTTACTGCTGTTAAGTCAATTGAACCTAAATCCATTTTCTTGCAATATAACTATGTAATCACAAAATCGTATTTGTACGAAAAAAAAAAATGGTAAAAACAACATTGTGTGTTTTATTTTCATTTTTCCCTTATTCCAAACCAGCAGAGATTGCTTGAAAAAGAAAATAATGTTGGAAACCAATATTTTCTTTAATATTGTCTTCTTTTTCTACGATATTTCCCTCCTTACCCATTCTCTATATGCTAGTTTATATGAGAAGATCTTTTAGAATTGGAAAATATTTTAGTATGGAAAGGAATTGTTTGACAAGAGTCAATATTTTGTTCCTGTATTACAATATTTTTCTATGAAATAATACGCGAGTTCTAATGAACTAAATAAGAACATTGATAGACAAGCACAGCAAAACAGCAGCATGTACCAGCTGTATTTATAACGCCTAAATTGCTCATAAACTATACGTTCCAGCTCCAGCTTTAACTACGATGTCCTTAGTGGTTTTGCGATATCGGCGTATCGGACATTTCCTTTACCCGAAGACTCGGGTGAAAATGTGGCCCACGTGACTTGTCACACGTAATTCGTCCTTTTCGTAGGTGCGAAAAATATCGACCCTGTTCGTGTTGCGCAGATTGCGCGCACTAGCTTAGGCCGAAACTTTCCGCTCTACTGAACATTTTAATTATTTCGAAATGGCAAACCCTGCTTTGATCTCTACTTATTTCAAAGATTTGTTTTATAAACAAGATTCCCATTACATACCACTCATAAATACATTTAAGAAGGTGTTAGTGTATTTCTAGATTTATTGATAGTTTCTGTCTTGAAATGGAGAGTCTTGTTCAGTTAGAAGTAAATTCTACAGCGCAAGTTATAGGTGCGTTTTCGTTTCTTCCTTTTAACGATGTATCTCGATAAATCAATAGAAATATACGTAATACACTTTTTTTTATTGTATTCTAGGACCCACAAATGTCGGAAAGTCTACGTTCCTCTACCTTCTTTTACAACACAGCGATGGTGCATTTACTAAGCCTATCCGGGCAATTTTTTATTGTTATAGCGTTGATCAACCCCTTTTCGCAGAAATGAAAAAGTCGATATCAAATATCACATTTTTTCAAGGTCTTCCCACCAGACTTGATCTGGAAACATGGCATATGAAGGAGCCGGGGGAAAAATGCCTTGTTCTCGATGATCAGATGTCGGAGAGCGCGAACAGTAAAGAGGTCTCCGACATCTACTGTAAATTTGCGCATCATTACAAATTTTTCTGCTTTTTGATATGTCAAAATGCGTTTTGTCCAGGGCGAGAATTCCGAACTATAAGTTTAAATACTCATTACTTTTTCTTATTTAGGAATAGCAGAGACGAGCTGCAAATTCAAACACTCGCTCGTCAGATATTTCCTGGCCAGGTTAAATTTCTGATGGATTCATACAAATTGGCCACTAAAGAAAGATATGGATATCTTCTTATTGATCTAAGTCCGAGCTCCGACAGCAAATATAAAGTCAGGTCCAAAATATTGCCTGGTCAGTTAATGATAGTTTATGTACCAGTTAACAGTAATGAGCTCATTAGTTAAGAATCAAAAGGATTTTTTACGCCTTCTTTTAAATAAAAATGTGTCAAACAAACAAAAAATAAAACTTTTAAGCGCGATCGAAAAACGGCAGTTAACAGCCATTGTGCAAATCGTTTTTAACGTTTTACACGGTACCGTGCAGTTAAGTGAGAAGGTAAAAAAACAACTAGCAAGGAAAAGAAATGTTATTCGCAAATTTGTCGGCAAAGGCGTTTCATTGAAAACGAGAAGAGAAATTTTATTAAAGCATTTCAAATTAATTCTACCCTTCATTAATGCGATAGAGGGCAAACTTTAGAAACAAAATGGCGCGTGAAATGGTTCTCGTACCTAAAATAAAATATGAGAGTTTGCTCAAAATATGTGATGAACAAAATAATAAAAAATCGCAAAGTGGTGGGCAGCAAAACATATCCGAATCTTCTTCTGATGAAAAAATTCCGTCACAAAATAATGTTGTCGAGGAAAACTTTTCAAGAGATGTAAACACGAGCAACCATGACCAGCCTACGCAAAGAACAGAAAAGCCGCGTTTGTATGTCTCAAAGCCTTTCTCCGACATGCCTTTTGACAAATCCCTTGCACGTAAAAAAAGGCGTAGGCAAGAAAAGAAAAAAATGGTAACTTCCCGTAGGACAATTGTGAATGAAGCATCCAAGAAAAAATGGATCAACTACATAATATAACAGGTATTTCATAATTTATAACTCTTCGTATTAAAAGAGACCATCTTGGGAAAATTTTGTTTATTTCCTGAATCTACTTGTGCAATATACTTTTCTCTTAAAAAACAATGTATAGTCGACCTCTGCAGGAGTTATTTTCTTTTGAACCATTTGTATCAAGATATATCCAGGTCGCTTTTGAGTGGAAAGTGTCTTTAAAATTATATCGCCGCCGAAAAATACGAAATTGCGTTTCAGCTATCGAGATTTTCTACGGCGACCATTGAATAATAGTAATTTCTAAAGCTAAGTGACTACAGTTCTACAATTTAGAGTGAGTGATCAAAGATCAATTTTGTCAATACAGACATAGAAAAAATAGATCTTTGATCACTCACTTGAACTTGTGGATCTATACAGATTTGTCTGACTACAAAATGTTTAGCTTGGTCAATATCGATAATGCAGACGATATTGAAAATAAAACCTTGGATGTGTGGTAATGGGTTAATCAAGCTGTGGTTATGAAGTTTTTAGATTGAAACTGTTTTATCAGTAGTCAAAATCGCGGCGAGTGGTTTTTCAAATACGGTCAATGTAGGTCAAGCTTAATTTTAGCAACTCAACCCAACCGTTTACTGAATTGAATTAACGAGAGAAATGTTGTCGACCGTTCAAATTGTATAATTCATAGACGGTGTATGTTTTCGATCTTAGTAAAACTACTTGTTTGGATTTTTAAAATACATGTCGGTTTGTGTTTGACGGTACAAAATGTTTACCGATAAGTAACAGCACGTGCATAAGTATGAAGAAAAGTGGTAATCAAAATTCACCGAGCGGCAACGGTGATAAAACAAAACAGGTTCAGAAAGGAACGGGATTTAAATGTGCTATTTGTTCAAAACAGTGTAAGACTAAAGTGACATGGCGACAACACATGAAAAGTCACTTAGCTAAAATAAAATGCGATCTGTGTGAAAAGTCATTTACGCGGAATGAAAATTTATATATTCACAAGAAAAAGGCGCACGGTGTTGAAAAAACGAAAAGGACTAGGCCATCAAACTTTACTTGCCAATCTTGTGGTAAACATTTCGGACGAAAGGATAATTTAAATCGCCACGAACTTCGCATACACAGACAATTGAATGCTACTAAGCATAAACGGTTGTTTTCTTGTCGACATTGTGATAGAGAATTTCAAAATTATAATGATTTATTTAATCACGTGACTACAACCCACCCACTCAGTCAATTAGGCGGACGCAGGACTGTGCCAAGTCGTACTTTGTTTGACGATGCAGAGGTCGATAAAATGAGCGCATCGCACGAGCAAAAAATTGATGACAATAAGACAAATGACACTCCTGGCGAATCAACGGAGGAATCAGCATTAGGCAATGGTGTTGTAAATACGTACCTATATCCCACGAACAACGAAAGATATGACGTCTTGGTCTTTTTTGGAAATGTGAGAGATAAAATAAGGTCACATCTGCTAACTCGCATACGTGCAAGAGGTGGGATAAAATGGAATGTTTGCGTCCAAGTGGAAATGCAGAGAGACGATTCTGGTGTAATATCCAATGCCTCTCCATATTTTAGAAGTCTTACATACGTAGCTCTTACAGAAGATTTTGAAGAGCACAATTTAAATGAAGCAATGCAAAAAATGTACGCTAGCCTTGAAAAATATATGCGTGAAGGGTCGGGTTGGTACGTGAAAAGCGTCGTGAAACTTGAAATTCACTCAGTCATTTATACTCCTTTAGGTGGCTCTGCTTACATTCCTTTGCCAAAATCTTTAGCGTGTAGTCGAAGTATAGTCAATATTCAGTGCGAAGACGGAAATAAATGTTTCCTATTTTGTCTGTTGGCGGCTATGCATCCTGTACAACGTGACCCTGAACGCATCGAGCATTACTTGCCCTATGAAAATGAAGTAAATATGCGCCATATCTCCTATCCAGTCACCTTACCTCAGATTCGAAAGGTTGAAACCCAGAACGCAAATATATCAATTAATGTTTTTGCGTTTGAAGACGACACGATCATACCTTTGCGCATCACAGAAAAACGCGGATCGCTGCATCACGTTAATCTCTTATTGATAAAAATGGGCGAAAAATCTCATTATTGTTTAATAACAGAGTTAAACCGTTTTCTTTCGAGAACAAATAAACACCAATCGCAGTTGCATTTCTGTCCGTACTGTTTACACGGTTTTCGTAGAGAAGACCTGTTACACGAACACATTGTATATTGTTCGAGCAACGGTGCGCAAAGAGTAGACTTACCGATTTCAGGTAAAAATGATATTTTGGAATTCAAAGATTATGAAAAAACATTGAAGGTGCCTTTTGTCATATATGCAGATTTTGAAACCGTGAACAGAAAAATAGACACGTGCGCACCAAATCCGAATAAATCTTCAAGCACGCAAATAGGCAAACACGAAGTGTGTGGTTTTGGTTACAAAGTTGTGTGTGAAAAAAGTATCTACACTAAACCCTCAGTTATTTACAGAGGAAAAAACGCGAGCGCGAAATTACTCGAACATTTACTAGAAGAACAAAAGGAAATAGAACAAATTCTTTCATACGTTGAGCCGATGCAATCCAATGAAGAACAAAAGGATGCCATTTCAAATGCAACCCAATGCTGCATTTGCGAAAAAAAATTCACTATCTATGATCAATCGTACGACAGGATTGTTCGCCATCATAACCATTTGACAGGAGAATTTGTCGGTCCAGCATGTAACGGTTGCAATCTAAACTGTGAACAGGCAACATTCATTCCGGTCATATTTCACAATTTAAAAAACTTTGATTCTCACATTCTATGTCAAAATCTGGGTCAATTCAAATCTCACAAAATGACGTGCATTGCGCAGAGTACAGAAAAGTATGTAAGTTTTTCTCTAGGAAAACTACGATTCATTGATAGTTTTCAGTTTCTTCCTACGTCTTTGGAAACTCTTGTGAATGATCTCGCTGAAGATGGCTTGAATGCTTTTCCGTACTTATTGTCTGAAACGAAATGCAAAGAAGAAGCAAAATTACTTCTTCGAAAAGGGGTCCTTTGCTATGAATACCTTGACAGTTTCGAAAGGTTTGAAGAAACAAAATTACCCCCCAAAAAAGAGTTTTACTCTAGTTTAAAAAAAGAACATATATCGGACGAGGATTATGACCAAGCACAGACCGTTTACGAAAGATTCCAAATGACTTCCCTCGGAGAGTATCACGATCTTTATCTTAAGACAGATGTCGTTTTGCTGAGTGACGTATTTGAGTCATTCAGAAATTTCTGCATGCAACAGTATCAATTAGATCCGTGTCATTTCTACACATCGCCGGGGTTTTCTTGGTCAGCCTGTCTTAAAATGACCGGTGTAAGGCTCGAACTTTTAAGCGATATAGATCAAGTATTGATGGTAGAAAGGGGAATTCGGGGCGGTATTTCTCAAATCTCAAATCGCTACTTCAGAGCAAATAATCCTTATTTAGAGTCGTACGACTCTTCTAAGCCGACGAGTTTTTTACAGAATCTAGACTGCGTAAATCTTTATGGATGGGCAATGACTCAATTTCTACCAGTCGCCGATTTCAAGTTCATGAACTTGAATGAAATTGAATCATTCAACGTTATGAACATTCCCGAGAATGCTTCTACGGGATACATCTTAGAAGTATCTCTGCATTACCCAAAATCTTTGCACGACAGCCATAATTGTCTACCTCTTGCACCAATTAAAAGAGTTGTGACCGACGACGATCTTTCTCCATACTCAAAGCAGCTTTTAAAAGAGTTGTTCGGTTTATCACGCGAGGATGCTCTCCCAAAAAGAGGCAGAGTTCAAAAGCTACTAACTACATTGGAAGACAAAGATCACTACGTTCTTCACTATAGAAACCTGCAATTATATCTTCGTCTAGGAATGCAGCTTAAAGCAATTCACAGAATACTACAGTTCAGTCAAGATGCGTGGATGAAAAAATATATAAACAAAAACACACAATTACGTAAGGAAGCAAAAAGCCAGTTCCAGAAATTTCTACTGAAACTCTTCAACGTATCAGTGTTTGGCAAGGTAAAGATAAATAAATTCCGCTTAAAACGAAATAGCTTTATAAGAGACATCGGTTACAACGAAGTTGACATTGGTTGAATTTTTATTTATATATTTTCTCATATTTTTTTTTCACTTAGTGTAGTTGTTGCTTAGGGTGATTGTTTTTAAATATCTTCTTTATTCATTAATTATAAGATATTTCGCCCGGGCCACTTCGAATGATCAGTATATTTACTTTATGCGTAGTCTGGCAATCTTTTTTTTGTAGACTAAACGTATTAATTGCATTAACTATGAACTGTTGTCATAAAGGTGGCCTTCATTACGCACGTTGTGTTACCGAAAGAAATCAAAATAGATACAGCTATACGTTTACGTCATATTATTCTATTACAGACTATGGAAAACGTGCGACAACACAAGGACATCCATTTGGTACACACCGAAGAAAGGCTAAAGAAGTTGTCCTGTAAACCAAACTACAAAACCACTTCGATATTCAATGATGATCTCGTCGCTGTTGAGCTATACAAATCAAAAGTCAACTTATTCAAACCAATTTACTGTGGAATGTGTATCTTGGGTAATACGCACAATTTCTTCTTCGTTATATAAATGAAAAAAAAAAAAAAACGTATTTTTAAATATTTTCACCGGTTATAAGGAATTTGGTTATAACGATGTTCGGTTTTAACGATGTTCGGTTTTAACGATGTCATTTTATTTGAATACATCATGATTTTATGCATTTTATTGTATTGAAAATGCAGATAATGGAAATTGAGATAAATATTTTTTTAATTCTATTTTATACATGTCTAGGCGGAATTTACAATGACAGAGCGATAAATAGCTTCAAACAGTAACACTCGATTCTGCGACCTGATGCTAATACGAAATTGTACCAATGGACCGAATACTTTATCTCGTTTCAGATTTAAGCAAAGTCCTAATGTATGAATTCTGGTACGACTATATCAAAGGGACCTATGGACCAACAGCAGTTCTACACATGACTGACACAGACAGCCTTTTGTTTTCTTGTGAATGTCAGGACATATACAAAGACATGGAACAGAAACTTGATTTATTTGATACTTCGGAATTCCCCGAAACTCATCCTTTATTTTCAATAAAAAATAAGAAAGAATTAGGTAAAATGAAGGATGAAACTAAGGGATGTCCGATTTCGGAATTTGTAGGACTTCGGTCCAAAATGTATAGTTATATGTGTGACGGAAAAGAAGAAAAACGAGCAAAAGGAATTGCAAAGTCGACAGTTTCAAAAGACATAAAGCATGAATCTTACAAAAACGTTCTTTTTGAGAGATCAAGCGTGGTTTCATCTATGACTTGCATTAGAAGTCACAATCACAAGCTGTTCAATGAAACCATTCAAAAGACCGGATTGTCTGCTTTTGACGATAAACGATTTCTTATCGATGCGGTTAATAGTTTGGCATATGGTCATTACAAAATAGCTCAAACAAATACAGAAACAACACATGGTAATGATGTTGCCTTACCATTTATTGTAAATAATTATTCTTTGGAAGAGCTAGATGACTATCTAGCTATTGAAGAAAATGCCTTTTCTATTGAAAATGTAAGATTCACGCCTTGTGTCAAAAACAATAAGTTTTAAAATTCACTCCTCATTTTGAAAAATTAAATCCTCATTTTGAAGAATATACTGTTTCTGTGAAATGTGTAATAAAATATTATTTATTGGACTTTGGGTTATAAATATAAATGAGACATTTCTCATCCTCCAATTTTAATTGTTATTTACAAGAGATACGATATTTAAATATCAAATACGCTTTACACATGTCTGGTTATTACAAACACCAACACCAACACATTCGGAGTAAGCTCTAAACATTGTGTCACAAATAAATCGATCGTTTGACTGCAAGCCTTCGATATCGAAAGCAAGTAAAAAATCGTTATATGTGCATCCTGCAAGTCTTTGACGAAGAAAAAAAATACAATATAAACCGCAAAGTTTTGAGCTATCACTCTGTATTTGAAAATTATTAACTCTGACAGTCTTTGCATGGCGTTGTAACCATTGAAAGAAAAATGGGCTATTTCGAACCGGCGCTTTGCCGAAACTGTCAAAAAAATCAACGTGTCCTTGTTGATCGCTGAAGAAAGCACACCAGTGAGTCCCAGGTTTAGATTGAATATCGGTATTTGCAATGAATCCAAATGGAGTCTTTAACCCTATCGTCGGAAGGTTATCAGCCGAATACACTCCAAGAACATGTTCATTCAATAATGAATCGCACTTGATCATACAGGTCAGTTGGGACGTGTCCATTATGAAAGAATGACGTCTCTCTCTCTGTTTATTTCAAGGAATCCAGGACTTTCGCTGAAGGCAATACAGCTCATTGGTTCTAAAAAAAAAGTAAAACATATATATCGATGTATTCAAAGAAAAAAACATCAAAGCATTTGTAGATTTTTAATATATAGAGTTTTTTGTTATTAAAACTACAAATGTTATTGATAGTAAAACCGCCCCCCCTCCACTTTAATAGGCATTCTTCAATAGAGACTAAGTGGTATTTTTTTATCGTGTCTCTGTCAAAAGCTACTGTCAAAAGCTACTGCCAAACCACTAAGAGGACCACCAAAAAGCGGTCACTTATAGGAATAGTCGCTCGATACACCATTAAGTCATTTTTGCTAGCATATATAGATTGACATATAATTTTCACTGGATCCTATGATGTTTGGAACCCTTTACAATCGTCTTAATGAGACAATTCTAATGGATTTCTACAACATACGATTCAATAAAAGACATGTTTTCATCGATTGACTGATTGATTGAATGTGGTTAAACGCCGCTTTCAACATTATTGCAGCTATATCGCGGCGGTTGGAGCACCAAACAATGGATCCAGTTGAAGTTTGAAGAGTGTATCAAAAGTTCTCTCGGTTATCGTAGTTTAGTCATTAAAAAAAAATTATTCAATGAACATACCTGAAAGAGGGGTTTTAAACACCACATCCAACCGTACATTGCCAGTCTTAACAAGCGACATGTACTCTCCGTGGTTAAAGAAATGTGGTTCTAACTCAAACACGAATAAAGTCGAGCCGCTTATGTAGTGCGTCCTGTCCAATAGATTCCCTCCATTTTCATCCCATTTACCGCTCGATATAAGAAGGTTAGAATATGCTCGTATAATAGTCGAGCCTCCGATCTCGTCAAAGTCTAGTTTCAGTGGATTCCCTCCAACAGGCAGTCCGTCGCAGAACAACGCAATTTGCTGTATAGAGCAGTTCTCAAAATTAAATGGATTGGCTTTAAAATCTCCGCTAACGGCCCTGCTTTTGACAAAACCTAATATAATCTTTTCAGGTCTCTTTCCCTGATACATGTTCTCCCAGGTATAGTTAGTGGAACCTGACGGGATGCTGACTGATTTTACTTCTGTCTTTTTGTACGGATAAAGTGCAGTTTGCTTTTCGAGTATTTTCGAGTGTCCGTAAATAACAGCAGGATTTACTCTAACCTTTTTGGCTAATATGTATATGTCCTCAATCAAAATGCGATAATCACTTGAATCTCCAGTTAGCAGCGCAAAATTGTTAGAACTCCTGTATAATTTGATTTTTACGTCGACTTGATTTAACAAGTAACGCGACATGGAGAATAAGTCGTGAAAAATCGGTCCCTGCAAGTCTATGTGTTTAGAATCAGAAATCCGTTTGGCTCTGAAAAAAAGGCCATTGTTTGTTGAGGTAGGGTCTGTAACCCCAGGACTATCTGAGTCGTCCAGCTTGAACAGCTGTGTATCCAATTGACTTGAAACCGTGTCCGTACCATACTTCAGCAAGGTTGGAATGTATGCTCTGTATGGGTTGTAATTGCAAGATATTGTAGCCTTGTTTTGTAGAGTGACCTCTGTTGAAGAAAATAGTGCTTACAGAAACATGTTAACCGGTCCCACCTTTTCAACCTTCATATCAGTCAAAGGACTACCGTCAGCTTTTTCCACTTTCAATTTCACATATATCTGTGAGTTTTTAAGGTCTATATAATCCATAGAATTTTGGCCGCTTATTTTGAATTCAAACGGGCTGTCCCCAGAAACCTGCGAAAGCGGTCTTATTTCGTCATAGTAAAAACTTGTTACACTCGTCTGTGTACTAGGGAGGTCAAACAAAGCCAGTTCCGAAACTAAACCTTCTTTAAATTTCTCTTCGCTGAAAATAGACATCGTCAATGGATTCCAAAAATATCCTTTTTCTTCTTTATAGCAATCTTACGACTCTTTATAGCAATCTTACGACTCTTTGTACTGTGTTTTTTCCGTTTCGAGATTTTTCTACCACTCCCACGCTGTAGTTTTGACGTTTTTCTGGTCGCTTTTCGAGACTGTTTTCTGCTTCTTTTACGTTTAACACCTCGTCGTCGACGTCCACTTGATGACTGAATCATATTCGCAATTTCCTTTGAATTTATATTTTCCCTTTCTAGCTCTGACTTGGCAATAGCAGTTGTTTGCTCCGACGGTAATACTGCTTTTATAGGGAAAATTTTACTGTCCCTCGAATCTATATCATCCACAGAAATAACTCGAGTTCGTCTACCTCCACCCCACTGATTTAAATTTGTTCTTCCGCTGCTCACACGATCGAAAAAATCGACCCATTTCTGCGGATTGGGTACGTATAACTTCATAGCTAATGAAGAAAAGGATATTGTTTAAGGTGTAGTGTAAAATACAACGGTTCTTTCAAAAATGATGCGAAACTATCATCCTCGGTCTTTAAATATACTTCAAATTCTCTCAATTCTTTTCGCTTGATGGGTAAATAGTATGGTGCATCAAACGTATATTCCCATCCATTTGTCATATTTTGAGAAAGCCGCCTCAATAACGGCTTTTCTACTCCGTGCACAATACTCTCCTTACACAGATCCGTGTATAGGTACAAATCGTCGTATTTCTTTGCTTTTGACTTAGAGCTCGCGGTTGCATAGAACTCTGTTAAAGCTACCTTCCAGGTCCCATTCATTATTAACGGCATACTTAAATGCACTTTAAATTTGTATACGTCATTGTCTGAAAAATAAGCATCGCTTTCGTTACTTTTCACGTAAATGTATCTGTCCATTCTGTTAATTAACCTGTAGTTTCGACGTCTTTAACGTCATTCGCATTAATCCAACTATTAAATGAACTCGGGAAGCCTTGCCACTTGACCAAATATTCAATATTTCCTTTCCTTCTCCTCTTTTTCATAATATTTTCAATAAACCATAGGCTGTCTTCATCTTTGTTCACCTTTTGCAATTCTTGATTGTAGAACAATCCCTTTATATCTTCGTTTTTCAGGTCTTTCAGTTTGTACATTGGAATTCCCTGTTTCAAAATTGATGTAGCAACTTTGAAAACTTCTGTCGTAAACTGTTCTTGGTATGAACGTTGAAATGGCTGTTTACTAAAGCTAATTCTTACTAGATCACCCTTTCTAAATTTTATTAAGGGTTTTTGTATTTTTTTATTGCTTTTCTTTAAATAGATGCTTGCCCAGACATCAGCTTCGTTTTTCTTAGTCACCTCATTTGGTGTTAAACCCTTTAACCCTCTATGCGGAGTCGCATTATAACTTGCAACAACATCTGCCAAATCATCTATATATCGATAGCTCCGCTTATGTCTCATCAATCTGTATAATCTATCCTTCAACGTACGTTGAGATCTCTCCACGTAATTACTCTTAGGGACGTTGGTCGACGTAAAAAAATATACGTTCTCATCTTTCATAAATGATTTAAACCACTGATTTACGAATTCACTGCCCTTATCAGCGCGAATCTTCATTATCTTCATTGGTGCAATATCTTTCAATATAAGCTTCATCCCGCGTAACACCTCTTTAGCCGATTTGTTCTTTAACGGTTGAACCCATAACTTCCTGGAAAGAATGTCAATAGCACACAAAAGAAATCGCACACCATCGTTATCATGGGCAAGATTGGCCATTGACAATAAGTCAATATCAAGCTGTTCACCGATGCTGGTTACTCGCACATTTGCTGTTTTAAATCGATTACGCTTCTGCCTTTGTAATGAATATGAGTCTTGGTCATTTAGCCACTGCCGAATGAATTTCCTCGTAAACACATTTGGATACTTCTTTTGTAGAACAATGTACAATTTCTCAACTCCAGCAAAAGCGGCAGGATTTTTCTTATTGAAATAGAAATTTTGCAAAATGCTTTCTTTTTTAGTTTTGTTCATCTTCACTGTGTGTTCTAAACAAGTTTCAAGCTTAATATGATTTTTGCTACATATAAAATCCCCTTCATATAAAAAAAATCAAAACGATTTTTCCATGCAAAATATATTTATATTCTTGTCATGGTCAGGTTACTGATGCTATAAAATTAAAGTCGACGCCGTCGCCAATTTTTGTTGAAGTCGCCGCCGTCGCAAAGCGTTGTTGAAGTCGCCGTCGCAAACTGTCATTGAAGTCGTCGTCGGACGTCTCGCAAGCAAAAAGAAAAATCGTATGACATTTCCTCCCCGTGTAAGGATGGCCCAGGCAATGAGTAAGGATGGCCCATGCAATGAGAAAAAAAAACACATGACATTTTCCCTCCCATATGAGATTAATGTCATGTTCACATGACATTTACTCCCACCCTTTTACCACTACTTATAATGCGAATCACAATCAACATCATACCACTTTTCTTAGCTTTTCGCCTCTTCACCTGTTTTTGGCAATTGATATTACATTTTTGCTTTTTGAAAGCAGCCTCATGGAGAGTGGAAGACATGTGATTCACCATCAGATCTACCTGTTCTCTGACAGAAATCAGCGAATTTTGAGAAATTTTTAAGAAGGAATTATAAAAATTAGCCCTATTGATTTTGCCAATGTTATGTTCAAAATTTACTCTTTGGCTGTCCTCCCATTTCAAATTCATAGGAGCTTTTCTCAATATTTCAGGTTTCTCATGACAAACTATAGACTGAATATCAACCAATAAAGGACAATGATCAGAAAAAACAATATTAAAATCTAAAATCTTAAACTTATTTATTGCATACATGAAATCCGCACTACAAATACAATAATCATCAATGGATGATCCATGAAAACCATGATAAGTAGGCTTACCAGTTGTATCTCCGATGGTACGACCATTAAGTATTCTTAACTGTAAGCCTATGCAAAGTTCCAAAATATTTCTACCATATTCATTTGTAGTTTGATGGATAGAAGTATTTCTAACAGTATGGTAATTATCAATGTTGAGGTTATCCAAAATTCCATCTGAGATCATATCATCTTCATCATTTGGCATAAAATCTAAGTCTTCAATATTTATATGTGCATTGAAATCACCCATGATCATAACAGAGCCATTTTGCTGGAATTTAACAATATCAGATTCTAATTTAGTAAAGATAGTTTTGTCAACACTTGTTCTTTTCGTGTATTCAGAATTAATTGGAGAAATATAAAGCCCTCCAATGAACAAATCTTTTTTGAGGTTAAAAAATTTCTTACACAATTTTATCCATATCATATCATTATGTGACACATCTATCACTTTGATACCAGCTTTAATTGATTGCCTTATAAATATAGCTACCCCACCACGTAATCTGCTAGGCATTTCAGAACGACAATTAGATATACATGTATAACCATCAAGGGTTAAAATATCCTGATTACATGCATGAGTTTCAGTTAATACAACAATATCATAAAGCAACATTTTAGTGAATTCCTGGTCATCTAATTTGCAACAGCGGATTCCATTTACACGATTAAACAAACCATTAACATTATAACAACAAATATTAATTTGACTTGAGAATACATTTTTTAATTTTCTTCTATCAAAGCTAACTATAACCATATCAGTAGGTAAACTAATTCAGCGTATATTTAGTTCCCGAGATCACAATACATTTATGATAATATATTCACACTTCACACTACACATATAAAAACCCATATGAGACCCATCAGGCAAGAGAGGCCCAAAGGTGTCATTTATAATATATTCACACTTCACACTACACATATAAAAACCCATATGAGACCCATCAGGCAAGAGAGGCCCAAAGGTGTCAATTAGAAATTAGTTAGACAGATAGGCAATCAGCCTATATTCCGAAAGAGATGAAAAAAAAAAAAAAAGCTAAACCCTCTCTCACCAAATGAGTGTAATGAAATCCTTGAGGATACCGCAAAAGCTCCAATGGAACTCTAGGTTCTGATAGAGTCATCACTTTTCCTTTAGAAATGGATGGGCTTTTATTAGAGGCTACACCAAACATCAATGGCCCAGCACAAAACAGCCACAACTGCCTATAAACATATAGGCAGTTACAACCGCTATATGCTGAACCATCAATATCCGGCAAGTCCGTGAAAAAAAAAGAAAAAAAAAAAGAACATTATCTGCACAAAATATAAAACATCTGTTAAATTATGGTGACCATGATTTTGGGGGTATGCGCCTTTATTAGAGGCTTCGAGATTTTTTTAAAAAAAAAAAAAAAAAAAAAAATACATTTTGACTAATGTTAAGGTTTTATTTTTTTTCTTAGACCTTGAGCTCCATTAGAATTTTACGGTGTCTCACAGAACAGACAAGTAATTGATTGATTACATCTATATTCAATTATAATGAAACTTAATAGCTACAAGGATAAAAAAAAAAAAAATAACATTTATTCTACATCAGGATTTCTTACCCTTTTACAATGTAATGACCCAAATAAGAATTTTGACTAAACAAATAAGTTGTGTATTTTTTTTTTCAATTTTTAACTTGCTAGGTTGAGAGTCCACTAGTTTTAGTAGAATATTACACAACTCCAAAATATTATTTCCATCACATTTTCACTTGTTCATTTCTCTTCACCTTCTTTTCAATGAGACAATATTCTATCCCAAGCAACCAAAATCTAAGATAGAGGAGTGAAATTGTGTTTTTTGTTTGTTTTTTTTTTTTATACTGAAACTGTAAAATAATGTGGGTTTTTCTTGTTGTTGTTGTTGTCTTTAATTTGAGACAAAACCAGATGTGTTTGTGAAACATGAATACCCTGGAAATGGCCTTTTTTTTCCTAATTGTATTATTGATCTTCACAGATGACCTTGACTTTGTCACATGACCTTGACCTTGGTATAAGCAGATGCGGATCATAGAGATTCATCTATAACTTCAGGCCAAGTATAAGCATTTTTAAGAAAAACCTTAAAGCAATTTGTATTGTTAAGTTTTTGGTTAAGTTTACCTGACAGACAGACAGACAGATGGACAACAATTAAATAAGATGCCCCCAATCATTTGATGCAGGGGCATTAAAACAACAACAACAACAACAACAAAAAACCACTATGAAACTAAAGTTTGATGTTCAACATGCTGAGAGACTCAAACAATACAACTACAACTTTTTTATAACACCTTGTGTCTCTCTCTAATTGTTAAGCTTATGTTCACAGCAAGACAATGAATCAATTGATTTAGTTTAAATTAGAGGATTACTGACTTGAATTTTCACATAATCTTGGAGGCATGAAACCAAATTCAAAATCTCAGTACAAGAGTGATCAGGCCTCCAGTTTCATACCCCCATGAACAAAAAAGAAAAAAAAAAAAAAAACCCAAAAAAATCTGTTGAATTCCCACAATTTAAGTAGGATATTATATGACCAAGTGTAAGAAGAAAATGATTGCAAAATCAGAGACTTTCTATGGAACAACTTTTTATCACGTGTACTAAAAAGATGAGTGTTGATTTCTTTCTTTTTTTTTCATTAAGGTATGAAACCAATTAGCCAACCAGACAACCTTTTTTCTCCCCTCTAGATGAAACTACAAATGAATTATTTAAGCCTATAATGAAATGAAGAATTCACTATAGGAATTAAAACCATATCTAAACCTTGATGATTGACTCAAACATTACAATTATAATCCATGATTAATGCCCTGGCAGGGCGGAGCCTAAGTAACGAGTCGTTGCACTTAAGGTTAAGGTAAATCAGCTTTAGAGAGATTCAACATGAATAACTTGAGACCTCAAATCGTAGATTGGTAACCGAATCCTCGTAACTTCAGCCCAATCAAGCTGAAGTTACGAGGCTTTGGTAACCAAACTATGAAATATGTTCACTCTCTCAAAGCATGTGAATCATTTAGATTTTAGGATACAGTTATTTGCACGCATTAACGATGATTACCGACTTAAATTTGAAAGAACCCATAATTGAAAAGTAAACTCGCCTAATTTCGTCACGCTTAAGCCCCGCCCTGCCAGTTCATTAATTACGCAGAATACCGATGATAAAATATGCAGTATCGTTTGTTTTTATTGACCTGACAACGACCTCCGTTTTATAGACGAATGAATGATTGATTGAATTGAGTTTTACGCCGCTTTCAACATTTTTTTCAGTTGTATCTCGGAGGCTGGTACACCTAACAATGGATTCCTGTTATTTCTATCAACAGTACAACCATCACATCCTTTTCAAGCCTCCAGCTGCTATCTCTTATAGGTCTACGGTTATTTACCCATTAGTGAGAGACAAATAGTCGGAAATGTGAATGGAGATGTCGGGGATCGAACCCGGGATTGACAGTCCGATGCGCAACCAACTGCGCTATGACGGCTGCTTCTCTATAGATTAACGAACATATGATATGTGTACACCCTGTATTACAAGTACTTTCGCAAGAATAAACTATGTACGGTATCAGATGTAATAAAGGGATTATATATCGATAATATGTGCCAGTAATTGTTAATCAACAAATTAGTATACACGGACAAATGAACTTAACCTTACAAGACAACAACTCAAATTTGGTCATTGCCAGAAAAGGGCTTACTAAGCTTACTAACGTAAGTAAACTTATCTGTTTAGCCATAGACACAGACATTTTATTAATTAAACGATAAAAAGTTAATCGCTACATACATAAGCAAATAACTACATAAATGTTTAGTAAGCGACCAACTGAGAGTAGGTGCACCAGCAATTGAGATATAAATGCAATGGTGTTTAAATCGGGTTAAACCACATGCAAACAAACAGGCCATGTCACGCCCAACCAGGTCCAAATTAGAGTAGAATATGGTGAATGCATCACGTGCACGTGTATCACGATTTTCTCCTTTACTTTTTACGTGCTCATGAGGGGGTGGAGTTTAGTATGTACGCATGCGTGGAATAACAAATAAACCTTGACGTTTAAATGAAATAATGGTCAAAATAAACCTAAGCTGGTTAGTTTATGGAAAATAAACCATCAAAAAATTTAAAAATCCAGCATTCTGATTGGATGATAAAGTAGGACAAAGACTAACAATGATTTCACGTCAAGAATAATACTTGTAAGTATAGACCAGCAATTTCAAGTGAGTCATCAAAGATTAATTTTACATTGAAAATGATAGGAGTTAACGGTTTCTCAAACCACACGCTTTCTTGCGGAACTATAGCTAGTTATTAGAACTTTCAAGTTGTCCATCAAAATTAAAATCTGGGTGTGAAAGAATTTTATTAATTGTCTGTTGTCATTGTTCCATTTCACACTAATTGATATTGTAATACCTGCAAGGTGACGCGTTGCTATAGTGCGGTTTTATTGACTTGAATCTGACCCCTGCTATTTAGATGAATAAAAATATGATTATTCCTACTTGGCTTTGCACGTGCTTTCATAGGAATGAATAACAAACGATATTGAATGTATTATACATTTTGTTTATTGATAAAATATGTCGGTACTTGTTATTTAAGCATTTTTCCACAGAGTTCAAAGTCGGGTCAAATTAACCAGGCTATAACTTGGTGTTATGCAATAATGTATAAAACAACTCAGTAATAATATCTTTAACCTTCATCCTCAGGCTCACAAGTCTTGCGTTCAGGATCGCAAAATGATGCAAACAAATTTCCAATTATACCCCGCTTTGCACGCAAGTGCACGTGCGAAGCGGGGTATAATTGGAAAACTGTCTGTACCGTTTTGTGATCCTTAATGCTGGGCAGATAAATTCCTACGCCGTACCCGATTAACTTTTCAATCTCAAGTCATCAACCATGATACGTGACCAGTCAGGGCTAGCCTTGTTTGTTTCAATAGGGTTTAACGTCGCTTTCGTCAATACCACTTATTAACCAGCTTATTGGTTGGAGAAAGGTAACGCCTGTCACTATGACTTTTATCTAATGTCAAATGAAAGTCGGCCGAGACGGGGATTGAACTCATGAACCTAAGATTTAAGACTAGACGCGTTACCGACTGGGTTCAGCAGGATCGGCTAACAACAATGGTGAAAGCCATACTGGGAGATTCGTAATTACACTTATAATATGACTTATGTCGATGGTGTGAAACAATCCCGTTGAATATTTATAACATTAGTCCGGTGTTATAACACTAGTGTACTTACTATGCAAATGAGCCAAAAGCGCATAGCAACGTTAATTTCTTATCGTAAAAATGACGTCATAATGGCTGTAAGGACGCCATCTTACTAACTGCGTAATTTGTTCCGTGGAAATTTTTAATCAATTAATTTTTAAGAGTTTCGTCCATTTATCGCAGAAATGCCTGTCATAACTAGTCATATCACTAATAGAATATCAAATTTGAGTCAATGAAATACCAAATATATTAAACTCGTCATCTAACACAGATGAAAACTCGACAAGGCCTCGTATAGATGACTCGTTTAATAGATGTGGTGTTTCATGACCACTCATTCAATATCCTTTTTAAATGAGATCTCACCGCAAATAAAAAATATCTGAGACATGCGAAAGGTGTCGATCCTTGTCAGACTTTGCGGAATGTGCATGCTGAAGATGAAAACTCTTCTTTTTTTTCAAAAGTTCATGTTACTGGGATCAAAGGTGGTCTTTTCGCGTGACGGGTCACAAAGATTTATTTTACAGTGTTCTAATGTGGTTCATATTCGTGTGACGGGACACCCTCGAAAAAGAGACGGGCTCCGGCAGATACCAAGAGTCCACAAATTCAGGTAGTGGCAAAGTGATGCACAATTTTGAAATCGAAGCTACACTTGGGCCTAATTTACTAAAAATCTTACGATTACTTTTTGCGTAAGTCAAAAATCAAAGTTCCTTCTATAGTAGTAACTAAATATGGAATTTTGCCATGCATCATCTTCTAAAGACGATTCCAATGAGATATTGCAAGGCAGAATCTAAAAATTGGTAAAAACACTAGATACTATTTGAGATTTTTTAATTCCGGTGAAAATTTTCGTATGAATTTTTACAAAGCGGGCCCCAGGATATCTGGTGTAACTTCAAAACCTTCCAAAATTCAGAAATGCAATGATAGGTGCTCTAGCCGTCGCAACATGGCTGCAAAATAGTTAAAACAATTGAACGCCATGTTTTAGTGCTTTCAAACCATCAAATAAACAAACTACTTGCAAAAAACAGTTTGACAATGTATTCAAGAAATCTTAAACATCTGAAACATTTCATAGTTACATCATTGGGAAAAGTTATTCTGTGGAGAAGTTGTAATAATACAGTAACAAAGTCACAGAAAATGACAAAAAACACATTTCACGTGCTGAAATTGTTAAATGTATACGCAAAGTAACATCGCCACTTGAAGATCGATCAAATAAATGCAAAACAGAATGAGTTTTGCCATTTCAATAATTTCAAATATCTGCCTGTGAAATCTTTTTTGGAAAACATATGTGACCCTTCACGCGAGAAGTGGCAGTCTGGAAAGTGCGTAAAGTGTAGACCCTTGTCAGACTGCGCGTACTGCGCAGACTGACTAGGGTCGAAACTTTTCGCACTATACTTATTTTCTGAATCTAGAATAATCAATCTACCTTTCTGTGAAAGAATTTTTCAAATGAGATCTCTGGTTGCTCTGTTCTAGAACCCACCTCTTTTTCAGTTCCGAGATGGTCCCTTTTCGCGTGACGGGCCAATAGGAAACTCTTACTAATTACTGTAAGTAGTGTCTTACCCTTCTCACCATGTTCGCGACATACATATACTAATAGTTTTGACAGACAGTATCTATTAAGCCCAGCATGCATAGACATGCAGTCTGATTTAAGCCTAAACCGTCTGCTTTCAACTTAATTGTCGTGGGAAAACACTAGAGCCTAACTGGTTTTATTGTCAAAACGAATGGTAGTCTGTTTAAAAAAATCAACTAAATTCAGCAGAAAAAGGGTTAATTTTCAATTCCAGTCTCCGACTGTATCAGACTATTTCCAAAAGGATATCTGTGTTTTACAGAGCTCAAACAGTCTTTTTGTCTTTCGATGTGTCAGATTTAAACAAGATTTATCGAGCTTTGCATACTAAATGAAGAATTATCCTCGCATTCAAATCTTAACGTCACCAAAATAAGCCTGTAGTATACACAGCTGAAATCAAAGTACTGAAAGTACTGTTCAAGATCATATTTGGTGCTTGTAAAACTATTCTTGATAATTATGATTTTTTCCTTGCATTATTGAAGAACAATTAGATTAAAAGATAAAAATGAAAATTAGATAATTATGAATTAATGAATTGATTCTATTGGGTTTCGATCGTTAGTTCCTCTCCGTTGTTCATCGAGTGCACTGTAGTTCAGCAAGCAAGAGTGGGGTTCGAGAAACCGTTATTTTCTATCCTTTTCAATGTAGAATTGATCTTTGATCACTCACTTGAAATTGCTGGTCTATACTGGTCTATACTAGGCTATGATAATAGTAACAAAAATATTTTTTTAAGATAGTGTATAGCACCCGCTTAATATAGCCTAACTCAAAGTACCGATAGTAATGAAGCAAGGAAACGTATGATATTGTAAGATGAGAAAAAATGATGTTGTCAAATTTTGCTTGTTGAAAGATACGATTTCTATAAGAAAGGAATATCCTGTCCCAAAAAATCAACTAGGCTTTTTCTCTCCCGTGAAGAAAACATTATTTCGAATAAAGCGTAAAAATTTAGATATGTTTCGACATAAACTGTGCTCCTCAATTTGGTAATTTGCGATTTCAAGGGGCAAATACAATTTTGAATTTCTATTCTGAATTTACTTTCAAGGGTTCTCCAATGAAATAACAGAGTAATTTCGGAATATTTCTCATGAAAAAAAATACAAACTCCATGTATACTTTTGACAATGTAGCTGAAAAGTCCTTTGAGTTTTGAGAACGGTTTTATTCAAATCAACCCAAGCTAAAGCTAGAAAATTGTGACCCGTCGGGAGAAATTGGGCCATCTAGATTGTCGACACAAAAAAAATAATATATACATCTGACCATCGCGAAAAGGGACCATCTGTGTAGTTCGTAAAGTGTCTAACCTTGTCAGACTCCTCGGATTGCGCAGACTGACTAGGGTGGAAACTTTTTGCACTTAGCTAATTTTCAGAATCTAGAATAATCAACCTACCTTTCCGTGAGAGAATTTTTAAAATGGGACCTATGGCTGACCTGTACTAGAGCCAATCCCTTTTTCAAATGTTGATTTCACGGAATTCCCGGGTGGTCCCTTTTCGCGTGACGGGTCACGTTGTAACTAACCACTTTTTTTTTTACACAAAATGACATACGATCTCTTGCCCAGCTCGAATTGAAATAGTTCTTGAAAACTTGGCCTAATTGAACAAGAAAACTATAATGGGCGGCTTTATGTCAAACTTATCAATTTTGAAATCCTTTAAACTTAATGCATCATCAAAGAAGAGCGGATATAAATTCAAAATATATATATTTCTGGAAAAAGGGGAAAATAAACTATTCATGCTGTTGAACGAAAGTGCCTCTTTACATATCGACAGCGCACAAAGGTTGGTCCGAGTTTTTTTTTTTTTTTTTTTTTTCATTTCTATTTTTTTTTAACTTTGCGCACATGTTGAATTTTTGAATTGTCACGCAAAGGCCTTTTTACGGAACTTCGTGGTACTTGAAGCATAAAAATCAAGGAAAAGTCAGTATGCAATTTTATTTTTTTTTCTTTGTCAGGATTTAAGTAAAGATGCAGGGTTTAAAGTAATGAATGACTCTTTAATTCTGTAAACATTTCAACACGTGCGTGCTAACTCCATATTTGAGGATTTAATTTACATAATAATTCTACTATAATTGTGGAACAATTACGTCTTAATTGCTCCTCTAAAGTGAACCTTTTAAGACTAAATGAGAAAGTTTCTTCCTTAAATTTTGCAATAACTCTCCCAGAAATGATGAAGAGTGAATTAAAAACAATTACAATCAAAAATTCGTTCAAAAACCGTAAATCGTAAAAGTTCAAATTCTAACACTTGTCGCATTCATTTCATTATCAAAATAATAACCTACGATAATTAAAAGATGGAGTGGGAATTTGTTGATTTCATTGAAGTATGAAACAAAAAACCTTATCACACAGTCTGAATCTGCGATGCGGATTCACGCACTAGAGTGATTAGGTTTGTAGTTTCCTAACTCTATGAAATCCATATATACTCTCTTCATATCTTGAAGTTTAGTATTGTGAGGCAAACTTTTTCAGATTTATTTATTAAGAAACGGATTTGTAATGGGACTACTTTGTGCGGAAGATTACAAAATAGCTGCGTCCTCAAATTTGTTTCCATTAGGAAATAAAACCAACTTTTCAGCCAATCAGAAAGTAGAAATTTTAATGTTCACGGCAGAGTGGTTTCAGGGAAGAAGTTCCAAAGTGTTGACGACGGACGACGCACGCGCATCTTAGAGCTATCCTCATTGCTTTCCTTGAACAAGGTGTGCCGAGGTGAGCTAAATAGGGGACCATGGTGGCCCTACATCGCTTACCTGGACCAATGTGATACCCCGGAAAAGCAAATGAATTAGGTTGCCAGAGGATGGCTTATTAATATTATTATTCATAAATAAATCAGACACTCAATATAAAATTCGTGTTCAAATGACTTATTAACACAATTCATATAGATGCTGCTTGCAAGTACCTACATCAGGAAACCAAAATGAAAAAATAAAACAACAACAACAACAACAACAAAAAAACAGCCGATCCTTAGGTGTGGTTTTAATAGTAAAAAAAGATATAAAAAGATATAAAATAAGTGTTTGTAAAAAAAGACAAAGTTTATTGTAATCGCTCAATTTTTATCGCGTCTGCAGAAGTTTTCTGGTAATCGTCCCCAATAGACACAATGCAATATCCTTCAAATGATTCACGTCTCGGAATAAAATGTCAAGAACATATGTGACCCGTCAAGCAAAAAGGGACCATCTGGGTAGTGCGTAAAGTGTCGACCCTAGTCAGACTGCGCGGGTTGCGCAGACTGATCAGGGTCGAAACTTTTCGCTTATTTTCTGAATCTAGAATCAGCAATTTACCCTCTAGTGAAATATTTTTTTGAAATGCGACCTCTGGTTGGCCTGTACTAGAACCAATCTCTTTTTCAAATATTTATTTAACAAATTTCCGAGATCGTCCCTTTTCGCGTGACGGGTCACAAATTTCATGTTACGGAACTCGTCACCTGCAGTTACACAATACTTTACAACATACACGGACAGACCATCACATAAACATGTTCGATGCTATGATACTATGATAGGCATACATGGGCGTAGCATGCTCAAATTGAAGTGTGTTCAGGGAGACGTTAAATACATCATCGGTGGATCAAAGCACCGACTGCGGCATGTGCAAGAGGGTCTAGCTACAGTAAGAAAGCTCGTGAAATTGAAAAATTCTGGGATGATATTAAACAAGTGTGTGGGGCGAGGTATGAATGAAATCCAAATTGGACGAAATAAGCGATGATTTTAACCCCCCCCCCCTTTAATAAAAATGATCGTATCTCCTGATTGTGTATTTTTATAGCTAAACAGAAGCTTTGAAATCAACATAAGATGATAATTGCAATCAAATAAATTAAAAAAATTTGATTGGTTTAAATCGCATCACGTGGGGAAATCCATTGCACTTTATTTCTGTATAAAATGCAATAGGTCTTTACGGAACCCCCCGAACTTCGAGTCCTGTGTTGTAGGAACTCGAGAACCCTCGTGCCCCTTACACATAGTAACAATGCTATTCAATATATTAGAAATTCAGATATTTTCGAAAGAATTTATGGTTAATAGCATGCAGTTCTGATTCTGAATCGATGTTTACAGCGAGTCGAAGAAGAACATCAAGCAACCCTCTCAACTAAGCCCGATCACAATAATTTCGTTATAAAACGCAAAATAACTTATCAATAATGCTTTTATAATTGTACCTCTAAGAATTTCAAAATTGTCGTTTGTTTGTTTACCATTTGTTTAACTTTATGCCATTTAACTTCGATAGCGAGAAAGAAAATACACGATCTAAAAATGGGTTGTGTAATCTGTATTCACGCAGAAAGTAGACTCGAAACTTTAATATTTAGCCGAGTATTTTATAGTTACTTAGATCCAGAGGATTGCAATTATAGGGGCCGAGCGTCTTTTTCATTGCGTTTATTGGAGTATAAAGTGTAATTGCCTCCTTCGGGCGTCATTTGCCATGTGCTAAGGAAATTATACTTTATACTCCAATAAACGCAGTGAAAAAGACACTCATCCCTATTATAAAATCGTGCATTTTTTGATCGATTTGAGTGAAATATTGATTATTATCAATAATTTTGAAGCGTTTTTGAACCATTTGAAGCGCTTTTGAACGGTTAAAGTTAGCGTTTAGAATGAATATATGAAGCGCTTAGTGAGTGATTAAGAATGGTTTTGGCCGAGCTTAACGTCAATTTCACGATTTTACTAACCTCTCCGTTAGCTTTTTACAGGGCTTCGTTAGCGCTGCTTGTGAGAACTTGGCCCGCTCTGGATATTTCGTCTTCTTTTTCTAGCTTATTTTTAGAGTATAATTTCTAAACATAAAATTTTCTATAAAGCTCTTTTACTTCCCCATACTCTCTCATTTTTTGACGTCACAATGTGTAAGCAACAGCGTTTTTTAACATACGGTCACCACACTATTGGTTTGATTCAAGTCTAGATGTAGAGTTTATTAATACGCTTCATGGCTTTCGTTTTTATGGAGTTTTCTTTAATTTAATTGCTTCCTTTTGTAAAATTTAGAAAATATAGTCGTAATATTTCTAAGAACGTTAAAATGCTAAATTGTTTGATTTGATAAATATTTTGGAATGAAGTTGAATGAGTTGGGTGAACGATTAAAAGGTATGGTTAAGGGAACATCGCTGAGCCGGCCTAGGACTATCGTCTTTCCAAATATAGAGCGACTTGGGTCAAATACCAACCCCGCGTAACGTTTAAGAGATGGTATCCCGCTTTGCTCATGTTCTTGCGTGCAAAGCAGGGTATCATTTCAAAAAGTTCGCTAACGTTTTTTGCATCCTAATCACAGGACTGTTGACAATCTTGTGACCTTTCTTTGAGGTCACTTATTGGGCAAATTTCTATTTTCTTTGTCAGAATTGTAAAATGTGTTGTTTTTTGTTTGTTTTTTGTTTTGTTTTGTTTCTTCTTTTTTAAGACGGAAAGCATCGACAAAGGCATAACACTAACTTATTAACTCCCGTTTCATCTTGCAAAAAGCTCATTTTAAATACATGTATATAATACATACTTAGTGTTTTGTATGAAAAAAACAAACAAAACAAAACAAAACAAAAATCAAAGGCCTGAAAGGCCCGAATTGAAGACAGGACTGAATATTAACAATTGGAATGAAAATTGTGGCGTTTTGAGAAGATCTCTTGAGTGGTAATCAAAAATTTAGAACAATCATTGATGATTACATATGGAAACTGCACCTTCCTAACAAATGAATATGCTTTACTTTGAAGACTCATCACTTCCAGATAAACCTATCCCTCTAGCCAATTCAAGCTTAACAAGAGGGTAACTGCCTTCATAATCGCTATTCATCCCCAAGTTTAAGTTTTCAATATCCTAAATGAAAAATATTCATTTAACCAACAGAAATATGGTGGCAATTCATGTATTCTTAAAACTCATATGAATTATTGCAACCCTGTTTTATAGAATTGTATAGATTATCCCCAGCAATCCAATATGATCCAAATCCGATTTTTTTTCCAGTCAAACTAATTAAGTTGATGTGTAAAAATCTTAAATAAAATGTTAATCCACATGACACACATTGCTTACCCCTTCATGAAGAGCTGAACATTTTATTGCCATGGTGAATATTGCCCTGAATTGGAAATTTGTTCAAATTCCTTTACATTTATTATCTGATCCAGGATTTGACTAATTATCTCAACATAGAAGAAGCAATGAAAGTAATACCAATATTCTGATACTTTTACTAGTCAAAGTCAATACCAAGAAGAAGTATTTTCCCGTACAATAGCTGTAGCTTTTTTTATGAATACCGTTTAAGTTTCTTCCAGGAGTGAAACATTCTATTTCTATTTTTCCATTGAGATATTTCGATCTCCATTTCAGGTTATTCTCCTTGCATATGGTCTTACTTAGAAGAAAATTTTTTTTACTACAAAATAATATATAAACCTGTTAAGACAACCAACCTTTCAGGCCTTTTCCAAGGGACTGCTTTTCTAGATCAAGATTCGGATTGAACTATCCGGTGAACTATCAATTTTGACAAAACTGCCAAAATGACAGATCGTAAATCCCGAGCAACAGCATTTATCACCTTGAGTAGAATTCTTTCAAAGTCCACTCCAGAATGCTACAAATAAATCCATTCCAGTTTCCAAAACAGTTTTTGTTATTGTCAGAAAATTGTCGAAAACAAAAGCGGAAACTCAAAACCGGGGTCACGCATGCGTGGTACTACTGTATAGGCCTTTCGGTACACCACTCGGCCTATCTTACGCATTCGTCACAACTCGGCCGATTCCGTAACCTACATTTAGATAGATCTGAGACTTCGGAGATCGCCCGATGATTGCCGAGTGAATATCACGATCACGATCTGTTGCCGTTTACGGAAATGGCCGAGTGATGTTCCGAATGCTGTACAATATTGATAGACAAAACAAGCCTAATAATAAAGTAATTTGATAAGCCATCGAAATTTCTCCGTAAATCCAAGTAAAAATTCAAACCTAGGAAATTCCAAGGGTTTACGAGTCTATTGAAAAAGCCTTTTGCTATTTTAGTTTTTATCCATTTACACTACGACAGGCCCGGGAGACGTACCTTAAGGACACACAATTTTACGAGAAATAGGGAGTCTAAAATGGGGAACTGAAAATAGCTTGCCAATGCTATGCATAAAAACAGTTGTAGGATGCAATTGAAAATTTGGAGCAAATCCAAAGATTGCAGCCGAAAATGCCCTACAACAGCACCACTTACGAATGTAAAACACGTTTCTGCAGGCAACTTCTGCATAGATCACGTGTTCACTACCCTGAGGTCCCGGCCAGAATTTAGGTCAGCACCAAAATTTTACGGTATATTGCTACACTATTGACTATTTTTGCCGCGTTTATTTTTATGAGTGGGTCTACTTTTTTGAGCGTAATGACACATGTAGGTTTGTTATCAAAATCCGATGGCGACGATCCCTATATTGAAAGACAGGTAAACCTGTCTTCAATAAAAACTAACGAGGTTTGGGGAATTGGTAACTGTCGAGGCTCTTCCCAGGCAATTTTCAAAACCCACAACCGAGTTAGATTTTTTTTTCATTCAATTACACGTATTATATTTATCTTATAACCTCTATTTGCCTTATTTGCCTCTCACCAATGGGTTGATAATCATAGACCTATGTGAGATAGCAGCTTGAGGCTAGAAAAAGATGTGATGATGGTACTGGTGAAAGAAACACCAGGATTCCATTGTTTGGTGCTCTGGCCCCTGCGATATAACTGAAAAAATATTGAAAGCGACGTAAAACTCAATTCAATCAATCAGTAAATCTATTTGCGTTGTTGTCGTCGATGTTTCCAACAGAAATGCAAGTTTAAAAAAAAAAAAAAAAAAAAAATACCGCATTATATCATTGTTCTGAAAATATCCATGTGATATCAAAAAAAATTCATATGGGATGTTATCACAAGGATATTTGTTTAGAAGATAAAACGGGTTTTAGGTCGACATTTCGGATGGGTAATTTAGAGCCATTATGACCACTTCGTTTATTTATCGTGTTATCCGCACATTGTCCAACTTTTTTAAGGAAAGAGTTAGCCAAACTAAGTGAAAATACATTCTCAGCGCTCACTAATACCCAGATAAATGGCACTGTCGATATGCAAGGTTAAAATCGAGGAGATTTGGGTAAAACTATCGAAAGTGCCTTTTCATTTATAGGTCCTTACAACGCTTTTGCGCCAAATCATCGAAATGAAATCTCAAAAATCAAAACAAGTTTATTCGACTAATAAATTTTGTCTCGCGTACGTCATTCTCGTGCAAGTGGATCATAATTTTTAAAAATAATAACATTTAATGTGGATTTAGAGTCAGATTGAATTAGCTTCAAGTGCTAGATTTAAGAACCATTTTATCACTTAAATTTCCGCGTATTTTTGTTTGCAACATATAATGAATAAAAAAAAAGAAAGAAAGAAAGAAAATAGCGATTTCCCGCACGATTTGTGCGTTCTTCTTGGATGAAAAATAAGTTTATTTCTCAATGAAAACAATTTTGCGTTTACAGCTAATTTGTAAGCTCCAGCATAAAGTACATTTAACAACATCGTGAAATTGACAAGGTGAATAATTTTGGAATCATTTAGGAATGAAATTGAATGAGTGTGTGGATCGAGTTTTGAGTGAATTTAATGGGGGTAATCCTATATCGCGAATTTTGTTCATGGTGAACAAAATTAGCGATATTAATTACCTCCCTCTAATACAAAAAAAATGCATACAAGTTCTATACATAGCTTCCTATTTCTCCAAGAACCTATAAGACGCTAACAATTAGAATAATGTCAGTGAAATCTCGATTTTTCTCTATCAAAATTGATTTTAAATGACGTTGTCGATTCTATATTTTTTCAGTGGGTTTGAGCGTTTTTGAATGGTTTGAGTGAGTGTTTGTAATGAATGAATGGAGCGCTGAGTGAGCGATTTAGAATGGTTTTGATTGAGGTAAATGTCAATTACACGATGTTTTAACTGTAGTTCCGTGTGGAATCGAATTCAGTTTGGATTAAACTTAACTTTTTGAATTCGTGATAATAAATCATAAAATATGAATATAATTTCTATTGCCTTCATAGATGTATAACCTGAAAACCTTATCACATTCATGTATGAAAGGTTTTCACATTCATGTATGAAATTCCCCACGCTTTTATACATTGTGATAAGGTTCCTGGTAATATACCTCGATGAAGTAAAAGAAAAAAATCTTTCTATTTATCTAAATTGAAATATCACAAAAGTCGTACATCTGAAAATACTATAAAGATGAAGAATAATTGATCCGTAATCTAGAAAAATCTGCCTAAATGGCGAAGAATTGACGATAGACATTGACTCAATTCAAGCAATTTCTCTTTTTTTCTCAATGTTTTCTTCAATATTTTACAGTCTTTTTTTTTTCAATTTTAACGTAATTTACGATTGAAATTGCTTGGATTTGAAATTGTCTAAGATTGTCCATTTTGTATAAACTGCGTTAGACAGCTGAAATTACGTCATTTCGATAGGATTTCTTGGATAACGGATCTTATACACATGATCCGTTCTTCAGAAAAACCTTCATAAATGACGTCCGTTTGTAATTTCAGTTGTCTATATCGGATACTACAAAAAGACCAATTTTAGACTAGTCCAATTTTAAAGAATTGGCAGTGTTTATTCGGTGTGTGTTGAAATTAAAATAGAAGTTGTATATATAGAAGAAAAAAAATTGAAAAGGGGGAGCAATTGCTTGAAACAAGCAATTTCCCCCCTTTCTTTCAATATTTTCCATATAAATTCCTTTCTGTCCATAAAACAATTTGATTTGTGCGAAATTGATTACTCGATCAGGTACAAAGCATTTTTTCTGTATGAAAAAAATATCATTTTGTCTTGTTTTACAATTAACATATATTGCATTTTCATAAGAATAAGATTTTAAGTCTACTGTCTAAATCGCCTAACAATGATTTACCCTTTTTTTTTTTTTTTATTTCTGCGACTAAATATTTTTCAGAACATTGCCGTTTCAATATGAGCCTGTGCGGTACATTTCCAGCAAAATCACACGAACGCGAAGAACAAACTCTGAGCAGATTAGATAACGACACAATGCAATAAGAATATATGCTGACCGCCTGGGGAGAGATGAAGACCTTGCCTAACAATATAGTGCATATTGAAGACTCTGTTCAGACTGTGTGGCTGCACAGGCTGGTCAGAAGCTTTGCTTTGCGCACATGTGAATTTGTTGGAAATGTCACGCCCAGGCTCATAGCTCTTGAAAGTGGTCGGCAAATTCGGAGGTCAATGAGCTCCCTTACGATCCCTTAACTGATGTCTACAACAGAGAAAAGTACATGATTTTGGTAATTTGTAGACTACTCAAGTGCTAAGATTCAACTGCAAGAGGAATGGTACAATATATTTCCGTTTATTTATCATCGCTACCGTTGCACCTGCCCATATGAGCGACGCCCAAAGAAGACGATTATTTGTTATGGGGAATAGTGCAAGGATACATGACGAAACTACTACTAGGATCCGCCATGGTTCTTTAACGTGCTAAGTGTAAAGCGCCGTCTCACGGGACCTCGGTTAAACGTCTCATCCGAAGGTTAATTAATTTTGTCAGTGTGCAAGCCCGGGAATCGAACCCACGCGGACGAACTTCAATGGTTTTGAAGTCCGGCGCTCTACCAAGTGAATGGTACATTAGCTTGTTCGAACATTATTATATGCCCGTCGAAGACTGAACGTATCATGGGATCACCCCATTCGGAACACATCTTGTCGAGCCAAGGGTTACGAACGTTTTACTTATCGTATTCGAGAAGAAGCTATCGATTCGATACCCCTTGACTCGTGAAGATGTTCGGAACATCGCTCGGACTTTTCCGTAACTTGAAAAGTACCTCGGACGTAAGTGTAGTAATTTTGGATCATTTTTTTTTTTTTTTTTTTTTAGATAATTTGGCTCCTGATGGTACTTCGGTTAATTCGCATACAGAAAATCACATTTTGTTAATTCTTTCCGATCGTCTTTCGAGATCTGTTGGGCATATAATGATTTGATGACAAACGCAGTAAGACACTGCGTTTTGTTATCAAATTATGATATGCCCATTATTCTTCTTTCGTTGATTTTGTTTTATGCAACGTCATCCTTAGCGGGATCGTTTATCTTTGTGACGTCATATAAACCCACGTGCGAAATGACGCGCTTTGATGGCTGCGCCCGTATTATTCCCGAGGTCTATTCCGTAGAATCGCCAAGGGTTCCCGATTGGGGATCACCCGTGACGTTCAGAGTCCGGGCGTCCACTTCTTAGTCTGGATCATAACTCAGTCACCTTATGTCCGTGCAAAAGAACCAAAAATCTACCTTTCTTTTTTGAGAAGTTATTATCGAGCAGTGCGACGGACGTACCTTGTGACAATTTAGCATCTTGTTTTTTTGCATATTATGGATTTTAGACCAAAGTTTTTCATAAATAATAGTAAAAATCTAATGTTGTTGGTAAAACCGGTTTTCGTTCATTTCACCCTATCTGACGTTATCTAAGCGACATAAATGACATCATCATGACCGTTGCATAGCAATCACGTGAAAAATGACGCCCTTTGAATAAAATATTACCCGAAAATTTCATATTTTGTCTCATTTATGCATTAAGGAAATAGAATAATCGTTTAATTTCGAGTAAGATTGATTAATATTTCATTTCGTGAACAACAAAAGCTGTAATTTCAATCGTGGCTCTGCTACTCGTGAAAATATAGCTCTTTTTTTGTTCAGTCAATGAAATATAATCGATCTTACAATGAAACACATGATTATCATCTATGTATTTATTCATTTATTTTATCTGTTTATTTGCAATTAGTTCTTATATTTACAAATTCATGATGTGTTCATTTAATGCAAGCCCATTTCTGTGTGCCTTCTTTGAGGGAACTGAATGAAGTTGAACATTGTCGGATGGATGATGTCTGTTGTTTGCGAGAGTAGGGTTGACAAAAGGTGTTTGTAAAACATTTATACTCCCCCCCCCCCATAAGGTCGATGGCATATTCTATGTCAAGTAACAAATGGCAATAGTTAAAAGTATGACGAGTCGATTTACGGTAGAGGCACTGCACTTCTCCTCAATGAGATCTATAGACCCGTGAAGTTTCATGATTATAGCTTGCATCCTTCTGATATATGCTTTGAACAAAAAATGGTCTACGGACGGACCGACCTAAGGACAAGTGCAAAGCAATATACCCCCTCTTCTTTGAAGGGTGGTTTATAGTCCGTTTGACTTCTATATGTACCAACCTTTTCACCAATTACATAAAATTGGGTTTGAATAAAGGATTTATTTGTGGTAAAGTCTTAATTTCAGCTTAATACCATTCCAAAAAATATTTTTTGAAAAAAATATGATTTCAAAATAATGGTTTTGTCTATCTAGTTAATGTTAATGTTTTCGCATTTTCCGCCCTTAAACACGAGGGGTAATGGAGGCTGTTTAGGTATAAGAAAACGTGAACATATCGTAAAAGCACGTGGTTTTATACTGAACATTTGACAGATGAAATGTCCATTATTCCTTATTTTGACATGCTTATTTTCATATCGACGGTCATATCATCTCTAACTTAAATATCACAAGATTTTTACCGTTATTACTCGCCTTCTAATCAAGTTTTCCTCGTGAAATTCCCAACGACTTCGTTAAATGATGCTTTTTGATTGGTCTTAACATGTGAATTTGGTGTTCATCTCAGAATAGATAACTAGAAAGCCATGAATGGCTTGAGTCGCTCCACAGGCTTGAAATTCTTGCAATAGCAAATCTAAGGTTTGCCTAGATTTTAAGATATTTTGGGTTCTACTTTAGTTGAAATGAATTTCAAAGTTTCCACTATATAACATATAGAGAAATGACCTCTGCCCATAAAAGACATTTTTCATCCAATGACATGAATTTTTTGCTGCATGATAAAGGTTCACTCAAGGATCATTCCAGTGAAATTTGGTTGATATCCACCAATTCCATTCTAAGAAAATGGTTTTTAAAGTTTCCACTATATATCATATAGAGAAATGACCTCAGCCCATAATATGCATAATTTTAATCCGAATGCAATACTTTTTGGTGGACTGATAAAGGTTCACTCAAGGATCATTCCAGTGAAATTTGGTTGATATCCATCGGTTACATTCTGAGAAAATGATTTGCAAAGTTTCCACTATATAACATTTAGAGAAATGACCTCCGCCCATAAAATGCATATTTTTCATCCGATCACAATAATGTTTGGTAGTCTAATAAAGGGTCACCCAAGGATCATTTATGAAAAATCTAATTGGTATCCATCGATTAGAATCTGAGAAAACTCGATTTTTTACCATATATGGAAATTAGCCACGCTCATTAAATCCATGATTTTCATTGGATCAAAATTTCTTGAACAACTTTGAAAGAGGGTCACACAAGGATCATTCCTGTGAAGTTTGGTTGAAATTCATTCAGTAGTTTCTGAGGAGAAGATTTTTAAAGAAAAAGTTTACGACCGGACGCACGCACGCACGCACGGACGGACGGACGGACGGACGGACGGACGACCGCACGACGGACACAACGCCATGACAATAGCCCCAGTCAGCCAGTGGAGCTAAAAACAATTATCATTTATCTGATTCATCGGTTTCTGAAAAAATAGAGAATATATTCAGATTTGAAATCCAAAGGTAACGTTAGTAAAATCTTCGACAAACTTAATTTTTTGAAAATACTCGATTTTATACTAAAAGAACACACTTAAAATCTTACACTTTTGACACGGCCCCTTTGCAAATCAGTACTATTTTTGGTAATACAATGCGCTGTTCCGTTTCATACAGACACAAGTAGGTATGAAAGGCTGAAAGTTAACATGTTTTGATTTGAATTGGGGTTTTACGTCGCTTTCAACAATCTTACAGTTATATCGCGACGACTGGAGCACCTAACGATGGCTTCCTGGTATTTCTCACACCAATACTACCACCACATCCCTTTCCTAGCCTCCAGTTGCTATTCCACATAGGTTTACGATTATCTACCCATTGGTGGAAGACAAATGTCGGAAAGGATAAGTGCCGCGGCCGGGGATCGAACCCGTGCGAATATAGACCCCTGGATTAGAAGTCCGGCGCGCTACCAACTGCGCTATTGCCGCGGCTTGAAAGTTAACATGTAGACGGACGGACAAATCCATTATTTTACATTCAAAAAAATTCTGAAAAACAAAACTCGTCATGGTATCAGTTGAAAATATGATATGAAAAAAAAAAACGTTTCGTCTTTGTCATTTCTGAGATTTTTTCAAAATATTGGTCCTTATAGAAGTCAAACGGACTATACAATAAAAGTTATCGAAACTTAAAAAAAGAACGGTAAAAGGTAAACAACTCAATCTGAACTTTTCATTTTGTGACTTGGGGGTTATTTTCCGTACTCACTGCTAGTCGGTGAATAAAATTCGCGTATAAGGAATGAAATTCAATTATGTATAAATCCATTTTTGTCGATTAATTCGTCAATTTGCGTTAATAGAGCGTCTTAAGAAAACATCCGTGGCAATTCCATAATTGATTGTTTCGATTTAAGTTACCCGTAAAGTCTTTTGGTCCAATTCCAGACAAATAATAAAACGGCATTGTTGCGCCATTAATTTAAAATACACAAAAGTATCTCAATACAGCATCCGTATCTTCCGCAAAAATCAATGTACTGACGCGAGGCTGGAACTTGTTTTTCAACTTGCTGATGCAGACTCAATCAATCAACTAGGTGCTTGTCACGGGGAAACTGTTGTCAAAATTTTGACCATAGCTCTTCATTAGTCTAATTTAAAGCTGCTCTTTCCCAGATTGGGAAAATGTGATTTTTAAAAAAATTCGTAAAAACAATCGGAAGTAATGACCTGATCTTGTTAAATCCTTTAAAATAATAATTAAAAAAGATCCTTTAAAATAAATTATTCTTCAATTCCGAGCTAACTATTTACGCATGTACATTCCGCATGTTTGTCTTATTCGATCAAAGATTGGGTCAAAAGTATTTGACAGCTGGAAACTTCTTATCAATACAAGCAAAAATGAAAGATTATTCACAGAGAGAAACGATTTTGCAATTCATAGACTGGAAATGAATAGCCTGAATCCCTTAATGATCTTGCCGCTTCGAAAAAATAAGTAACAAAATTATTGAAATATGTTATTTTCAGTTACAATACCCTTGGGCAGTTCTTAATCGTCTAAAAGTACACACATTTCCAAATCTAAGTACAAGTTTTGTAAAAAAAATTTCAATGAAAAACCGTGAAAGAGCAGATTTAACATTTACCTTGACCAGTGACCTTGACGCAATCTGAAAGTTTCTTTCATATAGCTCATTTACTCATAAAAGAGAAAAATTGTTCTGCATTTTAGCTCACCTGAGCACAATGTGCTCCAGATGAGCTTATGTGATCACATATTGTTTGTCGTGCGTCGGTCATCGGAAGTCGTCAACAATTCTTTAAACATCTTCTAATCAGTAACCAATTTTTGAAAAACCTCAAAATATGGACGTGGGGGCGGGGCTTATTTTCGGCCCAAAATCTTTGAACGACATCTCCTCCTGAATCACTAAGCAGATTTCAATGAAACTTTTCCAGGATCATTGGTTGACCCTTTTCAACAATTGTTCGCGAAATTTAATTGGCCCAAAAATATGGACGTGGCTTTTTTGAGCCCTAAATCTTTGAATGACATCTCCTCCTGAGCCACTGCGCTGATTTCAATGAAACTTTACAAAAATCTTCCTTGGGTGACCCTTTTGAAAAAACTATTCGCGAGATTTTGATTGGCCCATAAATATGGGCGTGGAAGGGCAGGGCGTATTTTGAGCCCGAAATCTTTGGACGACATCTGCTGCTGAACTTCTTAGGCTATTTCATTGAAACATTTACTAGAATGGTTTTTGATGATCCCCTTCAACTATTGTTTGAAAATTCGATTCGCCTATAAATATGGGCGTGAAAAGGCGGGGTTTATTTTGAGTCTCCTCGGTAATGAGCAGGGTCTATTATCACTTTAAATTCTTGGAATAGCATCTCCTCTTAAACAATTAAATGAATGAAACTTTGCCAGAAAATTACTTGAATGAGATCCACTGGACCAATAAAATTCAGGCGATCGGTTTATGGCCATTCTCGCCCTCTTTTTTTTCTTTGATTCATTCAAAAATATAGAAGCTTTGCGCCCGACAAGTTTAATTTATACACTTGACCTCGGTCTGTGACATAGACCTGCAAATTTCCTTTAAATAAAAATATTTAATTTTGAAAAATACTGACGACTATTGAATTCCCTATTTTTCCCTTGTGAAGTACAACTAGGTATTTCAAAAAAAAAAAAAAAAAAAAACGTAATGGCATTAAGAATCGATGTGCTTTATAAATTTTGCTTAATATAACATTTATAAAGGTAACGTACCTTACGTCAACATGTACCCTTCGAAAACGGAAAAACAACACCGGTCTTTGTATTGCATACACAGTGATTTTACCTCCAAAACTTTCAGCTCAGCTGTACTTGAATTTAGTACGAAAACTGGAAAGAAACTGTAAAACTCCAACTGACCATTATTGAAAACGGTTAATAACAAAATTTAGAGAGCTTTTGACTAAACTAGTTTTGGCGCGTGACTAGTACCTAGTTGGAACGAGCATACGCGATAACGGCAGTTTTGTTTTTTTTTTTAAGAAAGATGTCAAAATCAACATTCAAACGAAAAGTGATATTTTTGTAGTGATGAGACCGTTTTCATTGTAAAAATCGGTTATAGGGGCCTATGGGCCGAAAAGTACCATAAATTGCACTCTTTGGGAATTGTTTGAAAACAGTTTTTAAGTACCTCGACTTTATTGTTGGTTGTTTCGTCAAACAGATTACTAGTCAGAAATTTTCTTTACTTAAGCCCAGGTGATCTGTAGTCCAGGGGACCAATAGCCCTTAAGCGCTCATCTGATGCATTATAAACAAAGGTGGCAAAATGCCGAAACTAGTGATATGAAATTTCAACACATTTGAGCAAACATTGTGGCCTCTAGAGCGCACACAAGATTTTTTCAAGAAATTTAACCATTGTCCTCATTTCTTATCTCATTTGACCTAATTTTGAACTTGACTGAGACTTTATGGGGACAATCATTCTTACCAAGTTTCAAGACATTTCAGCCAAAATGTGTCCTCTATAGTGCAAAGGTTTTCAAAGAAATGGACGCATTGCCCTCCTTTGATCAATTTTCGAACTTGACCAAGAAATTAAGGCGAAAAACTTTCTGGCCAAGTTTCATGGCATTTGAGCCAAAAATAAGTACACACAAGGTTTATTCTAGAATTTGACCTTGACCTGTGTTTTAACACTATCTGAAAAAGAGCACATCTTCCCATGATGAACAATTTTGCCAAATAATTTTGAAATTCATCAATAATTAACGTAGGATAAATAGTACAGACAAAATACGTTGGATTGATGGATGGACAAACCCACTAACACCAAGCCATCATTATAACAACTATTTCTCACTCAGCATTAGCAGGATAAACAAAAACTAACTAAATATATACATGCAATAAGGAAACAAGAGGACCATGGTGGTTCTAAATTGCTCACCTGAGTAAGTCAACTTGTCAGCGTGTCAGCCTAGTTATAAATACCAGAGATTGTTTTGATGTACATCTAAGATGGTTTTGAAAGAGACAGACTTTTCTTTATGAATTTGATTTTTTCTTTTTCATTTTTTGTGAACTTTTGTGAATTAAAACAATTTTCTTTCAGCTTCACTCAAGGAAAATCCTTACTAAGTTCCAGATAGAATAGCCCAAGGGGATAGGGAAAAGATGACTTTCTATGATTTTCGACCTTTCAGTTACCATGGAAATTAGAATTTTCAATGCAATTAAGTTATTTTAAGATATTTGGTAGAGCTTCAACTTATTAACATCCCTACCAAGTTTCAGTTTGATTGCACCAGTGGTTAAGGAGTAGTAGATTTTTTTTCTATAATTTGGTAGAGCTTCACCCAAGGAACATTCCTGCCAAGTTTCAGACTTTTTGGTCCAGTGGTTTAGGAAGAGAAGATGTTTAAAGAAATTGTTGACTGACAGATGGAAAGCAAGAGGGATCGACGATGCGCGGTGGGTGATCACAATAGCTCACCTTGAGGTAAAAAGTTCAAACAAAAGGCCAGAAATGGCTTGTATCCCTCCACTGGCTTTAACATCTCCAGATTTTGAAAAAGAGATATCTGTACTCAGAAAAGAAATTAAACTTGTTTTGAATTGGTACTTTTTGGCAGGCTTTCAGGAGTGAACTTTTATATACATTTATTTCTTGTGAATAAAATAACATGGAGAACGACTATTTTCATATCACTCGAATAACTACAATGCTTAAAGACCTGGTTTAATCCTTCTTTATTTGACCCCCCCTATACGAGATATACAATTAACCACCCATTGTTATCTTAATGGTTTTATGGTCCTTATCTTAATCACTTAATCACTTTGTATACTCTTTGAAGAGATACACATACAGAGGCTGTCAGGCATATATCTATTTGTACTTATTGAGAAAATTATTTCGTTAATTATTGGTTAAATTATTTTAAATGTCTAAATATCTCATTTATTATATCCTGAAGACAAATTTTTTTTGCAATTTTTTAAATTGGCATCAAAAAGAAAAGTGTTTGTGATGCATCTTTAACTTTCGATCTTCCTTAAAAAAAATGAAAAAAGACGAATAATTTTGCTTTTAAAAAAATAATTCCTAAATCACAAAGTAGCTGTAGCTATGTTATTTAGAAAACTCTTAAATAAAATTGCATGGAATGATTGAAAAGCGATAAATAATGTCCTCCTGCAATGTTTCAATTCTTTAGCAAGAATTTATGGGTAATAACATATTTGGAAGGAGATAAACATATTTTTTACAAAGAACCCTTTTTTTTTAAATACACTTTTTTCTTAACATTGCTGCAAGTTCAATCTTTTTTTTATGTATATAAATTCCTACCTTCAATTGATCTAGTTCATTTTATCCTTTTTGTCATTTCCTAATTTTTAAATTTAATATGATCACAGTGTTTGAAGTCATAAATAAATATAACATAAAATACTTTTAAACAAGAGCTGTTAGAGACGGATTATGCTCCCCGAATAAGGCATTGTCACAAAAACAAAAGCCATGTTGGACATGAACATATCCAGCGAAGAAAGCTTGATAGTAAACTGAAGCATAATGGATAAAAGATTCTTTTGTACTGTCAAAGATTTGCCTCCTATAAAATCTAAGTAATAAAAATAACAAAGGGCAATTACTCCAAAATTATGCTAGCAAGAGTTGTAGTTCAGGTGTACTGCACTTCTCACCCATGAGATCTATCCACCCATAAAGATTCAAGTTGATAGCTACTATACTTTAGGAGAATTGCTCCAGACAAAATCTAAGTATCAAAAATAACAAAGGGCAATAACTACAAAATTATGCAAGCAAGAGTTGTAGTTCTTGTGCATAACACTTCTCCTCCATGAGATCCATCCACCCTTAAGTTTCAAGTTGATAGCTGTTATACTTTAGAAGATATGCTCCAGACATAATCTAAGTATCAAAAATAACAAAGGGCAATAACTCCAAAATTATGCAAGCAAGAGTTGTAGTTCTTGTGCACTGCACTTCTCCTCCACAAGATCTATCCACCCATAAAGTTTCAAGTTGATAGCTATTATACTTTAGGAGATATGCTCTGTCGTCAGATTGCAAGGACTCAATAAGGTGTAATCTTATACAGCAAACATAAAGGTAACAAACATTAAACCTCCTTTTTGCATGACATATTTTAGACACAAATTTCAAATAGTTTATGGTAACGGGCATCTGATTTGCCACTGAAATGTGAAATTTCATCAAATTCTGAGCATAAGACTAGGAGCAATGACAGAATAACTGTATTTTACGCGCTAGCGTAAAGGTAACAAACATTTAGCCCCCTTTTTCCATAATATATTTGTTTTACGTTAATTTCAAATTGTTTATAGTAAAGGGCATCTGATTTGCTACTCAAATATGAAATTTCACTAAATTCTGACAGTTAGACTAGGAGAAATGTGGCAAAAACTGTTTTTTACCCTAAGTCCCCTTTTCCTGTGACGAGGCCTCAAATTCAAAAATCGTCACAGATACATCATCACTATATCATAAGAAGTTCACATGGTAAGTTTCATTTGATTTGGCCCAAGGGTTATGGAGAAATAGGTGGGGACAGACGGACGGACGGAATAACTGTATTATACATGCTAACGTAAAGGTTACAAACATTTAGCCCCCTTTTTCCATGATAATTTTTTTTTTTTTAATTTCAAATGGTTTATAGTAAAGGGCATCTGATTTGCTACTCAAATATGAAATTTCACTAAATTCTGACAGTTAGACTAGGAGAAATTTGGGAAAAACTGTTTTTTACCCTAAGTCCCCTTTTCCCGTGACGAGGCCTCAAATCCAAAAACCATCATAGGTGCATCATCACTATATCATAGGGAGTTCATATGGTAAGTTTCATTTGATTTGGCCCAAGGGCTATGGAGAAATAGGTGGGGACGGACGGACGGACGGAAGGGCGGACGGAATTACGGACGGTTGGACAGACGAAGCGGCGGCTATATGCTCTCCCTTCGGGGAGCATAAAAAATCATGAACTTTCTGTTTAAATAAACTATAATATTCTATTTTTAACTTTTTTCAAATCAATTAATGAAATAATGATGACCAATAATGGTCAATGTCGTGTGTAGAATATAAAGGGTGATTGACCCCCTAGGTTGATTCTGAGAGATTAACAATTATCTTATCAGTAGGGGTCCTGAATAAACAACATTCTTTAATTAACATTTTTTAATTAATTTTGTTCCATCCATTACCAGACAATTTTGGTTTACACCGATCTGAAAATCTATGAATGTAATGACGACCTTCATATTGGGAATGAGAAATTGCATACAAAACAAACTTTTCCTAAAATGTTTTTAATAACGTATTGTTGGTAGATCAAAATGGCTGAAGGAGGGGTGCTCTTTGGTGATAGGTAAATGAGATATACACATATGGTGGAGAAATAAGAAAGTATTACCTTTATATCTTTTATCTCCCTTTGACTATTGTTCTAGAAAATATATCTGTTCAGATATTCCTGCACATATAAACTTACAAATATGTCAATCTCTTTGCATTTACTTGTTTTAAAAGCAATGTGGTAATACTTTCGATAAAAAAGCTTTATTTGACTGAAAGCAAAATAGGGAAGTCTCTTTAGAACTATTTTGTGATGATTTACTGGTCCGGTCATACTCCTTCAAAATACACAATATAATCACCTATAACCTACATACCCTTCACAGGCATTATTACTAACATTAAGCTGATTGCATTAAGTCAACCATCCTCAACAAATTTTGAGGAACATTTTCATAACCAGAGGGCCAGAATTGCCCTAAAACGCTCACCTGAATTTCATTGGTCCGGTGCATCTCACACAAGAATTTTACTGGCAAATTTCTTTCACATTTGCTTTGTTTTATGAGGAGGAGGTGAAAATAGACCCTGCCCACCCATTGGTTACTCAGGAGATGTTTAAAAATTTCAGGATCAAAATAAGCCTCATCCTGCAATGCCCATATCAATGGACCAATCAAAATTTCACTACCACTAAAGTGGTTTAATGGTTAAAGCATTTTGAGGGTCTCTGCAAGTGTTAATGCTAGAAAAAATGTGAATTGATGCTATTATTGCATAAAAAAAAGACTATTGTATTTATTCAACGATAGATGATAAATGATTCATAGAAAGGCTTAAAAGCTACCTCGTAACCCAGGAATGTGCTGGAAAATTGCGTTGTGCATTACAATGCGACTTTTGTGTAAACCGAAACTGCTTAGTAAATTTATGACGTCACAAAATTCAACATTGGAATAAGATCAACGTCTTTATTAATGCTCTATATTAATGTTAGACATAGAAACTGATAAAAGTATTTACGCCCAGTCAGAGGATATTCAATTAGAACAAGAGGACCCTGAGGGCCCTAAATCGCTCACCTGATATTTCAAGTAAATTATCATTAAGACTCCATTTCCTATGATATGGCATGAACCTTCCAATTTTCAACAGAGTTCATTCTTGTGACCTGACAAACATTTTGATCAAGTTTCATGAAGATTGGACTATATTTGTGGCTTCTAGAGTGAAAACAAGAAATTTGTCATTAAGGCCCCTTTTCCCTTGATATGACAGAGATACTTCCCATTTTCAAATGAATTCATCCTCATGACCAAACAAACATTCTGACAAAGTTTCATGATGATTGGACCATATTTGTGGCTTCTAGAGAGTAAACAAAAAAAAAATATTGAGACGCCTTTTCCTGTGATATGGCACAGATCCTTCCTATTTTCCAAAGACTTCATCCTAATGACCTAACAAACATTCTGACCAAGTTTCATGAAAATTGGACCATATTTGAGGCTTCTAGAGTGAAAACAAGAAATTTGTCATTAAGGCCCCTTTTCCCGTGCTATGGCACGGATCCTTTCCATTTGAGCAATTTTCATAAGGGACCACCCAAGGAATATTTCTGCCAAGTTTGGTTGATTTTGACCCATAAGTTTAGGAGGAGATGTTGTTTAAAGGAATTGTTGACAAAATTGTCATTAAGGCCCCTTTTTCCGTGATATGACATGGATCCTTCCCATTTTCAATAGACTTCATCCTCATGACCTAACAAACATTCTGAGCAGGTTTCATTAAAATTGGACGATATTTGTGGCTTCTAGAGTGAAAACAAGAAATTTTCATTAAGGCCCCTTTTTCCGTGATATGGCACGGATCCTTTCCATTTGAGCAATTTTCATAAGGGACCACCCAAGGAATATTTCTGCCAAGTTTGGTTGATTTTGACCCATAACTTTAGGAGGAGATGTTGTTTAAAGATATTGTTGACAAAATTGTCATTAAGGCTCCTTTTTCCGTGATATGTCATGGATCCTTCCCATTTTCAATAGACGTCATCCTCATGACCTAACAAACATTCTGACCAAGTTTCATGAAGATTGGACCATATTTGTGGCTTCTAGAGTGAAAACAAGAAATTTGTCATTAAGGCCCCTTTTCCCGTGATATAGCACGGATCCATTCCATTTGAGCAATTTTCATAAGGGACCACCCAAGGAATATTTCTGCCAAGTTTGGTTGATTTTGACCCATAAGTTTAGGAGGAGATGTCGTTTAAAGAAAAAGTTGACGCCGTGATGGACAGACGGACGTCGGACAACGATCAATAACAATAGCTCCCTTGAGCACTTCGTGCTCAGGTGAGCTAAAAAGCAGGCGTTAGCGGCACGTTAATTCACTTATTAATCCACATTTTCTCCTGTTAACGCCTTGGTTTTGTTCATAATGGTATGCCTATAACAACCCAAAAACATACATTTTATGAAAAAATGTGCGAAAAACTTGAGCCAGCCTGTTTGAAAGAACTGGAAATTGGCAATTTGTTTTAAATAGAATTCAAATTGAAAAGGGTCACCTAGATTGATATAGGGTTAGCTTCATCTTTAATATATTTGAGAAGAAAGCCATGTGCAACCAGCTCTTCCTGGAATAAGGAGTCCTTTTAGGAAATAACTGGATGGGTTGAACACCTTTATCACTCCAGAAACCTGAATTCATTTTATATCCAGTATTCAAAATTGCCAATTAATTTCTAAAACCTTGCAACTATAGCTGTAACTATGTTGTAGGTACCAGATACTAAGGATCTAATTCTATGTAACATAGCAACTCAGTTTTGGGGAATCTTTTTATTTACCTCTTAAAAGATCCATGAACTCATGACTAATATTAAGGTAGTAGACCTGAAATAGTTCCACAACATTTCAGACCACATATTCTTTCACAATGTTAACCTAGGTTTCCTTATGAAAATCTGCTAAAGTTCATAACTTTCGACATGTTGCAAACTTATTATCGGCCCACTACCTTAAAGCTATTAATATTTAATTATTCATAATGGTTCAAAATAAAATATGTATGTATGCATGTAAACAAAGTTATTAACCAATTAAAATGATTTAACTATTCTAGAAAAAGACCATCTTAGGTCATTGCAGCCTTATTTAGTATCAACTGGCCTAATTGTTGCAAAAAGGTGAGATGCATTTTTATACAGGTCTGACTCAACCCTCCCCCACTCCACACACACACACACACACATTTTTAAGTCTCTACCCCTGATCATCCAATCCAAGGGTAAATACTTTTCCAATATAAATAACCCAGACAGGCAAGGGGTTCTTGTTGTACTCTGTTATTACTTTACCACTCACGAAAGGGACATCAAAATAATATTGAACAGATTTGTGGTGTGATTAGTCCATAGACCATAAAACAAACCAAGGACTCAGTGCAAAACTATTGTAAATGCCTATAAATCTAAAGGCACTTCCTAAATTTGTTTTGCACTGACCCCCCTCTAAATAATTTAACATAAAAATACATGTTGAAGTTATAAATTCAAAGAAATTCAAAAATTTGTCATTTCTTTGTTACGACTGAACACATTTGTATTGTGATTAGTCAATAGTCCATAAAACAAATTAAGGACTCAGTGCAAAACTATTGTAATTGTCTATATATCGATAGGCACTTACTATTGATTTGTACTAGCCTCCTCTATAAAACTTGACATACATTAGTTATAAACTAAAAGAAATTCAAATATTCATCATTTCTTTGTTATGACTGAACACATTTGTGGTGTGATTAGTCCATAGACCATAAAACAAATTCAGGACTCAGTGCAAAACTATTGTAAGTGCCTACAAATCTATAGGCACTTCTAATTGTTTTGCACTGACCCCTCTAAATAACAATATTATCTTTACAGCAGTTATAAACTAATAGATACAGTATTTCCCCTAATAATAGCAACCTCCCGAATAGTAGCACCCCTACTTTTTTATTTACAAAGAAAACCCACTTCAAATTCCTAAATTTTAAGAATATGTTGAGACTTCTCTAATTTGATGTGAGTTTCCTCTAAATAATCATTTATATGATTTACCACAAATTAAAGGGAAAAGGGTCTAAAAGACATGTTTATAGTGATTTTTTAAAGCAGAAAATGCATACTAAATAAAAGCTCTCTGACCATGTTATGTATAACTACAGGGAGCGTTTATTTGGAGAAATACAGTATTTAAATATTTCTCATTTATATTCAAATGTTTATTATTTCTTTGGTGTAAAGAAAGTATCCCATATTCGGTTCCACAATCCGGATAGTCGACCTGCCTTCTCTGCCTGTCTTAACGATCGCCGTGGACCTTCAACCTGGTATAACTCTCCTAGTTTAGTTGTTTCTGTTCTCTCCAACTGAAAAATTGTATAATAAATGTGTCAAAACCTGTAATGAGCAGCAGTTTTCTAACACTGATTGAAAATGTTTATGGGGTGTTGCAGATGATAAAGCAAAAGGTGCAATAATGGAAATATAGTTTTTCATTTTAAGGTTGAAGACATGGTGTGAAAAGGAAAATTACGAGAAAAGGAGATTTCCCCTTTGATTTTTTGATACAGCAAAAACTCTAAAAATAGTCATACCTTTATTGTGTTTGTGCAACACAATTGCCCTACAAACGTAGCATATTTTTCCATAGTTTGACATTGACCTATGCAGATAAATTTGACCTTGGTTTTCTGCAAATGTTTATTGTGAATTTTATCATCATGTCAAATAAAACCTTTGTATATTTGAAAAGGCTTGAAATAATTAGTTAAGGTGTGGTGATTTTTTTCTTCTCTTTTTTTTTTTTTTTTTTTTTTTGTTTGTTTTTTTTAAGGGGCAGGGGAGAGCTGCTTAGATTAGCCTTGATAGACAACCTTAACCTTGTAGATTGACCTTGACTTTAATATCTGTAGATTCATTTCAACCAGATCTGTAATGTTGGCTCCTTATATAATGCTTGACAATTCTTTAAGGTATAATCTGAAAATGTTCTGATGTTATTGTCACAACTATACTAAGTGAATTATCAGGAAGCATAATTGAGAGTGCTTTACCTAGGTTGTAAGAACTTATTTCCGGATAGATATAAATAAATGGGTTTAAACCAAAAGAGGAACATTCCTGCAAATTTTTGATAAATTGGCCCAGTGTTTTGGGAGAGTTTTCACCTGTCTAAAATTGCATCATCTGAGTCATGCAGGGAAGAAGACTAGCAGGGGCCCAGTCGCCAGTGGTCCCTAGATTTCGGGCTGGGCCACTAGATTTTTTGAAAATCCCTATGCCTCTAATGTTAAAAATTTTCACTGGTCATGGGTTTCCAAGTTCAATCCACAACAATGACACATACAGTATTTCTTCTGAAAGCATCCTCCCTAACCGTAGCTTTCCCAACTTTTTTAAACAAGAAAGGTACATTTTGGTTGATTAAAATTACATAAATACAAGAAATTTGTTAGTCTCTTCCTTTAAATTGAGGTTAATTTCCTCTTATCAATCATTTAAATGATTTGAAGAGGAAAATAACTTAAAATTAAAGGAGAAATAACAAGAATTCACCACTTTAAAAGAAAACTACTTCAGAAAATGAAAACTAGATAAAAGTTCTTTGTCCATATTTTGCACACTCCACTATGTTACTTACAAACATTCATGAGGAAAATAGTGGAATTCAAACCCCTGGCTTGCAAAGATTTATTTAGTATAGCTCCTGGGAAATATGTTCTTTCTGACATTTGTCTCTCACCAATGGTAGAATTATCATAAATCTATTGCTGGATGAGCCATTGCAGGCTCTGAAAGGATGTTCTGAAGGCACTGGTGGGAAAAATACACAAAACCCATGGTTAGTATAGGTGCTCCAGCTGATATGACTAAAATATTGTCAAAAACAGCATTAAACCCTATTCAATCAGTAATTTGCATAGATATCTACCTGTTTAACAACATATCTATCCCTGTTTCTATTCTAAGTTGTGGACCCATAATAGTTCCGCAACATTTCGGAAGTTATTAATTTTAACAGTGTTTACCAAGGTTTCCTAATGATTTTCATTAGGAAACCTTGGACAATATTGTGAAAGATCATGTGTTTGGAACGTTGTGGAACTATTACAGGTCCATTACCTTAAGGAAGTCACAATATCTACCTGTTCAACAACATATCTATCCCTATTTCTATTCTTAAGGATGTCACGATAGACTGCAGCTGGACTGGACTGTCTTGAGTTATCTTTATGTCTTCTTCTCTTAATCTCTGTACATATGTCCTATAAATACATGAGCCTTTGCTTGACATTTCCAACACTTTGAAACGTTTGCGAGGTGCAAGCATTGAGTAGCGTAGAAAGCCACATACTGTACATATAAAGGAACCTGATGGTCTATAGATACTTTGAGAACTTGTCTATCTACTAAACACATAGTAAAAACTCTGGACTGGTCAGAGTCTTTGCTTTGCGCATATTTAAAATTGTTGGAAATCTCACACACAGGCTCACATGTCACTGCACTCAATAATCATGAGAGAAACAATTGGACATATGGTAACAGTGTTATGCTTCAGGCAAACAAGAGGACCATTGGCCCCTAAGCGCTCACCTTAGGCATTTAAATGACAAAGGTGGCAAAATGTCAAAAATTCTTATTTGAAATTCATGACTAGCTCTATAAAAGTCTAAGATTTCAAGAAGACAAACATTCGGATAACATTTCAAAACATTGGAGTCAAATATGTTGCCGCTAAAGTATTAAAGAGTTTCAATATTTGAAGAAGTGGCCTAGTTTTTTACCCTCTTTCGAACAAGATTTCTAGACAAATACTCTGACAATATGTTCAATCAAATATGTGTTTTTCCTAAATGTGACCAATTCACCTCATTTTTGTCCGCACTAAACCCATTTTTAAACCTTACTGAGATTACACGAATAAGACGAACGTTCTGACAAAGTTTGAAGACATTTGAGTAAAAAAAGTGGCTTCTAGATTTCAAGCAAGGTTTTTCTTAGATTTGACCCCTTGACCTCATTTTTTGACATCGCTTGACCAAATTTTCAAACCTGACCTCATGGAGAAAAACATTCTGACTAAGTTTCTAGACATTTGGACCAAAAGTGTAGTCTCTATGGTGAATACAAGGTGTTTCTAAGATTTGACCCCTTGACCCTATTTTTGATCCCACTTGACCCAATTTCTGACTTGACCTAGATTTGGAGGAGACAAACATTCTGACCACGTTTCAAGATATTTGGGCCAAAAATGTGACCTCTAGATTGCACACAAGTTGTTGACAGGCGACCAGACAACGGACAACAGACACAGCTCGATCACAATAGCTCACCATGAGCACTTAGAGCTCAGGGGAGATAAAAAGTGGATGCCACCCAAAAAGCTGTTTGCCTCAACTTGTTATATAAAATAATGGGTCATTTGCATACATTCTAGTTTTTCCATGGAATAATTTAGGATGAAATAATATTAATGTTGAAATAGTACAATATAATGAAACATTTGTGATCAAGTTGTTTTGCAGTAAACCTAGATATATATATTGTGCAAGGATGTATTCAATACTATTACCATTAATTCACTAGAGTTAACATGATTAAGTGTGATATTCATTAACTTATTTAAACCAAATTATTGCATAAAATGTAAGTTTTGAGATCTTTATAGGTACAGTAAACTCTTGGTATTTCATTGCGATAGGGACAAGGACATTTTATACAAACTAAGTATATGGACCAACTGGACTCAAGCAATCAGGAAATTTCTTGAAGGACTGGAAACTGACACGGTCTTAAAGTACTCTATAATAGTGGATTAATTCTAATTCTACTTTTAAAAAGACAGATTTTAGAGATCAATAAGGAAATTTAAAAAATTAAAAATTTTGTTAATTTCCTTTTTATCTTTTTAAACTTTGTAAGTTGAAATTTTCTTCTTTTTCCCAATAGCTCGATTTCTTTAAGATTTGTTCTTCTTATTTTCATTGGAGTGAATTCCCTTTGGATCAAATCACACTGAGAACTTTTTCAGCAGACAACAAAATTTAATCTTGGCATTCGGAATATAGGAAGTAGATGTATCAAATATTGGCCAAGAATAAAACTAAAATAACAATGCACATCAAACCATGTATAACAGTTTTTTGATTGTAAAAATTTCTCGAACTTTAATTGAATCTTTTGATCAATTAATTTCTTATAAACCAAACATTGCCTTTTGTTGAAGATACAATGAAAGCCGTTTACTACCAATCGGTGGAGTTGAAAACAAGGTTAGCGGCAATTTTTGACACCTTGATCAGTTACCTGGACATCGCCTATTTCACACCTACAAACTAAATGTATTGATTTGTGTTATTAACAAGCTGTTGGGACTTACAAACTGCCTTCAAACTATGAACCACAGAATTGAGAATATATGGTGCTTTTTAGCAAAGACAAAGAAGGGAAAAATAAGGACCCAAGTCTCAGAATGTATACAAACAAACCCATATCTGAACTACTGGCGTGCAAACTACCAATAATTTACTGTATGTTAACAAACATAACACAGGGTTTAACAGAAGAAAATGTGGATTAATAAGTAAATTCACATGCTGTTATTGCCTACTTTTTTACCTTGCATATCCTGGATCTTGTCCATTGAAAATGACAGATATTTTCTGCAGTATTTATTAATTTCCATTTTCAAAATGAATTTGATGAAGTCTATCGAAATAATTTTAAGGTTCAATTTTGAGGACTTCCCCCATTCAATACTTGCAGACACCTCAATTTACTGGTACCTTATTTGTCTGAGTGAGAAGTCAAACTATTTTTTATTCACTGAAGACGTTTACACCCTAAAAATGAAAAATGACCCTATATAATTTCTACTTCTTATTGATAAAATACTTGACAGTTTTGCATTTGAATATTGAGAAAATTTCTTTTACCGAATTATTGTTGGTATTCAGGCCATTCATGTTTCTCTTGTGACGCTTGACTGGGGAAATCCTCAAGTCCATATGATCTCTGACATCAATCTCGTCTGAAAAAATAAAATTACAAAATGATATTTAACAGTTCAAGATAGTCCTTTCCCATACTGTCCCCGAAACTTGTGAATCATGCAATCTTGTGAATTTTACTTGGAAAATATAGTTGAGAAAGATGAAACTACTAAGTTTCACAAGAATAGAGTATCTATGTTGGCTAGACTGTTGCAAAGCGAACTAATAGCCCCCCCCCCCCCCCCCCCACACACACACACAAGTTTACACACTGATGGATGGACGGCTGACTCCTATATATCCCCAAACATAGTTTTCGGAGTATAACAATCAAAGAGCTTTAACTATCAGCTTATAATATATTTTCAAGCAATTTCAGTTGTTATGCAAAAAACTGATGAGTTTTCCTCATTCAGGTCATGTTTCACCAATTAGAGGCCACAGTTCCCTTACCTGTTTCTTTTTTAAATGCACCCCACTTTTCAATATTGTATGTGGCCGCTTTCAAATAAGACTGTCAGTCTAAAATTTAATGTTCAAGGAATAAATGACTCCTGAATTTTGAAAGCTAACACAAATTCTAGATACTTTAATATCACTGTGAAAAATATTTCAGACATTTTGTTAAAGCGGAATTAGTATGTGTACATTATTGTATTACAAGTAGCTTGGCTAAAGAAGTAAATTTTTATGCTTACTTGTTATTTCTTTTCCAGTCTCTATGGGTACTGTTGATCTTCTAGGACTGGACTGGATATCTAAAGAAGAATCTTTCTTATTTGTTGTGACTTTCTGTGTATGATTCTCAGCTGTATTTTCACAATTTTCATCTTTAGTTTTGAGTCGACCAGAGCGTCTCCTAAATTGGCGTTCCTCTAAACAATCAACACAGGGTTTGGGCTTTTTCCCTACAGAAGGAATTTGTGTTTTGCTTTCTTTCTGTGTTGTGACTGTTTTAATATTAGAGTGTTTTTGCTTTGTAGTTATAGGTGCAGTCTCTGTTTGTTTAGCTTTAGCATGCTGTTCATGTTTGTCATCACCTAATCTTGGGCTTCTCTTTTTGACCTGATTTCTGTTTTGATCACAACTACTGTCCATTGTTTTCTCCATTGTTCTTTTCCTCATGACCCTCCTATTTTCTGGACTGTCACTTTTTTCATGACTGGATTGTTTATTAGGAATTATTTCACTCTGTTCCTGTCCATTAACAACCCTACATAACTTTCCACTTTCATCACGAATAAATCTTGAACCACTTGAGCTCTTATTTTCACTGTCTGATTCTGTTGTATGTTGTTTGCCTTTTCTATTTTCATACCTTTCTGTTCTTGGTTGAGTTCCTTCACTCTTTTCAGATTCCTCTTGTTCCGTAATTTCATCAACATGTTTGACAAACAATTCAATCATATGATCACATGTCTCTAGAGTTCTGTTATGCTTCTTGAACACATAGTTTGGATATTTGGTAGGAAACACCCACTCTGTAAGTTTGGGTAATATAAGGAAGTATTTGGTCTCTATAGGTTGTAACCCAACATGGGTTTTAAACATGTAAACCACGGCGCGTATCACTTCCTCGATCTCGTTTCTGAGCTCTGTTGTGGTAAACATGACAGGTCTCCCTTTAAAAGATTTCTGATCATACCTAACCTTGACCTTATACAGTGTGTTTTCATGAAGTATTAGTCTAGTATCATCCTTCAGGTAGGGAAACTTGAGGGAGAGCTTTAACTTTGCCATTCTTCTAGTCCTGTAAAATAAAATACAATTATGTTGATTCCATGGTTTTTCAGGGCTGTCAGTTTTGTAAGTCTGATGATGCCCACAAAGAGGTGGCAAGGAGTATCAATTTCAAAACTATCTGATGAGAGTCCTGTGAAACCTCTTGGGATCAACTTCAGAAGAGTTAAAAATAAGATAATAAATTGATTAAGGTAACAGGGAACTATTACATTTCCTGTGTTGACCATTATAACAAAATTCTAAATAGCTCATCCCCAAAAATTAGAAACAAGAGGCCCAAGAGGGCCTGTATCGCTCCACTGGCTTTAAAATCTTTAGACTTTCATTAAATAAAGCTTATTTTAAATGAACATTACATTATCACTCCAAAATGTCCTAAGACCTATTTAGTAATGATTAAAAGGTTCTGGTCCATATTGCACCAAAATACTCAATCAAAATGAACCTGCAACCCTTGACCAATCTTATTAAAACATAAGGTTTAGAAGATGTCATTTAAAGATTTCGGGCTCAAAATAGGCCCCACCTGACATGCCCATACTTATGGACCAAACAAAATTTCTTGAACAATTTAAGTAAATAGTCACCCAAGAAACATTCTGTTAAAGTTTCATTGAAATTGGCTGAGTGGTTCAGGAGGAAATATCGTACAAAGATTTTGGCCTCAATATAAGCCCCGCCCTGCCACGCCCAAATTTATAGGCCTATCAAAATTTAGCAAAAATTTTTGAAAAGAGACACTCAAGGAACATTCTGGTAAAGTTTCATTGAAATCAGCCAAGTGGTTCAGGAGAAAATGTCATTTGAAAATTTTGGGCTCAAAATAGGCCCCGCCCTGCCACGCCCATATTTTTAGTCCAATCAAAATTATTTGAACAATTTAAGTAAAGGGTCACCCAAGGAACATTCTGTTAAAGTTTCATTGAAATCGGCCCAGTGGTTCAGGAGGAGATGTCGTTCAAAGATTTCGGGCTCAAAATAAGCACCGCCCTGCCACGCCCATATTTATGGACCAAACAAAATTTCTTGAACAATTTAAGTAAAAGGTCACCCAAGGGACATTCTGTTAAAGTTTCATTGAAATCGGCCCAGTGGTTCAGGAGGAGATGTCGTTCAAAGATTTCGGGCTCAAAATAAGCCCCGCCCTGCCACGCCCATATATATGGGCTAATCAAAATTTCTTGAACAATTTAAGTAAAAGGTCACCCAAGGAACATTCTGTTAAAGTTTCATTGAAATCGGCCCAATGGTTTTGGAGGAGAAGATTTTTAAAGATTTCAAAGTGAAAAAATGCCACGCCCTGCCACGCCCATATTTGGGGGCCAATCAAAATTCTTTGAACAATTTAAGAAGGGGGCCACCCAAGGATCATTTCTACCAAGTTTCGTTAAAATCTGCCCATTGGTTTGGGAGGAGAAGATGTTTAAAGAAAAAGTTTACGCACGGACGGACGCACGCACGGACGCACGACGGACACTCCGCCATGACAATAGCTCGCTGGCCTTCGGCCAGTGGAGCTAAAAATTAAAGATCCCACAGGGCATTTTAAGCGTTTATATGTCTTACATGTTTACATTATATCTATATATATCGAGGGCTCGGCGCAACACTATTGTAACTACATATTTTACTGAAATGCACTTTTTTGCGTTTTCGGATTCATTGGTATCTTATACATCTTTTGGTGAAATTTCGGGTCCTTAGCTTTACAATTTAAAAAGATATTCTGATTTTCCAAATTATTGTATCTCAAAAAATATCTATTTGAATTGCAATACTATTGTAAGTCAACTTACAATAGTTTTGCAGTACAGAATGATGGGGATCATTCATATAAGATGTTTTTTCATTCACATTTTTCTATCTTTACAAAGTGAGAAACCACTTTGAAAAATATTTATAATTTCAATCATCTATATCAAACTTAGAGTACAATATAAAACTGAACAACTGTAAAAAAATCTAATTTTGACCCTACAATAATAGCTAGAAATAATGGTAACTCACAATATGCTACTTTTCTTTACTTAAATAGATAATGTCTGCCAATAGATGATTTTAATGTATACCAATTCTATCCAAATAAATATTTTCAAGCAGGCTGCCAATGACTTGGACCTGTGAGGTTCTACTAACTGAAAAAGTATATTTATGACCTGATAGATCTGTACAATTATAATAATGTACCAGTAATATATCAAGTATTGTAGTCCAAAAAGGCTTGGAAGGTTATAAAGAAGAAAGCTTATAATCATAATAAGTTATTTTGATAATATTATTGCTCAATAATGTTGCATTTGTATGTCACACATCACATACAAAAGTTGTCAATGTACAAAGGAATTTTAAAGTCCATATCAGATTCTATAGTAAAATGATGTCAAAAAGTCAAGCTATTGATGACTCCCTCTTTAAAAGTGATGGCTTAGATTAGCCTGCAAAGTTGTGCACTCTTATCTATGCCTAATCAAGACCCTGGGTTCATATTAGGGCTCCACCTGGGCCCAACCCTTTTACCATAGAATCAAAGAGCAAAATCTTCAAAAGTCTTCTTCTGTGAAACCAGATGTCAGACAGCTTTCATATTTGGTAGCATCATTCTAGTGGACCTCTACAAAGTTTGTTCATATCAAACCTTGGGATCAAATATGGACTTTGCCCAGCACATCCCTTTTAGAACTTCTGAGCACAAAGGTTAAAAAAAGAAATTTTCAAAAATCTTCTTCTCTGAACCTAGACGGCAGACAGCTTTCATATTTTGACATAGAATCAAAGAGCAAAAAGGCATATCCTTCTTGCTCTTGGCTGAAAAAATTCCATGGTATTGATCTTATGTAGAAATTGTCGCCTTGTTGACATCTGCCTATTTAATTAATGTGATGTCCAAGGAGTCAAAGAGACTCCAGTGAGCGATTCAGGACCATCATGGTCCTCTTGTTTATTTCATTTTTGTGGAAAATGTCTGAAAATCACAATTAACTTAAATTCAGCAGGAAAAGGGTTTATCAAATTTTGATTCAGCCACTTTTCTTGTGATATTGGGATTTAAGAATTTTTTATTTTGTAGAGATTGACTCCTTTGATGAAACAATCATTCTTTGAAAAAGTTGAAAAGAAACTAAAGTAAAAAGTGCTTCGGGACCACAAAAAGTGGTTGTGAAAAAGAGAAACGTGGCTTAATACACATTTTATTTACTAATTAAATAATTTCAATAATCCTATGATGTTCAAAACCCAATAGAATTGTCTCATGGAGACCAAATACGATTCATTTAGGAAAATTTTATTCAATGTATCTACTTTTTAGCTCAGCTGTTCTTAGAAAAAACAAAGTGTTGTTTGCGTTGGTAATGACGTTGGCTTTGAAGTGACACTCTTAAACCTTGGTCATAGTTCTGTTATTGAAGTTATCTTCATGAAACTTGGCATGTGCATTCACTATCACAAGAGCTACCAAGACTATCAAGGGTCAAATTCTGGAAGCATTTTTAAAAGAGTTAAGCCCTTTTTTGACTTAGAAATTTTGCATTATCAAGCACCTGCAGAGGAGTGTTGCACCTGTAGGCAGTGCTCTTGTTTAAGTTACCGCATTTTCTTTTATAAAGAAGGGGATTTTGAAAATGGCCGTTTAATAGACATGGTCTCTCGAGTAGGATGGACTGTAATGAAACCTTAGTACTCATCCCACTATAGATTGGAATTTAAATCAATCTACAAATTAAGACCCCTTTTCCTGTGAGCTTGACATACCCAACTCATTTTTTAAGGATCCTTTTTATACACTGCTGGAGGTGGATGTATATTGGCGTCATCTTCTCTGTCTGTCCATCCGTCCGTCCATACGTCTGTCCTCTTTTCTTGTCAACGCAACTCCTCCTAAGTTTCTGGCTGGATCTTCTTGAAACTTGGTCAATGTTATCACCTCAATTGGTAGATGTGCATGAAGGAAGGGTTTTATGGTTCGTTGATTTTTGCCTGAGTTATTCCCCTTAAAAACTTAGTCTCTGGGGCTTATTGCCTCAGTTATGTCCCCTTAAAATTTAGTCTCTGTGGCTTATTGAAATTGCAGCCTTGTGAATGCAAGGATTTTATGGTTCAATAATTTTACCCTAAATTATGCCCCCTTAAAACTTAGTATCTAGGGCTTATTGAAATTGCAGCCTTTTGAATGCAACTCCTCCTTACTTTTTGGCTTTATTTAAATGAAACTTGGTCAATGTCATCACCATAATTTGTAGATGTACATGGATCAAGGATTTTATGGCTCATTTATTTCCCTGAATTATGTCCCCTTAAAACTTAGTGTCTGGGGCTTATTGAAATTGCAGCCTTGTGAAGGCAACTCCTCCTAACTTTTTGTCTTGATTTAAATGACACTTGGTCATTTTGATTTTGGTTCTGTCAAAATAAGTAGTGTCTACAATTATTTTCGTGAAACAGCGGCAAAGTTGAGGCGTATTTTGTGACTATGGCACTCTTGTTATGTATCATTGTAAACTAATTCTGTGCAGGTTTGAAGATGAGAAAATAGAGTTTGGACTCAGCAAATATATTTCAACCAAATTTATCATATTTTCAGTAATACTGGCAAACTTAACAAGTTTTTGAAAGGCATAATCCTCATGATGGTACAATCATTCTTGGGAAGTTTTATGGAAATCTGATGAAAACTGTTGACTTTTTCTATTGCAACTAAAAGAGAAAGTCAACAGAGTGGACAGACAGATGGAAAACACACATCATTGCTATAATTCTTCTGAGCTGCCATCAATTACTATACTGAACAATAAAAGAATCATGTCGTTGTTAAAAACCATGAAACATGTAATATAATTTGAAGTAAATTTTTTAAAATCCTTTTCTTTGAAATCAGAAGGTATAGTTCCGCAAGAAAGAGTGAGGTTGGAGAAACCATTATTTCCTATCATTTTCAACGAGGAATTGATCTTTGATCACTCACTTGAAATTGCTGGTCTATAGACAGCCTAGATATTAATATTATGTAGCTTCACCCAATATGTAAATACCATGCTGATGGATTATATATTTTGGTTTCAGCCAATTAACATCCCTTTTTAGCTTATCTCAGCAGACTGTGCTGAAGGTTAGCTGTTGTGATCAGTTTTGTTCTTCTTGCTGTCAGAAGTCAACAACAGTTCTTTAAACAATTCCTCTATAACCACTGGGCCAAATTTCAACTAAACTTGGCATAAAAATTTTCTTTGGTGATCCTTTTTAAACTTTATATGCAAATTTTTTATTCATCCTCAAATGTCAGTGTAATTCATTTGATTGACCTTGATGGTTGACCTTCACACTTGCAGAAGACTTTGACCAAATCATAAGCAGTTTTGGGTTGCAAATTCAAGGTTCCACATTCATGAATACTAAGTATAAACAATTTTATAATTAAGAGCTTCAAGAAAAAGGGAGAGTTCAAGACTATACAAGTTTTCAAATTCAACATTAAGGTTATGAGGTTAAAATTTGACATTTGACTTGTGACATTAAATTCACTTCATTCATTGAGAATTGATATTAAAGACATACAAACCACATGTATTCATGGAATACTAATGCTATTGAAATGGCTGCACTTGAAATTCTGGCCTTGGTAATTGACCTTGACAAATGACCTTGACATTGTCTTTAAAACATTTATTGTTGAAGTTTCATTCATGTCCAATATGAAAATAAAAGTTACAGAAAAAAGGTTAAGTTTGCAGATTAAATTTTTAAGTTCAGTTTTGGGGATAACGGTTGAAATGTTGACCTTGACATTAATGATGTTGCCCTTCTCAAGGTCACGAATGAGTTTAAAAGGTTAAATTTGACCTTGATAATATGGACCTCCTCAGATGGATATTGAGATAAATTCCAAATATTATAGCATTGTATCTTAGTATTAGAAAATTTAGGGATATGTTTAGTTCACAGCTTATTTTTTTCAGCAGATGGACAGACAGACAGACAAATTCATAGGCAGACATTTGTATTAATGGACAGACAGACTGACACCAGTAAAACTGTATGTTCCTGATCATTCAATTTTTTTGCAGGTGCATAAAAATGAAAATTTTATCTTAAACAGTTTTAATGTTACAGGAACTTAAATATAAAGTTTTCAGGTAGCTTTCAAAAGGCCAATGAACAGACAGGTAGACATACAATATTTAAAAAGATATGTCCTCAATTTTTCAATGTTGAGGCATAAGAAATTGCTATTCTGAGAATCAATAATTGTAGTTACAATAGTTTTGAAACATGTAAAAAAACTTGTTATTTCCTCAAAGAAAATTGCAAAAACTATTGTAAGTGTAGTTACAATAGTTTTGCAGTACAATTATGTGTAAAATAGTTACAATTTTTAGAGCAAAACTATGGTAAGTCAAATTTCTTTTAATAAAATCATATTTTTTCAAAATATATAAAATAATCTGATTGGTATATATTTTCAATGTAATATAGTATCTATTTAGGAGATTTCAAGCTGTAAGATCAAGTCTGAAATGTTTAAATTAGTTTTTTCCCTCTCCTGTAAAATTTTGTAAAATGTAGTTACAATAGTGTTGCGCTGACCCCTCGATATGTAAGACATAAAAAACGCTAAAAATGCCCTGTGCTTTATCCCACATATTATTTTCTTGAAAAATTGGGCTATTTCAAATGGTTTGGCATGTTCCCAACCTTTTTAATCAGAAGCACTGAACATTGTCAACTTTCACTTTTATGTATGACATAAAAAACGCTAAAAATGCCCTGTGTTTTATCCCACATATTGTTTTCTTGAAAAACTGGGTTATTCAAATGGTTTGGCATTATCTGATTGGTTGATTGGCCTGTTAACAAAACGATGTAATAGGGGGGTGTTTCATATAGCCAATAAATAGTGTGAAACTGAATAATATCAATTGGAATGCTTCTAAACAAAGACAAATTGTCACCTTGATGTCCTTGCAAATTGAGGGTGTATTTTTCCTATTTATTTCATAAGTAAAAGGCCAATTTCAACAAAATTTCGTACACATATAGTAATTAACATGGGCAAAGATAAAGATCCATTTTGAATTTTTGTATTTTTGCAAATAATTCTTGGTATTCAGGTGGGTTTCTAAGACTGTGATTCTTAAGAATAGAATCTTAATAATGATTTTGAAGATGAAGCTTTTTTAGATAAAGAATTTAAGCGGCTTAATAAGAATCTTAAGATATCTTTGCGAGGAAACAAAGATGGGTTTGCATTGGCTTAAAAAGAGTAGCCTGATGACGTCGAATGTTTTCACTCAAAGTATTGAAAATCGTTTCTTATGACATCTTAATAATCTTATTTAGTGGGATATTTCATCTTGCTCTAAAAAACGCACAAGCTAATGTTGATTTGAAAGTCGACCTGGAATTTTTGAAAGACACTTTGTCATTATTTAATATATATAGTTTTTTTTCTAAATTTTTTTGATACTGCCACGTCATTATTTAATTTTTTTTCGATATTTCTTTGATACTCCCAACGTCATTATCCATTTTTTTTTTTCCTTTCTATTATTTCTTTGATACTGCAAGTCTGCCACCTGTGGAAATAGACATCTACCTCAACAATTTTGTATCTAACTTGTAAAAACAATGTAAATTTCCAAAAACAAATAATTAGATTTGATCTTTGTAAATTATAGACCAATCAGAGGCTACCTTATCTTTGATTACTTTGACTATATATGGTTTTAGTTCGCATGTGAATCATTCCAAACGTAAACATGATCATGATCAACAGACACTTAATCTTTATCACAAATACCATGTTTTAGCGACAGAGCATGGAACTACTTTTTTGGTGTAGTAATCAACAAATGGGTGATTAGGTCATCTTTGTTCAGGATGACAAAACTGTTCAAACAGTTAGCCATTTATACCCCGCCTTAAAACCTGCACTTGCATGCAAAGCGGGATATAGATGACAAACGGTTCGCACCGTTTTGTGACCCTGAACGCAGGGCCGTAATCTTTGATTCCGATTGCTTTCTCATTCGCTGCACGGGATGCACAATGCGTACAAATTGTTGATGGTCAGCGATGTCCTTTTATGACAATTGATTAACTTGTTAAATCCACAAATACAGGCTTTTCTTAAAGATATCTTATTCATACAAACGGTTTTATTTTGTGAAGTGCAAAGGAAGAAATCCAAGATTATGTTTGCCGCCGAAAGTATTGATACCTTGCTTTGCACAGGTTCTATAGAGTAGAATTTGGCACTCGGTTTACTATTCCTTAAACTCTTAAGGAATTATCATTTTGAACCCAGGACAGAATAGTGACCTTCCAATCATGTGTCTGTTGAAAGTAATGAAGGAAGTCATCTATGAAGATAAAGTATTCTCAAGTTGTATAAGTTTCTTTATAAAGGCCATGTGACAAGCATTGAAACCGCACGTTTTTGAAATAAAGGATGACATGGATTCCCTTTAGTTTCTTAACTAAATGTGCAAAAAGCATAAACACTAGAAAATTAAACAAAATCGCCTGCGTATATGGTATAGTTTTAGTTCACAATGTCAAAAATGTGCTTGTCAACAAACATTTGATTATTTTATTCTGTGTACTTTTTCAGACACTTGCCCCCAAAACTTTCCAAGCCCCTTTTTGCCTGTGCAATGGTCCCCACAGGAAACCCTTTCCCGGGGAATAATTCTCCTTGCATACCCAGTTTAATACACTAAAACTACTCCACTTCAGATGTATACCGTATTTGGTATGGTTTTAGTTCACATGGCATTTTTGTATGAATAGAATACTTGGCAAATTACCGACCGGACCAAGAGAGAAAAGTCTACAAAGTGAGACATGTTGTTATAATCAGAAGTGCTTTTCTTATGCATTGCAAAATTCAAAATGTGCATTACAGAAAAAATAATCAATTTAAGTGCACTTTTTTTACAGTGAGGAAAAAAAGCATGCCAAATACCAACATGATTTTTACCATTGAAGTGTATCAATACCGACTATTTCTATCTTCTACAGGTTAAGTAGTAAATCTACGAAATACTGTCAGTTGTTTGACCGCTGAACATTAATTATGTGAATCATGTAAGGCTGCGGTTTAAAATATTTTCAATGCCTAATAAGAAGGAGGCAATATACAGAAGATATCAGCTTTTCTATATGTACACAGTTATAATGAAATTTAAAATTGCCTGAGTATATGGTATGGTTTTAGTTCACATAGTCCAAAAATGTGCATTTCTAGAGACGTATTCTCTTTTATTTCATGTACTTTTTAAGACACTTGCCCCCAAAACATTCTAAGCCCCTTTTTGCTTGTGCATTTGATCCCCAAAGGAAACCCTTTCCCAGGGATTAATTCCCCTTGCATGCATTATAAATCACTTAATCAGCCACTTCTGTTGTATATATGGTATGGTTTTAGTTCAAAGACTCATTCATTATAATATTAAACAATTCTGTAATGGATCAAAGAAGAACAATTTGTTACACATTATTATTTTGCTATAAACTTGAGCAGGCTATTCTTCTTCACTTCTAAAGAAATGCACATTACAGGAAAATGCGTTGTTTAAATAAACTTTTTTTGTGAACTCAAAACATACCATATAAACAGGCGATTTTCATTTAAAGTTTTTTTGAAATCAACTGTTTCTATTGTCTGCTGTACAGGAAAAATTCAAAGTCTATCAATATTGACTGTTTCTATCGTCTGCCGTACAGGTATGTGCATCACATAATGTACCGGTTTAAATATAATAGCAAGGCCAATATGCAGGAGGCAATATACTGAAGATATCAGCTTTTCTATATGTGCACAGTTATAATGAAATTTAAATTAGCCTGTGTATATGGTATGGTTGTAGATCACATTGTCAAAAAATGTGCATTTCTTGAAACGATGTTCCTTTTATTTCGTGTACTTTTTAAGACACTTGTCCCCAAACCATCCAAGCCCCTTTTTGCTTGTGCATTTGATCCTCAAAGGAAACCCTTTCCCAGGGAATATATCCCCTTATATGCAGTATTTAACACTTTTCTTTCTCAATTTCATTGTTTTCATGGTATGGTTTTAGTTCACACGATTAGTTAGCAAGTGTATTCTTCATTACAGATTAAAACAGAAAAGTCTGTATGTGCATATTGATATATCTTTTAATCCATTTTCAACTTGTTATTTGAGAAGATGTGTTTTTATACAAATATTAAAGTGTGAACTATAACCATACCAAATATAGGTTAAGCTGTCTAAATAGACTGTAAATGTTTTTATTGCCAGGGGAAGTTTCCCCGGGAGAAGGGCTTCTCTTGGGGATCCATGCAGAGCTATACGCCTCGTTCCAGAACTTAAACAACTATCGTACCCTGACCGACTTAACCCTTGTCATGCTGGACCCGGAATATTCCTGCTTTGGCAGGGGCTATAGGCAGACATCAGCCTGCACATATGTGCAATCTAATTTAGTCTACACCACCTGTTTTTCACTTTCAAACCAGAATTGTGAATAGATTTAGTTTTTCTAATAAAAACTGACCTACAGCTGGTACTTATAGTGCTTTTTGCCCTTTGATTTTGATAAAAAAAAATAGCCAAAATATATGACCAGAGTTAAAGAGTTAAATCTACCATCTCTTGAATACAGACGCCAACATTTTGATCTGATCCAAGTCTTCAAGATAATCACCCGTACAGATGATATTGAGCTCTCCAAATTTTTCTCATTAGCTGAATCAGACCAATTGAGGGGCACAGTTTAAAGTTAACCAAACCTCGAGCAAGGAAATCCTTGCGATTGAACTCTTTTGCTGTGCGCACCATTAACATATGGAACAACCTACCAGAGGAAATTACATCATTCAAACAAGTATCTGGTGTTGTATGCAACACATAAAGTCCCCTACCGGCTTCACATTGACTCAATATGGTAATCAATAATAGATTAAGATGAACAAGTCATCAAAATAATTGTCAAACATATGAAATGTTATGCCCAAAATTTCGGAAATATAATTCAAATGACTTGAATAAAGTTACTAAAAGATCAATGATTTGTAATTGCTACCATTAGTGTAATTTTATAAAATAAGAACAACGGTAATCTAAATGTTTAGTGATATTTTTTGCAAGCAAGTTTTCAGCGATCTTAATAAGTTATAAAGACCTTAACCCTTTCCCAAACAGCAAAAATTTAGGGTTGTCCAATTTGAAAGCTGCTGCAGACGACAAATTGTATGCTACTTAAGGTATAATTTGACAATATTATAGCTCAGAAAAACATTGAGACAAACGGAGAAAATGCTGTTTATCAGCATTTTCTTCTTTTGTCTCAATGTTTTCCCACACCAATTCTATCAGGGACGTCAAAACCAGGTCTTGTTTTGGAAAGGGTTAAACAAGACTTACATGAGTTGTTGTCTCTGCTGTGCCCACTATACAATTCATGCAAGCAATAGACAGATGCAAGAAATAGTATCAATAACAGTTACCTTGTCTGATCCAAGATGTTTTTCTTCAGTCTTGTTGGTAAGAAATGAGAACTTTCACTGGAGGTGATTAATACTGCTGCATCACCACCCTGACTAACATGGCTTATAAATTTTTTTACATTTTAAAACAGGTTTCATCAAGTTAGCTTGCTTAGTTATTAAGTTATTGCAGGATCCATTTTTTGCCATATTTTCACTATTTCCGTTACCATAGCAACCGCACTTTTTGTCAAAGAACAAAGATAAGATGATGTGCATAATCTACACATTGCCATCTAGTCATATACCAAGTCTCATCAAATTAGCTTGCTTACTTAATTATTAACTTATCGCAGGATCCAATATTTTTTGCCATATTTTTACTATTTCCGTAACCATAGCAACAACAATTTTAGTCTAAAAACAAAAATAAAATGATGTGCATAATCTACACATTGCCATATAGTCATATACCAAGTCTCATCAAACTAGCTTGCTTAGTTATTATCTTATCGCAGGATCCCATTTTTGGTCATATTTTCACTATTTCTGTAACCATAGCAACCTCAATTTAAGTCGAAAAACAAAAATAAAATGATGTGCATAATCTACACATTGCCATCTAGTCATATACCAACTTTCATCAAAAACGCTTGCTTAGTTACTAAGTTATCGTGGGATCCAGATTTGAGCGGACAGACGGACGGACGGACGGAAGGACAGACGGATGGATGGACAGACGGAGGGCAAACCTATAGTCCCCTCCGGTGTGAACACCGGTAGGGGACTAAAAAGTGGACCATTTCAAAATAAAGCTTGATAAATTGTGGTCGTACAAACAGTTTGACATTTCTAACATATATTAGCTCAACCGGTACTGGAGAACATAAAATCAAACCAAGAAGGGGATGACAACGTGATAGGGGTTATGAAGTTCCCCAGAAACCAAGAGGTAACCAAAAGGTATGAGGAAAAAGGGGCTCGGAATCTTTTGGAGGAAGGGTATTAAATTCAGGGTTCTCCCCAGAAAATTTTGAAGGCGTAGTGGCATATGCGAGCGGCTATATTGTCAGATTACTTTGTATTTCTGTTAATAATAAAGGATGGTTACAGTGGTTTTACTGGATAAGGATTTTGATATTTGTGAAGCAGAACTTCTGTTTTGCTGAATATATAATTTGATTTGAACTTTTTTTCTTTGACACCTTTAGAGCATCTCATAAATAACTTAACTCCCAAATCATCAATAAAATTTTGCATGATGGCTTAAAAATACCCCCCCCCCCCTTTCCCTCCTTCCCCCTGTATCCCTTCCCTTTAATAGAATATACTGTGTACTAAAAGACTATTACAAAAAGAAATGAAGAAAATTGGAATATTTAAGAAAATTAAATTAAAGAGTCAAAGAAAACAGTAAATCAACTGCACTTAGGCTGTGTTATGCTCATATATTTGAGAGTTCCAAGGACAGCACTGCATGTATTGTCAACTTTTATAGGTCTCTATTTAATAATGTATATAAGGAATTTTTAAAATCCTTGGGAAGTCCTTGTTTGATTGAGGAAGGCCCTTCTCCTGAAATAAGTAAAACTAGATTCTATTACAGTTATTTTCGAATGTGTTCACAACCCCTTTTCATATCTTCCCCTAAAAAATATCTCTAAGAACATTATTTTATTCTACAATAACCATGTAACAAATTCAAAAGTTGATACCTAGTTTGTTTAGAGAAGCCTGTGAAAGGACTTTTAGCACTTTGATTTTACAAGGTTTTTTTTCTTCATTTTTTTTTCTTCTTATTTTTTTGTTATATTTATTTCCTATATCAATTTCTATGACCTAATTTAGAAATAATAGAATTTATCTTGATTTCAATTCTGGAATGAACAAAAAAAAAAGAAAAAAATGTTTTTGGTTGAACATATAGGCTAAGGGTACGAATCTAGTTAAGAAATGGCGTTCCTGTGGAGAATTATCAAAAGTTTTGTTTCAATTTTCCAACTGAAATTAGATGTAATGTCCATATAAATTGGGTAGTAAGCTTTAGGTAAGTGAATTTCAAACAGATTGACTGTCTGTGATGTCTTATTCTGCCTAAATCTCGGTAGCATAGAAAGATCGCGAAAACTGCTTATTCTTGTCAATTTTTTGTTTGATATAATCAAAATTCACATTGGAACATAAAGGTAAATCTAGTTTGACTTGAGCAGATACACTGCAACTCCATAAAAACGCTGTGATCGGGGTCCAAGACATGAAACTGCAGAAGAAGTGGATGTATCTGTTAAAACGCTGTACCCCGCCCCTGCCGCCGCCGATTCCCCCCCCCCTCTCGCGGTGAACAATAACGTACCGCGGAAACGTAACAGACACAGGGTCAATATTGATAACGATATCGGATATCTAAATAGGCCTATACATGTACATATTTAGGCCATCGCATTTTATATTTTTAAAACTCGGCAATGAATTGAAGAACAAACGCGGTTTATTACTTTGATATATTTTATTTTAAGATCGTTTTTTTGTCCCCAAGCTAAACAAAACTATCTTTGATAAAGTAATCAAGTTTGTAGGGTTAAACGATTGCAGACTCCTCTTAGTTCTCTGAATCCCGATTTCTCGGGCCTACCCGCCCGGCAGCTGAGAAACGCCGATAACGACGATCTCAAAAGGGTAAAGTTAGTAAAATCCATAAAGTTTTATAAGATCAACGAATTTCATATTTTAAATGTTGTCCTCTGGAAAGTGGGAGCAAATAATTATCTACGCAATCAAAATAAACAATACCCTACGTCCGATCAAAACTATACCAAAGTAATCAAAGCTCTCGGAGTGCAGGACCGCATTCTTCGATGAGCGAGAAAAAATGCCGTAAATTCAATTAAATGATTCTGTAGTTACGACACTTGGATCGCCGGTTTGCAAAGATCATCTTCACGTGTCAAGGGGTATCGAAAGCTTCTCGAAAACCGTATAGGTCATACGTTCGTAACCCTGGTTTTGACTAGATTAATTCACGGCTTTGATTTACAGATAGTAGATCGACAGGAAAGAAAGTCCAGACAAATGCGAAGCAACGCGGTCACCATCTGGTTCGCGCCATTTTCTGTTTCTTTGTTTGACTCATAAGAGTGGGAATTGTAGGTTTATATATAGCTTCCTGTTTAAAACTCAATGAGGTTGTCTATTTAGTGACAGATAAGAATCAACGATAACAATCGGGCTTTAAATTTTCAAACCCTGTAAAACATGACTATAATATGAACAAGTTTAATGAAAAAGAAACAAAATTTTATCATATATTTACAAAAAATGTAATATTTATAAGAAAATTCAACGGGATTGGCAAAGGGAGGTAATAAACCAATAAATAGAGGTATTTCACGTAATTATCTCCCTTGCGTACTCTCCAGTCAAATTTACGTAACAATGCAAACGAGGGGGCGTCCTTCTTTTCTCCACTCTTTATTTCATTGAAATTTATCCGAATAAATCAGTCGATTTCAACTATTTATAAAATAGATCATTAATCTTTTATAATTCAAACCAATACTTAAATGTCATTAGAAACTATTTCGACCGCTTTTAGTAATTTTTATGTTTAAATATTGACAAAAAGCGACGTTTGATCGCGAAAACTGCTTATTCTTGTCAATTTTTTGTTTGATATAATCAAAATTCACATTGGAACATAAAGGTAAATCTAGTTTGACTTGAGCAGATACACTGCAACTCCATAAAAACGCTGTGATCGGGGTCCAAGACATGAAACTGCAGAAGAAGTGGATGTATCTGTTAAAACGCTGTACCCCGCCCCTGCCGCCGCCGATTCCCCCCCCCTCTCGCGGTGAACAATAACGTACCGCGGAAACGTAACAGACACAGGGTCAATATTGATAACGATATCGGATATCTAAATAGGCCTATACATGTACATATTTAGGCCATCGCATTTTATATTTTTAAAACTCGGCAATGAATTGAAGAACAAACGCGGTTTATTACTTTGATATATTTTATTTTAAGATCGTTTTTTTGTCCCCAAGCTAAACAAAACTATCTTTGATAAAGTAATCAAGTTTGTAGGGTTAAACGATTGCAGACTCCTCTTAGTTCTCTGAATCCCGATTTCTCGGGCCTACCCGCCCGGCAGCTGAGAAACGCCGATAACGACGATCTCAAAAGGGTAAAGTTAGTAAAATCCATAAAGTTTTATAAGATCAACGAATTTCATATTTTAAATGTTGTCCTCTGGAAAGTGGGAGCAAATAATTATCTACGCAATCAAAATAAACAATACCCTACGTCCGATCAAAACTATACCAAAGTAATCAAAGCTCTCGGAGTGCAGGACCGCATTCTTCGATGAGCGAGAAAAAATGCCGTAAATTCAATTAAATGATTCTGTAGTTACGACACTTGGATCGCCGGTTTGCAAAGATCATCTTCACGTGTCAAGGGGTATCGAAAGCTTCTCGAAAACCGTATAGGTCATACGTTCGTAACCCTGGTTTTGACTAGATTAATTCACGGCTTTGATTTACAGATAGTAGATCGACAGGAAAGAAAGTCCAGACAAATGCGAAGCAACGCGGTCACCATCTGGTTCGCGCCATTTTCTGTTTCTTTGTTTGACTCATAAGAGTGGGAATTGTAGGTTTATATATAGCTTCCTGTTTAAAACTCAATGAGGTTGTCTATTTAGTGACAGATAAGAATCAACGATAACAATCGGGCTTTAAATTTTCAAACCCTGTAAAACATGACTATAATATGAACAAGTTTAATGAAAAAGAAACAAAATTTTATCATATATTTACAAAAAATGTAATATTTATAAGAAAATTCAACGGGATTGGCAAAGGGAGGTAATAAACCAATAAATAGAGGTATTTCACGTAATTATCTCCCTTGCGTACTCTCCAGTCAAATTTACGTAACAATGCAAACGAGGGGGCGTCCTTCTTTTCTCCACTCTTTATTTCATTGAAATTTATCCGAATAAATCAGTCGATTTCAACTATTTATAAAATAGATCATTAATCTTTTATAATTCAAACCAATACTTAAATGTCATTAGAAACTATTTCGACCGCTTTTAGTAATTTTTATGTTTAAATATTGACAAAAAGCGACGTTTGATTTTAGTTGGGTGGAATGAATTGCAGATTTAACTCTTCAGAGTTAATCCGCTTGATGAATTTATATTTGGTCGAAACAGATACCCTCCATCGAAAATCTACCGTTTTGAGAAATCACTTCAATATGATAGTTTGTATGGATTTCTTTCATTTTGACTATTCATTTTCATTATTTCAATACTAGAACTAGTCATTGTTTGTCACAAATCGATCGTAATTGATTAAGTAAAAAATACAAAAAAAGAGATTAAAATAAAGAGATAATAAAAAACAGACAACAAAAACGGCAGACGACAGAATGCAAATTCGACACAGGTTTTTTTTTCTCTCTCTCTAACGAAAAATAATAATAAAAACAAGAGGACCCTGAGGGCCCTAAATCGCTCACCTGATATTTCAAGTAAATTATCATTAAGACTCCATTTCCTATGATATGGCATGAACCTTCCCATTTTCAACAGAGTTCATTCTTGTGACCTGGCAAACATTTTGATCAAGTTTCATGAAGATTGGACTATATTTGTGGCATTTGGAGCTCTTATGAGAAAATTGTCATTAAGGCCCCTTTTCCCGTGATATGGCATGTATACTTCCCATTTTCAAATGAGTTCATCCTCTTGATCTAACAAACATTCTGACAAAGTTTCATGATGATTGGACCATATTTGTGGCTTCTAGAGATTAAACAAAAAAATTGTCATTAAGACGCCTTTTCCTGTGAAATGGCACGGATCCTTCCCATTTTCAAAAGACTTCATCCTCAAGACCTAACAAACATTCTGACCAAGTTTCATGAAAATTGGACCATATTTGTGGCTTCTAGAGTGTAAACAAGAAATTTGTCATTTAGGCCCCTTTTCCCGTAATATGGCACAGATCCTTTCCATTTGAGCAATTTTCATAAGGGACCACCCAAGAAATATTTCTGCCAAGTTTGGTTGATTTTGACCCATAAGTTTAGGAGGAGATGTCGTTTAAAGATATTGTTGACAAAATTGTCATTAAGGCACCTTTTCCTGTGAAATGGCACGGATCCTTCCCATTTTCGATAGACTTCATCCTTATGACCTAACAAACATTCTGACCAAGTTTCATGAAGATTGGACCATATTTGTGGCTTCTAGAGTGAAAACAAGAAATTTGTCATTTAGGCCCCTTTTCCCGTGATATGGCACGGATCCTTTCTATTTGAGCAATTTTGATAAGGGACCACCCAAGGAATATTTCTGCCAAGTTTGGTTGATTTTGACCCATTAATTTAGGAGGAGATGTCGTTTAAAGATATTGTTGACAAAATTGTCATTAAGGCGCCTTTTCCTGTGAAATGGCACGGATCCTTCCCATTTTCAATAGACTTCATCCTCATGACCTAACAAACATTCTGACCAAGTTTCATGAAGATTGGACTATATTTGTGGCTTCTAGAGTGAAAACAAGAAATTTGTCATTTAGGCCCCTTTTCCCGTGATATGGCACGGATCCTTTCCATTTGAGCAATTTTGATAAGGGACCACCCAAGGAATATTTCTGCCAAGTTTGGTTGATTTTGACCCATAAGTTTAGGAGGAGATGTCGTTTAAAGATATTGTTGACAAAATTGTCATTAAGGCGCCTTTTCCTGTGAAATGGCACGGATCCTTCCCATTTTCAAAAGACTTCATCCTCATGACCTAACAACCATTCTGACCAAGTTTCATGAAGATTAAACCATATTTGTGGCTTCTAGTGTGAAAACAAGAAATTTGTCATTAAGGCCCCTTTTCCCGTGATATGGCACGGATCCTTTCCATTTGAGCAATTTTGATAAGGGACCACCCAAGGAATATTTCTGCCAAGTTTGGTTGATTTTGACCCATAAGTTTAGGAGGAGATGTCGTTTAAAGAAAAAGTTGACGCCGTGACGGACAGACGGACAGACGGACAGACGGACGCCGGACAACGATCGATCACAATAGCTCCCTTGAGCACTTCGTGCTCAGGTGAGCTAAAAACCCACGAAACCATATCGAGAGTGAAAGATAATGTGAAAAGGGGAGAAATAGTTCCACTGTAGGTTTATTATTACGAGTTGCTATTTCATTTTAATAATGATTCAAATTTGAACACATACTTGCATTGGGAAGGGCTTTTAAATACATTGGAAACGTGCATTCGCTGTTTCGAAATTAAAGATTTGTAGTTCTGAATTTCACTTGATTTCTTTTCGTACAGCCTTTTTTTAACACTCACCTCTTACGAATCCAATTAATTTTCCAAATTCATGAATTAGTGAACGCATTATTTAAATACCCCTTTTATGGATATATATTGATCTTGAAGATAGGATAGACGTTAAATACGATTACGTAATACAATATGTCACATACAACGCTTAATTGACACCAGTACAATGTTTATTTAGCGCATGTGTTGTAACTTATAACTGCTGCCTTAGTGTTTTACCGCTCTTTGATCTGGGGTCTATGGAATATTGAAAAACCCTTTCTAAAATCATAAACAAACATGAAGATTAAATTCAGCCCTACATCTTTTAACGCTTAAGTTTTATCAAGAAATATGAAAAACAACAGTGCTGCAAGGGGTTTGTGCTAAAATATTTTAACGATTCTAAATGAGTATCAGATATATGGCCCCTATACGTTAAAACTTTAATCTAACTATAACTAAGTCTAGTCTTTCTGTGCTTTTTAAAAAATACCACGTATTTATCTATTTATCATTAAATATTTCCTTAGTATGAAAATTTCTTGCGCAAAAAAAAAAAAAAAAAAAAAAAACGCTGTTGTGAATAGATAACTTTTTCACAACGAAATATATATTGCACGGTCAAAATACATTGTATCACATAGGTCTACTTTTCCTCAATCATGATTCACAGAGTGAAAGATCGTCAATGTGTTGGTTTCAGTTTTCTCTTTGCCACGAAGTTTCAACAGCGCAATATCACAAACAATCTATGAAACGAGTTGACGTATTTGGTTGGATTATTCGCTAAACGATTTATTTATTTAATTAATTTTTTATTATTACTCTTTGCAAGAGTACATTTCCTTGTCTCAGTGTGTTAATTACGATGTGATGGTAATAATATTTTATACAAAGAAATTACTTTATAAAGAAATGAATGCGAAGGCTACGTTTTTTTTTTTTTTGTTTATTTTTTTAGTAATACATGTATTGGTATTTTAATGAAAAGAGCGAAATAAATGATAAGATCTGAATAAAAAAAAGGGAATAATATACGAATAAATATAATTCAAAGACAAACTTTGATGACAAAATTTAGAAAAAAAGGTCAGTACATAATTAGCAACAAGAAATACAAAATACTTCTTCATAGGTCAGTAACGCGAAATAGAGTTAGATTAATATAAAGTATTCAAAAGCAAAAAGTAGAAAAATGACAAAAATAAGCACGAAAAATTAAAGCATTAAAACTACATTCTAATTATGTGTAAAAATAACTTTGATTTCGTTTATTACGACGAGTATTTTGTGGTTTGAAAATATATTATTTTTCTATAAACTATTACTGGACTAAAATGACAATGCCCCCTCGTTTGTAGAAGGGGCGGAGTCGAGAGATTTCCGCGCATGCGTAGACTTATGTGAAATAGGTCTATTGGGTAAGGGGCATGTCGTTTTTTGAATCGTTTGTCAACAGCAGTAAAATTCAAGATTTGAGAATAAAAAACGAGATTAGCTCATTTTGCGAAAACACGGCTTCTTCTGAAATTTATTAACTTGGATTTAATCGCATGTGAGCCAGACTTTTTGGTATCCAATCGCGTCCCTGCCGTCGACAAAGCGCAGTTGGTAGCGCGCCGGACTGTCAATATTGGGATTCCGTGTATCTTCGACGGCTGCACTCATTCTTTCTGACTATAAATCACTCACCAATGGGTTAATAATCGTAGACCTAAACGAGATAGCAGTTTGGGGTTAGGAAAGGATGTGAAAACAACTTTTTCCAGCGTTTCCGGTGGATCTCGGTAAAAATGGGCAATTTTCGGTAAATAAAGTGGACTGTAAGTTACTGTTTTCGTATTGGTACCTATCTGTTCTTCTCTGTTACTGGTAGTGAGGAACCAGTGAAAATCAACCAACCGTGAAGAGAAAACCAATAATCACCAATTAGCAAGGGTCTAATCAATTAGGGTCTTTGTGTATACATCTTCCCAGATCGCGATTATGTAATGACCGCGCGTCTGCAATCAGTTTTATTGCTTGTTTTGACCCTTCGTTCAGAAAGAAATTAAGCTGTATCGGGTGATCAAATTTAAGCGTATCGGCGTTCCTAAGGTGTATCGGCAACCTGTTAAATTTCTTGAAGGCGTATCGGCCCCGATACACCATAAGGGCCTGCGAAGAACGCTGAAATTGCTTATATTGGAGAAAATACTGTGTTTACACTGCACATGTTAAGCTTTAATGAACTATAACCATACCATATACGCAGACGATTTTCAGTTGGTATTCATGGGTGTTGACCATTTATCACATGCCAAACAGGTAGATTGATTATTGCACAGATTTATTTTAAACATGCAGAGCTGAGTTTGTTCAGTATGTGCGTCCTAGCTGTAAATACGTAAGAAAAGTGGTTGATCATTGACCCTTTCAAAAACACAACAAATTATTGGACTGTTATTTGCCTACATGTCTACGATCAAATGACGTACGGTGGTTTGGGCAACAGACCATGTATAGTGCATGCTGTCATTCAAAAAAGTAGTTCTTCCGCGGAAGAATATATGCAAGCGTCTAGGATTTCAAAAATGTGGGGGATTTCAGCACAAAAATTGATTCAATTGACAAATGTGGTAATTCATGCTCTTTGTATGTAGTAAAAAATCCCCCCAAAAAAACAAGAAAATATGGGGGATCTTTGAAAAGATGGGGGAATCCCCATAGTTGCGATAACATAACCCCATCCCTTTTGATAGTCTGATGTGGGATCAAAATTTCAGAGAGAGGGCTACATTATTGCAGCTAGAATCCCCCTGCCTAGAATAAACACTTGGCAGAATTCACATGTGAACTAAGACCAAATTTGGCCATTTTCATTTCATGTGCAAATCAACATGCCTCAATTTAAGACCACTTTCGCATTCTCTTAGACTGAGGTCTGACCGAAAATGTTATATTCGCCGCCTACGGAAAGTGAATAAGTTCCCCGAGACCTAAAATGAACTTTAAATGATCCGCGAAAACACATTTTTTTTTACTAATATCGTACCATGAACGTCTAATTCATATATGTAGTACCTCACTTACACATAAACTAGTTCTCTTTATAATGCAGTAAAGTAGCTCAATAGATTGAGTTGAAAGGCCTTTACATTTATTTTTTCTTTTGAAAAATAAAACAGACGACACGCAGACGCTTGAAATTTTTCAAGTCGTGCTCCCAAGTGATAAAAGTTTGTTCGCCGGCGCGTTTAAAAAAAAATCGAAATTGTCCCTGGTCAGTTACAAATCTATGGATGTTTCTGGGATTCAAACGAATCCCCCTCTGTAGTCTAAATATTTCAATTATAACTGCTTTTATCTTTTTAACCCTACTAACATTCTTTTTCTTCACAGTAGTTCAGTTATATGTAGTTAATTGCAATACTGTTTGAGGTTGTAAGGTTTTAAGGGTTTGTTTGCACTATTTTTTATCACAATGGCAAGTTCTTCTTGGGTGGAATTATAGCAGCTCGAGAAGATTGTCATCTACACTTGTCTGACATCCCCACGCATGGCAATAATGTCATCTTGTCGAACCAAGGGTTACGAACGTTTTACTTATCTTACTTTGGTATTCGAGAAGATCTTATCGATTCGATACCCCTTGACTCGTGAAGATGCAATGTGTGGAAAGTAAGTTTGCCATTATTATAAAAGAAGAAGAAAAGGTCTGCTTACCAACGAAAACAATCCTTGCCCGACCTCAGTTTCTGCTCCATGATAAAACAAACTCTGATTTTCATAATATTTGCACATTTCTTTTAAAGCATGTTACTAATACTAATACGCAGGTTTATAGAGGTGTATGGAATAATAGTTCGTGCATACGCAAACAACTCTTACCCGGAAGTTTTTTTGCTTCACAAAAATACATTTCAACGGTTTTAAATTCGGATATTTTTTCTAACTTTTTTTTGCATAATGATACTTGTTGTAAAAATTGTTTTACGCAGAAAATTCTGGGATGGAGCTTTTGCGCCAGGGCGCGGAAAATTATGCCAAAATTGGAAGTATTCATAACTCCCATGATTAAGTGAAACCCGAAGTCATCGGTCAACGGCCTAAGCGTGTGTTACAACAGTGTTACAACATAGGTATAGGAGGCTTGAATATTGAGGATGCGGCCAACCTTTAGTTTAGGAACCGCCCCCACCCACTCCGACGAACAAGAAACTTTCCTACTTTAAGAAATCCTATATTTTCATACATTACGGTAATGATCTAGACACTGATTTAAATGTTGATACGTAATTAATTAGTCATGGAAAATTCAATATTTTCAATGGAGCTCAAGTTTTTATTTTGTTTTCTTAGGGTGTTTTCATATCTATGGCAATATGTATATCTAGTGTAAAATTTTCCGCGCCACTCGAATCTTATAAGAGGTATCACGAAAAAGATATTCAACCTCGTTGGCGAATCCAGGATGTCTGTAAAGAGCGGGATTCGAACATGCATAAAGGGGGTTCTTTGGAATTATTTTTCGACAAATCACCAAAAATGTCTTCAAAATCATGTCGATACACTCTGACATTTAAGGACCTTAGTAATCTGAGGTCATTTGCACTTACCATTTTCATGTGTTGTCTCCATCCGATGAAACCAAACTACTTATTCATGCTGAAATAGACTAAATTGCAGCCATGTATCGTTGTCTCTGCAACCAAAAATTTCGAAACTACAGTTTTTATTGATATTAAGCTGCAGTTATGATATATTGATCATCCATCGACGGAATGCATACAAGCCATTCCGGCGATGATTTATCAGACTGACTAAATCTTATATAGTGATACAATATTTCCAATCGACAATTTTACGTACAAATGGCTACCACATGAACGGAACCGACAACTGAATGAGTCGTGGAGAAAATAAAAAAAAAAGGTAATTTCAATATTCTTGTCCGTTGACCTATAAAGTTCTTCGATTGAGAAACTGTGCCTGATCAAACATAATATGTTAGGCCGAATTACAGTGGAATATAAATTAAAGGCAAGAAAGACATTTCTAGAAATAGAAAATGAAAAAAGAAACTAGGGTAATGTTTTTACTCGAATTATGTTTACACGGACAAAATGATCGACGTGCATTGAACAGTTCTCTATAGTTTGCCACAAACTGTCCTCTAACTCGATGCCATAGTAGAATTAACTAAAGTTTTGAGGACGAACTATGCAAATCATGCACGTGCAATGTGACAAAAATGTTTGGTCTGGCTTTGCATATCATTTTGAGTTTTACAAGCTTGACCGTATTGTGTAGCAAATCACCCCGTGCACGGGGCTAGATGATAAACTGACGGTAGGCTACTTGCAAAATAAAATTGAAAGCTTTTATCAAATCTATTTAGAACTATGGTCTAGATTAAATTTGCTTTTGAATAAGAAGAGCAAAAATTTCTGCCCCAAAACAGAAATTAAAGTATCTCAAATTTAAGAATTTACAGATTTAAAACACGTGTATACACACAAAAAAAATTAGAAAAAAAATAAATAACTTGATAAAACACGGAGAAATGTAAAAAATGTAACACTAAGCCGCGGTCTCCCATACAGAGTGTTTCTTTTCTTGTGCAGTATACGTTACCTGTACACGAATATCATTGGTCAATGTGATCCCCCTTGACCAATCGTGTATAAGTAATGGCGGCGTCCAGGTGTGTCAAATTAAAATTGACTAAACAGAGTGTTTTTTCTCCAAGATAGAACTGTTTCGTGAAATTGAAAATTATCAGAACGTTATATAACAACTTTCACCTCGTAACAAGGTCACAGAAAGGCTTAGTTTGACTACCTTTTTCATACCTGTACAGATTTTGATCCCGGAAGTAATTCGGCCCAGGTGAATAACAACCAAAAATGTAAACATGGGTAAAAAGGATCGACTTGAGGCCCTAGCGAGGGTGTGGGGTACCCCAACACCAATTGACATTGACTTCTTCGACAAAGGCAGTGAGGTTGTGATTGTTTCGTCCTACCGAGACATCGTTCCTTGGTGGATGAACATTTTCAGAGTTATGTATCCAAATGACACATTCAGGGAGAAATCCGACATTATCAAGATAGATGTGGGATCAAAGGTTGTGTTGAAACTAAACAAGCGGACAGGTACAATGAAAGTTGGCGGTAAGGAGCATATGTTATGGATGACGGATGAGTTCCCAAATGTCTTGGAATGTGGGAATGATGAGTCTGAATCTCTAGCTGATGCGTCAGACACGTCTGTCACCAGATATCTTCAGCTTGATAAAAATACAGAAGAGGTAATAAAATCTTTTCCAGACTGTCTGTGAGAATATATGAGTTAATTAGCATATTGTTGATGTGACTAAAACATTGTAACTACAGCTTAATTTAGCTGTAATTACAATGTTTTGGGTAAGCTACAAATAGTGTTGCATAATTATGTGAGAAAAAAAAAGTTTTTGATTCAACCTTTCACAAAAGTCTTCTCTGTTGGTATTTATTAAAACTGTTTAAATTATCAAAATCAAACTAGTACAAGCAAAATAGGTTTTAGATAGCAACAAGCCATTTCCAAACAACTAAAATTTTAGATTTGCCCAAATTCAAAGAAGTTGTAGACTTATTATCCAGTTGATGGTAAAAAAAATATGTATATATTTTTTTGTTAGGTTGAGTACAATTTACATCTATCAAGAGTTGATAAAGAGTTAGAGTTAAAGTTAAAGTTGGATAAATATTTTGGTCAGTTTTATCTTATGCTGTAGTTATACTCTTTAGAATTAATTGTCAATGAAAATAAGTGTCCAAATGACAGGGTTTATTTTGAGAAATAAAAATTTAAGACTTTTCGTACCCTCTTATCTACAGAGTATTTTAACCTCTTCAATCTGTTCACAATATATCACATTTGAGCCTGTGTGTGACAACTCCAACAATTTCAGACATGCGCAAGGTACAAACTTTGAGCAGGGTAGACAACCACACAATGAAAAAAGAATATATACTGACCGCCTCTGGAGGGATTAAGACCTTACCTATCAATATAGTGCATAGTGAAAACTCTGGTCAGACTGTGCGGCCGCACTGGCTGGCCAGGAGCTTTGCTTTTCTCACTAGTGAAATGAAAGGAAATGTCATACAAAGGCTCATTTTGCTAATCACAACATATGTACACAAGCCTTTGTCAGACATTATAGACTATGATCAGACTGCACAGTCAAGTAGTCCAATCTTGGTCTACACAGTCAGTTTTCTACTTATTGATCGCGAGAAGAACTTTATTTCCGTTAAGTAAAACCAGTTGAAATGTCCTTAAATGTATTATTTATCATAGACAAAGTTAAGATACCGGTAAACAGGATATATTGTAGTGTTAAGAAATAACATGTATTTATAACTATTCCAGGTTCAAGATTTGATAGATATGATACCTGAAGGCGGTGGTATAATGATGCACGACTTCATCATGAAACTTTGGAAAAGTTTGATAGATGATTGGCTGGGTTGTGGGGCAACATTATACATCGTCACTCCGAGAATTGACGAGGAGCGGTTATTTCAGCTCTTCTTGTTGATGATTCGTAACAAAGGGACTGCATTTCACGTGACACTTGTAACTCCACAGAAAACTCAAGATGGTGTGAAGTTCATTAAAACTTTGAAAATAGCGACAAGAATGATGAAAAAGACGCGCACACCAAGGACTCAAAAGAGGCTTGTATCTGACGTGAAAATGCAATGGGCAATGTCAAACTTGCACATGCATCATGAAAACTTTTCTACAAATTTCATCGCAGGATTTAAAGACGATGAAGCCGAAGTGTTGAGTACGACGGCACATTTTCACAAATCGCATTTCCACTCAAACCAAAGGGATAATGTGACTTACATTCGCATGTCCACAGATGAGTTGAGAAGAAACTATCTGTTTCCACTAGGACTTAGTCCAGTTAATTACTAATCCATTCTCAGGGTTTCATGTAAGAGGGGCCACGTCATAGCGCAGTTGGTAGGCGTCAGACTGTAAATCGAAAGGTCCCCGACTCCCGGGTTTGATCCTCAAGGGTGGCACTCATTCTTTCTGACTATTTGTCTCTCACCAATGGGTTGATAATCAAAGACCTATGTGTGATAGTAGCTGGAGGCTAGGGAAGGATGTGGTGGTTGTACTGGTGAGAGAAATACCAGGAATTCATTGTTAGGTGCTCCAGCTACCACGATATAATTGAAAAAATGTTGAAAGCGGTGTAAAATTCCATTCAATCAATCAATCCATATAAGAGGGAGTAAGGACAATCTGAAACTGATATTTCTTAACCCAACCCTATATTGTGTGTACTCATTGGAATCGTCTTGATCAGACGATTCCGATGAGTACCCACAACTTAGGATTTAATTGAAGATTAATGGGTTTTTTTTTCATTTAAGCAGAACTATTCCCTCTTTATGGAGCTTTGTCTCCTTGACATGATAGCTTTTATTGTAAATAAGAATACTTTTAAAAAACAATTAATTATCCAGAGCTAATTTATGATACATAATAAGGGTGTGACCCTTACTCTAATATGTTCACTGGTATAATTATAATATGTTCAATGTCTTTCCTGTGCCTTTCTATATAATGATGTGATTTGATTGGCATTGCCATAAGAGTTTTTAGGAATTTTGAAGACTTTGTTGAACAAATATTTTTTTTTTTTTTTTTTGGGGGGGGGGGGGGGGGGGGGGAGAAAACCTGAGGTATTTTGATCACCTTGGTATCATTCACCGTTGCCATTAGCATGACAAACTTAAACCTTGGTCATATGATCATATCCCTCATGAAACTTGTATATAGTGTGTTCACCATCACAAAAGCTACTCAGACTACCAAGCCGGATAATTGTAAAAGCATTTTTGTTTGAGTTATGCCTGTTTTTCGACTTAGAATTTTTGCATTATCCAGCACCTACAGCTGAGCATTGCACCTTAGGCGATGCTGTTGTTGATTTTGAATTATAGACTTTTATCATATTTTGACATGCCAAATTCTAGATTAATATGTTTACAAATTGAAGAAGTAGGTGACAATTTAAAGTATGTAAAATCAAACAAAAATATGATCAAGGATTAAAAATATTTTGTGAAAAAGTAGAAATCATTAGAAAAAAATTTCCTCCTTTTCTTAAAATGTTTTGTTAGCTCACCTGAGCAAGAAGTGCTCAAGGTGAGTTATGGTATCGTAGAATGTCCGTCGTCAGTCGTGCGTCGTGCGTCGTCCGTCGTCCACAATTTCTTTAAACATCTTCTCCTCCTAAACCAGTGGGCCAATTTTGATGAAACTTGGCAGGGATGTTCCTTGGGTCAAGCTCTACCAAAGTTGTTCAAATAAATGAAATCCACCCTTAACTTTCCCTTTACCCTTAACAAAAAGGGTGAAAATATGAAAATCTTTAAAAATCTTCTTCTCTGAAACCTGAAGGCAGACAGCTTTCATATTTGGTATGTAGCATCATCTAGTGGACCTCTACCAAGTTTGTTCATATCAAGACCCTGGGTTCATTTTTGGGCTTTGCACGGGCGCAACACTTTTTACATAGAGTCAAAGAGCGAAAATCTTTAAAAATCTTCTCCTCTGAAACCAGATGGCAGACAGCTTTCATATTTGGTATGAAGCATCACCTAGTGGGCCTCTACCAAGTTTGTTCATATCAAGACCCTTGGGTCACATTTGGGCTCTGCACGGGTACATCCCTTTATTTCTTATGAGATGAAGGGTGAAAAAATGAAAATCTTCAAAAATCTTCTTCTATGAAACCAGAAGGCAGACAGCTTTCATATTTGGTATGTAGCAGCATCTAGTAGACCTCTAACAAGTTTGTTCATATCAAGACCCTAGGATGATATCTGGGCTCCACCCGGGCGCTACCCTTTTTACATAAAATCTTTTAAAATCTTCTCTAATCGAAACAAGAGGGCACACTGCTTTCATTTTTGGTATGTAGCATCATCTAGTGGGCCCCTTCCAAGTTTGTTCATATCATGACCCTTGGGTCATATTTGGGCTCCACCCGGGCGCATCCCTTTCAGCTCATCTGAGCACGAAGGGTGAAAATAGGAAAACCTTCAAAAATCTTCTTCTCTGAAACCAGTAGGTAGACAGCTTTCATATTTAGAATGTAGCATCATCTTATGGACCTCTTCCAAATTTGTTCATATCAAGACCTGGGGTCACATTTGGGGTCCAACCGGGTGCATCCCTTTTTACAAAGAATCAACGAGCAAAAAGGCATATCTGTCTTGCTCTTCGCTGAAAACGTTCCATAGTATTGATCTTAGGCAATTATCTTCTTTTTGACACCTGCCTATCTAATTAATGTGATGTCCCAGGGGTCAAAGAGACTCAGGTGAGCGATCTAGGACCATCTTGGTCCTCTTGTTTATGTATTATTATAAAATTACAGGATTGTTTTTATGGGTTCAATGTTGTTAAATGTTCATTCAACTTTTTATATAGTATCTCTTAATTGAGATATCATTTTAATGGACACAAATGTATACTGAGTGAAGAATGTCAAGGAACTTACATGCAATACTTCTTAACATATATATGTATTTTATCAAGCTCTTCAGTGTTCAGAGAAAACTTAAGGAATCGCAAAAGTCTTGTCTAAATTATAGTAAATTATCATCATCATGCAAAAACTTTGATATTTTGTGATATCTTCTAACGTGGGTCTTCAAAAATCTTAAAAACTTCTTCTTCTCCTGAACCACTGGACTGATTTCATTGAAATTTTCCTTGGGTGACCCTTTCTTTGAACGACATCTACTCCTGAACCAATCGGTCGATTTCTATGAAATTTTACCAAAATGTTCCTTGGGTGACCCTTTTCAAATATTATGGTCATGAAATTTTGATTAGCCCATAAATATGGGCACGGCAGGGCAGGGCTATTTTTCACTTTGAAATCTTTGAACAACATCTCCTGAACCACTGGGAAAATTTCAATGAAACTTTACTAGAATGTTCCTTGGGTGACCCTTTTCAAAAATTGTTCATGAAATTTTAATTGGCCCATAAATATAGGTGTGGTAGGACGGGGCTTATTTTGAGTCCCCTCAGTAATGAATGAGTTGGCAAGTGAGAGATTTAGGGCCATTCTGGCCCTCTTGTTTTTAAAAACTGTGACTTAAGCATAGAGATATATATAGCATCTGTTATCCAGGAAAACCTGCCTAGACTCTTATTCTACAAAAAAATGAAGACTTGTTATTCATAAAACAAGGAATAAAAAAATGCTATTTTGAAAAAGAATTCTAAAGATGCTTTGTACCTCTTTTTAACTGCAATTTATTTTTCACAAACCTATTTTTTAGCTCGACTGAGCACGAAGTGCTCAAGGTGAGCTATTGTAATCGTAGAATGTCCGTCGTGCGTTGTCCACAATTTCTTTAAACATCTTCTCCTCCTAAACCAGTGGGCCAATCTTGATGAAACTTGGCAGGGATGTTCCTTGGGCAAAGCTCTACCAAAGTTGTTCAAATAAATGAAATCCACCCTTAACTTTCCCTTTACCCTTAACAAAAAGGGTGAAAATATGAAAAGCTTTAAAAGTCTTCTTCTCTAAAATCAGAAGGCAGACAGCTTTCATATTTGGTATGTAGCATTATCTAGTGGACCTCTACCAAGTTTGTACATATCAAGACCCTGGGGTCATATTTGAGCTTTGCCTGGGCCCAACCCTTTTTACATAGAATCAAAGAGCGAAAATCTTTAAAAATCTTCTTTTCTGAAACCAGATGGCACACAGCTTTCATATTTGGCATGTAGCATCACCTAGTGGGCCTCTACCAAGTTTGTTCATATCAAGACCCTTTGGTCATATTTGAGCTTTGCACGGGTGCATCCCTTTATCTTTTATTAGCTCGAAGGGTAAAAAAATGAAAATCTTCAAAAATCTTCTTCTATGAAACCAGAAGGCAGGCAGCTTTCATATTTGGTATGTAGCGTCATCTATTAGACCTCTACCAAGTTTGTTCATATCAAGACCGTAGGATCATAATTGGGCTCCACCCGGGCGCAACCCTTTTTACATAGAATCAAAGAGTGAAAATCTTTTAAAATCTTCTTTAATCGAAATCAGAGGGCACACTGCTTTCATTTTTGGTATGTAGTATCATCTAGTAGGCCCCTACCAAGTTTGTTCATATCAAGACCCTTGGGTCATATTTGGGCTCCACCCGGGCACATCCCTTTCAGCTCATCTGAGCACGAAGGGTGAAAATAGGAAAACCTTCAAAAATCTTCTTCTCTGAAACCAGTAGGCAGACAGCTTTCATATTTAGTATGTAGCATCATCTTATGGACTTCTTTCAAGTTTGGTCATATCAAGACCCTGGGGTCACATTTGGGGTCCAGCCGGGTGCATCCCTTTTTACAAAGAATCAAAGAGCAAAAAGGCATATCTGTCTTGCTCTTCGCTAAAATGTTCCATGGTATTGATCTTAGGCAATTATCTTCTTTTTGACATCTGCCTATCTAATTAATGTGATGTCCCAGGGGTCAAAGAGACTCAGGTGAGCGATCTAGGACCATCTTGGTCCTCTTGTTTACATAAGCTCTTGATAAAATTGGAAAACATTGAGGAAAAATGAGAAATTATTTCAAACAATTTCTTTCTTTTTCTCAATGTTTTCTGCAACGTTTTCCACCAATTCCACCAATTTGTCAATTCCAACATTCATGTAACTCATGGTTGAAAATCTTTTAACTTTCATTAGTCTAAAATTGTTCATATTTGTATGATCTGGGTAAAACAGCTGAAGTTATGCTGTGACATCATTTAGGCAATTTTACTGGATGATGGATCAATGCTAAATTTAGAAATCTAACGTTTTAAATTTAAACATTCAAAAATGTGTTAATCTATGTTCCTTCACCACATACAGGTACATAAGATTCATTTTCATTCATATTTGTCATTTAAGAGTTGAAGAAATTTATGTTTTGATTCATGGAGGAATGAAACTCAAAACCTGACCATGTTACCTGAATATGCAAAATAGATTTACATATGAGTGACATTGTGTAGTTTCGTTACACCATGAATTAAAAAAAACTCTTTATATTTAATAATTCAATATCGTGAGATAGTTTCTTATGGGACTAATTTTTGCATAATCTTACAAAATAGCAGCATACTCAAAATTACTTTCATTGAGAGAAAAGTAAGCAATTTTCAATCAATGGGAATGAAGGAATCTTGATGCATGTATTTAAAATCAAATTATTACTAGATGAATCTCACTTTGAAAAGAAAATATCTACCAGTACATTGAGTGCATTGCAATAGTTTGTTCACATGAAGTCGAGACCTTGACGAAAAAGTTCAGATCCCCAGAAAAAAGGTATATATAATAGTCTAAATTTGATTCCTTCAAACCCTATTTCGTGGGTCCTCATTCAGGGCTCATGTTAGTGTTTGATATTGGGGAGTCATTGACTCCTAGTCTGAGAAATTCTGGAGCTTAAATCTGAATTTAAGGGGGTCAAAATGACAGAAAAAGTAAATCATAAGTAGAATTTTGCACATCTTAGAGTCACTTTAACTGTTTCTTGTATTGGTATGAAACAAGTAATCAATTTGTAGAACTTAAAAATAGTAATTTGAGAAAAATCTTGGGTATAAAACCATCTTGAACCTTATTAATTCCTCTTGTGAGAAATTTCTTGGGGTAAAATAAAGATATTTTCAGATTTTTAGGAGTCAAAACCTTGGTTTAACACTTTCCTGTTTTACAAAATTTTAGACCTGTTGACAAATAATGCCAGACACTGTACTTTGATTCATTTTCATGGTTGCAGAATTAAGAGGAATTTCTCTTCGTTGTAAGAACTTATTTCCCAGATTCCAAATCAATGTAAAATAAATGTATTTAGTTTAAAACCAATGTTTTATATCATACACCTGTCCCTGCAGATAGGTCATTGCAAAGGTATTGTCAGTGTTTATATATTTATAGGCACTTACAGTAGTATTGCACTGACCCATCTGTTGTGTTTCACAAGTACATGCATTCATCTTGTTATTCCCTTTTTCACCGAGTACTAAATGATTAAACAGATTCACTGTTTGAAGTGGTCAGTATAACATGTTTATATGATCGAGATTGATTACTCTATCTTATATATCTGTAATTAGGAATCATAGATTTGTCAATTAAATCTATCAATTTAGTAATTTGCTTGCTCATTTGAAACAAAAAAAGAAATCCAGCGTACTTATCTCATTTCATTTCTATATGCCCCTTCGTCATATTCGTTGAATACTTCACCAGGAGCTTATAATCTCGGACCCTAAATATACTGACTCCATATTTAGAGTCCCTGTTATAATGCCCCATCATGAAAAAAAAAATCATGCGTAAACACATGTACATTGTACTTATTTGTCAAACCCACTTTTTAGGAGCAACACTGGTTTGTTTCTATGTCAAATCAGTGTGTGACATTTGTAGGTTATTTGTATCTATTTCAAAATTTCTCGTAAGGCTCCAACAATAATGGATAGATTTCACACTTATTTGTCTATGTTCAGATGTGCATTTTGAAATAACGCAGACAGCGTTATTTATAGGTCATATGGAAATAAATGCATTTTGTACAAATTAGGCCATTTGTTTCAATAAGATTTTTATCTATAATCCAGCATTGTACAGCTGAGCGTTGGCATCCACATACGATGTTCTTCTCATATAAATGAGAATTTTGTTAAGAAATGATAATGATAACAAAAATTCTTTCCCCCTTATTTGTCTACCTTGAAAGATGCTGTAATACTAATTCCTACAATATTTTGTAAAATATCTTCAAGTAATGTTGTATGTCGGACCAGTCTTTTATTTTTTGCTATTTAGTTAGATTTTTGTTTTCGAAAAAATAATTGGTTGAACTTCACATGAAGGGGATCATTTCTGCGCCATACATTTCTTCCGCCACCGTCTACAGGCAGATAAGTCCTGCGCATACCATACCGTTTCAATAGATGTCAAGTTTTTGATCATTTTAATGCATCAAAAGATCAGAGGCGCATTATTTTAACGATGTCTGTCTGTCTGCGAGCGAAGACTTAACATGCGAACTCAATATTTTTCCTAAGACTTCAATACTATTCAAGTTACAACGCTCATATTTTGCATAAAGGTTCCTTTCATCAATATATGAAGGTGAAGTTCATCTGACAAGGTCAAAAGGGCCTTAACGAACGAACCTTTGGTTCTAGCTCTACCTACCGACTATAAGAAGAGCTTATCGCCACGGAGGTTTTTCCATACGACGTCCATCCATCTGTCCGTACGTCTGTTAACTTTTACTTGATAACGCTCTAAAGTCAACAATATAAGATTAAACTTTGTCAGAAGGATTGTGCTATCATAAGGATTGTTCCTTTCGAAAATGGATTCGACTCGTCAAGCGTAACGGGAAAAAATGAATAATAATAAAAATACATGTATTAGAAAACCCTAGTTGACACTAGAGTTCAGTTTTTCGGCGATTGCCTTCAAACTTATTCAGAATGATTGTACAATATACACGATTGGTCTTTTCGTAATTGGGTTCGATCCGTCAAGCGTCGCGGGAAAAGGGGTCTAATGAAAATTTGATAAGAAAATCCTCTTTAACACTCTAGAGTCTATAGATTTTGTCCGATATCTTCAAACTTGCTCAAATTGATTGTTCCATCACAAGGATCGTACCTGTCGAAAAGTGGTGAGATCCCTCAGACTCCATGGGAAAGACGACCGTACGAAAACTTAATTTAAAACAGCATCGTTAACAATCTGGGTTGTGCAGTCTTTATCCGTTTTTTAGCTCCACTGGCTGAAAGCCACTGGGGCTATTGTCATGGCGTTGTGTCCGTCGTGCGTCCGTCCGTCCGTGCGTGCGTCCGTCCGTCCGGTCGTAAACTTTTTTTTAAAAATCTTCTCCTCAGAAACTACTGGATGGATTTCAACCAAACTTCACAGGAATGATCCTTGGGTAACCCTCTTTCAAAGTTGTTCAAGAAATTTTGATCCAATGAAAAACATGGATTTAATGGGCGCGGCTAATTTCAAAATATGGTAAAAAGTGAGTTTTCTCAGATTCTAATCAATGGATACCAATTAAATTTTGCATGAATGATCATTGAGTGACCCTTTATCAGTCTACAAAAAATTATTGTGATCGGATGGAAAATATGCATTTTATGGGCGGAGGTCATTTCTCAATATGTTATATAGTGGAAACTTTGAAAATCATTTTCTAAAAATGTAACAGATGGATATCAACCAAATTTCACTGGAATGATCCTTGAGTGACCCTTAATCAGTCTACAAAAAATCATTGTGATTGGATGAAAAATATGCATTTTATGGGCGGAGGTCATTTCTCTATATGTTATATAGTGGAAACTTTGAAAATCATTTTCTGTTAATCTAAGAGATGGATATAAACCACATTTCATTGGAATGATCCTTAAGTGACCCTTTATCAATGTACCAAAAATTATTTTGATTGGATGAAAATTATGCATTTTATGGGCAGAGGTCATTTCTCTATATGTTATATAGTGAAAACTTTGAAAATCATTTTCTCAGAATCTGATTTTTGGATATCAATTAAATTTCACTGGAATGATACTTGAGTGACCCTTTATCAGTGTACCAAAAATTATTTTGATTGGATGAAAAATATACATTTTATAGGTGGAGGTCAATTCTCAATATGTTAAATAATGGAAACTATGAAAAACATTTTCTCAGAATGTAACTGATGGATATCAATCAAACATTATTGGTATGATCTTTGGGTGACTAATTATCATGCAGTCAAAAATTATTTTGATTTGATGAAAAATATGTCTTTTAATAGCAGAGGTCATTTCTCTATCTGTTATATAGTTGAAACTTTGAAAATCATTTTCAACATCAGTAGAACCCCAAATATCTAAAAATCTAGTCAAAACATTTATTTGCTTTTACAAGAATTTCAAGCCTGTGGAGCGACTCAAGCCATTCATGGCTTTCTAGTCTTCAAACTAGTTCAGAATCACTGTACAATCGCAAGGATGTGCATGTTGTTTTGGTTTTGTGATACTATGCCGTGTAATTGAAAAGTGACCTTTATTATTTAATATTAATACAACTCTTCCATTTCTGTATAGATTTTTATGAAACCTTAACAGACTGTTTCTCTTCTGGCAGTTTTTGCGGCTTAGTGATTTGCCGCGTCATTGAAATGGGACTTTAATATACGTTTCCTTGTTAACCCAACTCCTGCTTTATCAATAATTACAATTGTATGAAACTTTTGCAGAATGTTCCTTATAAGCTATGTACATTTCACCGAGGTTTGCTGAAAATACGTCGCCTCATGGAAAAACTGGCATTTGTCATATTATTAATACAAATGCTCCTGCATTTATAAATTGAAGCTCGAACAGAATATTTCTCATCATGTAACCATGGCCATGCTTTGCGGTTATGGTGCATTTATGCTGCGTCGCGGAAAAATGGGCCTTAAAGAAGATATAACCGCAGTCTCAAAACTTTCTTAACATCCTTCGTATAAGCGGTTTGGTATTTATATTTATTTACTTGACGAATGCCGCCGCCTTGAGATTCGAGGGATCCTATGCTATTATGCCTGCTATGAATCTCTCGATATAATTTTAAAGACCGTGTTGGTAGTCTAAACCGGAAAGGCAACTTCTGAACGGGAACTGCGCTGTTGACCCCAAAATAAAGGCTTTACGTGGCGGGGCTTATTTTCACTTAAAAGGTGTCTTCCCAAACCATTGGACCAATCTTAACCCTTTGCCGTTAAATCCCTGCTTTTTACGTGCCTATAATTTTATGATTGAGAAAACATTGTGAAAAAAGAAGAAATTACTTCTGACAAGCAATTTCTTCTTTTTCCACACTATTTTCTACCCTACTGAAAGGTTATTTTTCAAATTAAATCCACTTTAAATTTTCGTCTGCAAAATGTTTGAATTTGGATAGGTCTAAATTTTTTTAAAACAGGAAAGGGTTAACCAAACTTGGCAGGATAATGTGCCTTGGCCAAATCTCCCCCTAGCATAATTTTGATTGGCTTATACCCGTTTATGGGTGTGTCCTGTCGGGGCTTATGTTCACATAAAATTTTACATTGTACTGTTTCAGTGTTAGAGATCGACCAAGACATATCCATCGAATAAATTTTTCCTACGTAGAATTAATACTTATATAATATGTGACCCGTCACGCGAAAAGGGACCATCTGGGAACTTCGTAGAATGAATATTTGAAAAAGTGATTGCTTCTAGAAAAGGCCAACCTGAGGTCGCATTTCAAAAATTCTTTCACAGGAAGGAAGATTGATTATTCTAGATGCAAAAAAAAAAATAGCAAAGTGCTAAAAGTTTCGACCCTAGTCAGTCTGCAATCCGCGCAGTCTGACAAGGGTCGACACTTTCCGCACTTCCAAGATGGTCCCTTTTCGCGTGACGGGTCACATATATTAATATATTTGACCCGTTCTCAAGGAAAACCTGTCTACATGTGACAATTGCCACATTTTTCCATTTGGTGTAATTATGCGACGTGTTCGGAAATAGTCTTTTAAGTAAATCTCCTCGTAAACACTACTTCATTTATGGATATATTTTTAATTTCATTTCACTCAATGATCCTTACCATATGACAATATGCATATTATCAGTGTTTGGTGATGTTATGCCTCTTTACGGAAAAAGGACCTTAATCTTAATTCCGTTGATAGCACAACTCCTCCTTTTATGCACAGAAATTTCAGAAACTTTCACATACTCTTCATCATATGAACATTTGTATATTTTTCCGGGTTGTTATTGTTCCATGGTTCTGAAGACTTCAGTTTAAGTCCAGCTTTAGATTCGGGGGATCCAACACTATTTTTCCCTCTACGAATCTCTAGGTAGAAGGTTAAAGACCTTGTTCATGGTTTAAACCTCCGCGACTTATAGTGTATATTGCTGAGTTCAAAAAATCATTCAGTGTGACTGATTTTTGGGTCGTTCAATAATTTACTAAAATCTAAACCAGGCCATAAAAGGTAATAAACATAAGTAGTAACATATGCTTATAAGTGTTTATTTTATAACTATACAAATATCCATGTGATAACACCCCGTATGATATTTTTTATGATAACACATAGTTATTTTTAGAACAATGATATAATGCGCTTATTTTTAGAAACTTGCATTTCAGTTAGAAACACCGACGAAAACGACATGTATAGGTTATAAGATAAATATAATACATACTTAGTGTATTGTATGAATATCAAACTGGGTTGTTTGAATTGATAATTGTCTCGGCAGAGCCTCGACAATTTTCAAATCTCCCAACCTCGTTAGATAATTTTTTTCATATAATACACTAAGTATGTATTATATATATCTATAATTTGCTTGCTGAAATCAGGATGTCTATATCTGCTTCTTATTTTGCAATTACCCTTAAGTTTATTTTTGAACTCATTGTGGTACAGCAAGAAATATTTTCTGCACATATTTGTCAGGAACAATGAGTCACATAAACTTCGTATATTGGTTAGCGGTTGTCCTTATATTTTCTGCTTGAGCATCCGATAAGTTGCTTTTACTTTTACCAGAATCCGTATAGCGGTGTCAGGCTTTCAATGGTCTCTTGTTGTGCTTTGCCAGAGATATATTCCAAAATATTGCCGAAAAGCCAAATTTTCTGTGAAACTCGTGTGTTGTATTCCGTAGTTGCCAACTGTGATATCTGCGTCATTTAAAAGGATTCGAAGACTTATGACGAATAACTGGTCTGTCATAAAAATTATTGTCAATTCCTGTACAAGAGGCACAAAAGCATTTTTTCTCTGATATTGTAAAGTAACTTCGAATCCTTTTTATGAAAATAGACACCAATAATAAACATTTTTTTGCTGTTTTATTACAATTACCTGTTACCGAAAATAAGGAACATTGGGTTTTTGCAAAAGTCCATTGACTCTTACGGCCAATGTAATGCGGAGGGTGCTTACGCTTTGTACAAACCATTTAAACAGCAAAGTAAATGTTTTGAAAAAGGGGTATGCCATCTTTATTCTGAGTCAAGTTGAATTTTTTGTCACCAAATGTCCCATATTTTTTTTACGCCCGAAGGGTCGTTTTATGTAATGGTCCAGGTCGTCCGTCTGTCTGTCCGCCCATTAGCAAATTTTTGTGTGCGCAATCCCTGCAGAACTATAAATGTGAATAAGCTGAAACTAGGCGCAATTGCTCCCTATGATGTCTAGTTGTGTATAAGACATTTGAAATTCAAATCGCTCCAGTCATTCTTGAGTTCTATCTGGCTTGAACGAAAACAAAATTTCTTGTAAGCTCACTTTCTCTTACTTTTTGAATGGGAATGAACTGAAACTTGCCACAGTGACTCTGTAGGATGTCTTGTTGTGCTAAGGACTTACAGCTTTTTAGTTCGACTGTTTCCGGAGAAAACCCGAGGTATTGTTGCCTTGGTGTCGTCGTCATGCGAAAACTTTGACATTTTGTAAAAACTTTTGAATGATAAGTGATATGGCCTTCATATTTCACATGATGATTGCCTGGGACAATCACTTTCTGTTGGTACCAAGTTCAATGTCATCAGTCAAGGTCATTTTCAAGGTAAAAGTTGTCGAAAAATTGTGAAAACTTTGACATTTTGCAATAACCTTTGAATTCTAAGTGATAGGAACTCCATATTACACATGCTGATTGCCTGGGACAAGCACTTTCTGTTTGTACCATTTTTAGGGTCACCAGTCAAAGTCAAGGTCATTTTTCAAAGTCAAATTTGTCAATAAATGTGAAAACTTTGACATTTTGTGATTAACTTTGAATGGTAAGTGATAGGGCCTTCACATTTCACACGATGATTGCCTGGGACCAGCACTTTCTATTTGTACCAAGTCATCAGTCAAGGTCAAGGTCATTTTTAAGGTCAAATTTGTGAAAAAAAAATGCAGAAACTGACATGTTTTGATTATCTTTGAATGGTAAGTGATAGGGCCTACATATTTCACATGATGATTGCCTGCGACCAGGCCTTTCTGTTTGTACCAAGTTTAAGGTCACCAGCCAAGGTGAATGTCATTATTCAATGTCAAGTTGTTTTTTTTGTATTTTAAACTTATATAAGCCATAACTTTGTATTGGTAAGCCATAGAGCCTTGAAATTTCACATGTGCATTGCTTTTGACTAGATGATCTCATGCCTAACAATGTCAAGGTCATTGGTCAAGGTCATTTAGTGAAAGTCACTCATAACTGACATTAAAACTTTAAAATTTGCGTCAATTTTTGATTAGTACAGACACTTACTGTTAAAAAGTGGTATAAAGCAGCAATTTTAACTCTGCTGTTTTCGGAGAAAACCGGAGGTATTGTTATAGCCTTGGTGTGGTCGTTGTTGTTGGTGGTGGTGTCGCGTTGATGTTGTCGTCGTGCCAAAATTTCGGCATTTTTGATATTTCTTTTTCTACTGAAGGCGTTCACTTGAAACTTGGCACACATATATGTCCGTCTGTTTGCAATTTTTCCAGCTATCATTCAAGCTCAGGTTAATGACAAGCCAAGGTAACTGACAAGCCCCTTCCGGCGTATATGTGCCGCTCTGCGAAGCTCTTGTTGCAATTTTATAAAAGTCAGAATAACACAAACTGTCGTTGATTTTCTTGCAAAACCTTGTAATTAGTTACGGGATTTTAGTCAGAAAACCGACGTATGTGGTGCCGCTTTTATACCACTCCCCTTTCCGGATGCCGAAATATTTGTGACCCGTCACATTCAATGGGACCATCTGGGTAGAGCGTAAAGTGTCGACCGTAGCCATACTGCGCGGATTGCTTAGACCGACTAGGGTCGAAACTTTTCGCAATGTATTTATTTTCTAAATCTAGAATGAACAAGTGAAATCTCTTCCGGTGAAAGAATGTTTGCATTGCGACCTCTGAATGATCTATTCAAGAATTATCTCTTTCAAATATTCATTTAACGGAGTTTCCAGATGGCCCCCTTTCGCTTGACGGGTCACATTTGTTTCAAGGTCCACTCCCCCATCCAACTTGATTGTTTGACATTTTAGGAGGGGGCAAATACCCATGTTGACACGATTTTCGTGTTTATATATCATGAAATAGGGGCGTTCCTACTGGACAAATTAAACACTGTCTGATATAATATTCATTATCTTTTTGTGTATGATAAGGCTCATCACAGATCGAAGGAAAGATAATCTTGGTTAAAACGGTTAAATTTCATGACTTCTGAAATGTTGCAGAAGTATCCACTACCTTAATTGAGATTTGAAGAAAGTTTTTTTTTCAATTCATGGTGATATGCAACCAAACTTTAAGATTAATGTCGAGGTTACTCCTGATTAGGCAGATTTTTTAGAGACTGTTGCTTTGAGAGACATGGTTACAAAATAGCTGTACGTCCTCGAACGTGTTTATGGACACAACTCAAATTGAACTATTCAAATATAAGAGGGACATGAACGAATGTAAAGCTTTTACATTACTGAAGCTGTTCTATTCTCAGTTGAATGTGCATCAAACAGCAATTTTAGATAAAATGTTCCAAAACAGCATTTTAAAAGGCAGACACAAGGGCCAGGGATTTTTTATTTACATTAATTGCCATGCTCATTGGCATAGAAATAATCTTTGATACATGTCTTTCAGATTTTCTCTGTCAAATCTGACTACGCTATTAACATGGGCTCTACGGGTGATTGATCAACAACAACAAAACCTGGCCCTGCATGAAGACATATTAAAAAAGTCTTTAGACTTATTCACTGAAGTGCTGGCCAGAATTCAACCAAATATCTCATAAATGCGGGTTTTTTTATGTTTCTTCATTAAAATGTGTATCACGGGTGGGCGAGTTTTCAAAAATGGTTCTGGACGGTAAATAAGTGAAATACTTTAAAACTTATGATCAGAATTCAAACAAACTTTACAGAAAAGAAATTTGAGATATCCGACAATAAGATTCAGATATTTTGTTACATGTATATAGTTAAGAGGTGAAAAGGTTGGTACTAAAGGGTCGGTTCAGATAATGACTACAGGACAACAGAGCTATGTTATTCTAAGATTTTGAATCTATTAAAAGGACTCTCAAATTCGCTGTTCAGTGTTGGCAATTAAGTGTTGTAGAAGCTAGCCACTATGATGAAATATTTAGCTTTAATTTTGTGTTTTGGAATCGCTCTTGGGGCAAGAGGTAAGAAAGGTTTTGTTCGATTGAAATTTTATATGAAAATAATTTAATACTAGATAATTCCATCAATTTTCTCACATTCTGATTTGCTGAAAATTTGTTTTATTTCTAAGTGAAAACAAGGTGGAGTACGCAACTATTTTGTAGGCTTCCATACTAAGTAGTCCTATAAGACATCATTTTCTATCCCCCCCCCCTTTTTTGACGAATCTTTCCATATCTGCTACATGATGTAAAACTTTCAGATATAAAGTGAGTATTTGCTAATTTTATGGAGGTATTGAACTAAAAACCTAACCACACCCATGTTTGAATCCGCTTCACGTATAAGCACAGTGCGATTATTTTTTTAGTTTCATACCTCATTGAAATTAACTAATTTTCTCTTCTTCTCTTAACTGAACAGGCTAATCGATTTACCTTTTTTTGAATTTGCCAAAACTCTATAAAAAAAATAATTAGATTTTTAGTTTTATCTATAAAAACGAGTGTACTGATTGTCGAAAAAAGGTTTTATTCATGGCAGAGATGAAGAGACTATTTGTTTATTTAACACTTTCCTGTTTTACAAAATTTTGGACCTGTCCAAATTCAAAGGTTTTGCAGACGAAAATTAAAAGTGGATTTTATTTAAAAAATAACCATTCTGTAGGGTAGAAAATAGTATGGAAAAAGAAGAAATTGCTTGTCAGAAGCAATTTCTTCTTTTTTCACAATGTTTTCTCAATCATAAAATCACAGGCACGTAAAAAGCAGGGATTAAACAGAAAAGGGTTAAGGTAACTGCGGACACATGGCGGATCATCTTAAGTCCAAATTTTAAATTGTCTGCAAATCTTGTCTAATGCTATAAAATTGAACTTGAAAATACCCGCTTTCATATGTCGGTCATAAAAGAGATTTAATAACGTACACCTAATCAAGGTTCGATCCCTTTTTAGGGACCAAATTAAGTAAACGTCCATTTTTTCGAAGAAAAAATAACAACAACGATTTTAATCCATAAAATGCCATTTGCTTCACATAAAGAGGCCTGCGGTTGTGTTTTGATTTATATGAAGATATAAGTGTATGAAACGCAATAGGGTGTGACGTATTAAATGTAAATGCCTTCTGCGTTGCTGTTTTCGAGTGTAGTTACTAAAAATATTGACAGTTTTCTCGAAAGTTTGTCCGGTGACCTATGCTGAAATTTTGATATCATTCAGCTGAAGATTTTTTAAATAAAAATCGCATATCTTCGGTTCCGCGAAGATGTCGCACATCAATGGGGATATCAACGTCGCGCCAAATGTTCACAAAAGCTGTCTTTTTAAACGGATGTTCTTAAAATAACATTTTACAATAAACCTCCATTCTAAATATTTTAGAATACCTTATTGCACGAAGATTGGAGTCAAAGTAGTCATAGTAACGATGGTTTTGAGGCGACGTCGAATTCGACGGAAAATATCGCAACGACTTTTAAAACTCGAATTCAGTGAAGAATCTAACCCGAAGACATTTTTATTTGATCAATGTAAAGCAAACTCTTTTCGCTACAATATAACAAAAAGCATAGGTCACTGGACAAATTTTAAGAAATTCTATTTAGATACAATATAAAAAAGAAAAAAAAAAGAAAAAAAAGAAAAGAAAATTGAACGTTAAATCTTAAAAATCACGAAATAGATAGCGTTTCGGGCCGGCTACTCTGTTTGAAGAAATCAAACGAGTAGCTCGGACGTTCTTTGATTTTCTAAATGAAGCTTTTTCGTAAAAATCGGCCTATTAATTAAGAAAATATCTGCAAATACTGATTGTAGCTGGTCTAAAAATGACGTCACGACGTCAAAGGAGCGAACTTTAACCCCTTTTTATTGCGTGTTAGTTAATGTCCGCACTTCTAAGATAAATCTCAGCAATTATTCTGAGATTTTAAGAAAGTCGAATATTCCGGACCATGTTATCCTTCGCAGTTATCTTTATAAAGTTGAGGTATGAAACTAAAAACTTAATGACACTGTATGAAACTGCTCGTTTACTTATTTATGCATATAAATCCACTTCTATTACGGAGTGATTACGACTTAAGTTTCAAAACAAAGCGAAAATCTCATCGTCGCCCTTCTATTTTCAGAGAGAAGACAAGTCAATTGTGGTAAGTTTATCTTTATGAATATTTGCTGTAAAACAATTGATTAGCGTATATAGATGTTTAAATTATTTGAGATGGATTGGCTTAAATCTTTATGGACCCGTTTACTTAATCTTGTATTCTAAATAGTATAGTTTTTTATCTCTCTCAAATAATGGTTCTGTCATTTTTTATAGTGAATTTTATAGTGTAATATTTAAAATTAAAATTTGCATTACAGTTTTATACAAAAAAAGCGAAAGAGAGTATACCAAACTTTAAGTTTTAGATTGTAACGTCTTCGAACCCAATTTTTGTAAATTTGGGCAAGAAAGGATCAAGAAAGCGGATTTCGTTTCTTATTGCTTAATAAAGGAATTTAGTCATTTGTTGGGTTAAAATAGTTTCAAATTTATTATTATTCTTTCAATATCCATCGCGGGTCATGAAAAAAATAAAACAGAGATCATTCCTATCATGCGCTCAGGATACAAAACGTATGCGAATGTTTAGAATGGTACCTCGCTATGCAGATATACTCACGTGGAAAGTGGGTTGCAATTTCTTAAACGTTTTCCCGAACGTTCAAATGTAAACATGGAGCTAAAGCAGCTGCCAGGCGTTATGTCTAAAACTTGTTAGCTATGCAGTAAGCTTGGAAAGATCTAGAAACAAGATCTTGAAAATTAAAGAGTAACAATGAATAATTTACCGAGCGGAATCGACGAATACTGGTGAAAATTGATAGAGTGGTAAAGCCCCCGTATGCGTTTAGAGTAGAAAAAATCGCTATTACGTTAACATTCTATAAAAAAATATTCTTGATTTAGTCTTATGAAAGATGAATTACATAAAAATTACAAATCAATCGACAAACGATGGCTTTTTCGGGAAGCCTTTTCGGATATTCATCGAGTTAGGCCTATATTTAGATAATAGCGTCACAATCATTTGCATTTCCGAATATTGGGGTGACAAATTCAAGCTTCTCTTTGAGAATAAAAGTCTAGTTTTCATGTACTTAGTCGTTTAATACGATTGTCTTGCGTTTCGGAAATGTTCACGAACACAGGCGGGGCTTTAAATTAAGTCCAGTGTGTGTTTCGAGCAACGTGCAGTAAATATTATTACTTTTTCTAGTCGAACCAGCGGTAAACAATGTATGTCAGGCTGGTCTCAATGGTCCCCTACACTTCCCCCACCCTACAGATAGGACCAAGTTCCTTCAGTGTGCCCCTGGAGGCCGAATGTTCATCATCAAGTGTCCAGCCAATGAGTTGTACAACCAGGACACGACGTCGTGTGGTCTACCTCAACCAGTAAGTCTATTGACCATAATTAGGTTTTATCGTGCAATGAAGCCTGAATTGACCTGATATCACCTGTCTGGTAATATGACATGATATCACGCGGTCTATTTTTAGAAATAGTTTGCATACACTTTCACCTGAATTTCTTTATTTTTAAGGGTTAATAGTAAATAAGCGTTTAAAATTATTGCATGATAAATAGGATGGCATGTAACAGTCTTAAAATATCAATGTTTTCTGGTTTCAGCAGTGAGAAATTATCATGACGAGGCTCTGATAATTTCTCCCCACCCCGACCAGATATCATTGATATCTTAAGGCACATACATGCTATTCTCTGTTTCTGCGCCACAGGGATAGGCTGTTTAACATGTCGCGCTGTTAATAAGGCTAGCAGTTTATCATTTGCACAAACCGCGCACATTTGTGCTTTTGGTATTGGTGAAAACAAATGTACAGTCAATCTAGCTCAAGCGACCACGTCTATTAAGCGGTCATTCTTATTAAGCGACCAAGTTCAAATTCCCTTTCTTTGCATGGAAAAAATCTTGTAAAGCAGATATTATTGATTGAAATGAATCATATGCTGTTGAAACTCATTAGAATCGTCTCAATGAGACGATTCTTTTGAGTTTTAACAACAAAGGATTATTAAAAAATTCGTACTAACACACATATTCAATCAAAATTATGATTCTTATTTGTAAATAAACTATGTACTAAGCGACCATTCTCTGTAACGCCCATTTTTTGGTTGTCCCGTAAGTGGTCGCTTAAAACACACTTTTACTGTATAATGATTTTGTGCCACGCTTTTTATTTTCGTTTTTTCTCGACAATCTATAGCGCGATACATTAATGAATTCACCAGTTGTTTTTGCTGTTTTTGTGCAAGTAGATAGAGGATAATCGTTTGTTTCATTGTAAGATCGATTCATAATCCTTTGAGTGTACAACGAAAGCTATATTTTCACAAGTTGCTGAGTCACGAGTGATAATATAGCTTTTGTTGTTCACGAAATGAACCATCAATTGATCTTACTCGAAAAACCAAACAATAATTCTATTTCTTTAATGTGGTAATGAGACAAAATGTGAACGTTTTAGGACATATTTTCTTATAACGAGTCATTTTGCACGTGATTGCTAGGCAACGTTCATGATGATGTCACTTTTTGAGCTCCGCTTAGTTTATATCTGAGATGCTTGAAAATCATTGGAAAGCGGTTTTTACGATGGTGAGGCGGCGGGTTTATCATGTTATTATTAACTGCTTATTCTCGAAAATTCACCAAAAAAAATCAGTAAAAGAAAGCTGAATTTCTATCAATTCAGGTTGTAACCGTTCCACCAGCAACTCTACCTCCTCAAACCGCCCCACCAGTGACCCAGCCGACACAATATAACCCGTGTACACCACAAAATGTGGCGAGCGGGAACATCTTCTTCCCATTCCCTGGGGACAACACCAAATTTATCGAATGCACAGCTCAGGCACAGCCATTGGTGCTTCAGTGTCCAACTCGCCTGATTTACAGCGCTACTAAACAGGGGTGTATCCTTCCAACCGGAAGTACAGTTAACACTGGTGGCACTCCACTCACAGGAAATACTGGAACCGGAACAGGAACCGTGAATCCTGGGACTAATACCGGAGTTGTCGCAGGTAGTTTTTTCTTCTTCTTCATTTTTTTTAAGTCATATCTTATAAACTTATAAATTTATAAAAATAATGAAAATAAATGAGTTTCTTTCATATCAAAAATAAAACTTTAAATCGCGTTTTCCTTTTATCTTCAAAAATTGAACGTTAATGACCAAGAAATAAGTTTGAAGGATTGTTTTGCTTCTGAACTCAAGCAAACAAAAAAAAACGATTTAGAAATTATACCTTTCTTTAGTAAAAACAAAGATTTGCGTCAAACTCCCTTTTTAGCGCCTCTGAAGAAAAAAACTCCGAAAAAATTGTGGCCAATCAGACATTTCTTAGCACCAAAACGGAAATGTCTTCATTGATCACAATATTTTCATCCTCAAAGGCAAAAATGTTTATAGTTACATTAACAGACAAATGCCATCGGTAATTTTGTCATCTGATAATGAATTAAAAAGCTTTTATGAAAATAAACTTTTTAGGCAATGGCAATCCCTGTGCAGCAGCCATGATGTCCAAAAAAGAACTGTTCTTCACCCATCCCGACCCAACCAAGTTCTTCCAATGTGACGTAGCAGGGAACGCCTTCATTAAACAGTGTCCAGCTAACCTTGTGTGGAACCAGAACATTTCTAGATGTGACGCCCCCTACAATCTTGTACAATCTAATGTTGGATAGATATCATATACCATTGGCCCGTTTTACTAGACATCTTACGACAAAATTGATCGTAAGTCAAAATCACAAATTTTACTTGTGTTTCCATTCGTTGTTAGATTATGCCTTGCAATAACTCGTTGGAATCGTCTTTAGAAGAATTCCATATTTAGTTACTTTAAACTAGCGCAAAAATAATCGTAAGAATATTTAGTAAAACAGGCCTCATGTGTACAAAAGAAATATTCATTATGCACAAAATAAATGATATAAAATGTGTTTTTTTTTCTGTTTCTGTTCATTTATGACCAAATAAGGTATACTTAGACTTTTCACCTTGCTTCAAAATGTTCATCCAAATTATAACGAAATGTAGGAAATGTATTTACAAATAAGTATGTCATTTGCCCGTGCTTGTTTATACGACATCATGGCCCCGGGGTAATATTTGACTAAAAGTTCTCTAGAAATACAGTCCATCTTGCTCGAGCGACCACGTCTATTAAGCGACCATTTTTATTAAGCGACCGTTTTTCAAAATCCCCTTCTTTGAGTCAAAATATCTTAAAGAGTAGATTTTATTGGACCATTTATTATTGAAATTGAATCCTACGTCGTTAAAACTCATTAAAAGCGTCTTAATAAGATGATTCTGTTGAGTTTATCAACACATGGCTACTGAGTAATGCCCAATTACATTCGCAATCAATCAAAATTATATTTCTTATTTGAAAACAGAACGTGTACCAAGTTATCATTCTCTGTAACGCCCGCTTTTTAGTTGTCCTGTAAGTAGTTGCTTACTACACGTTTTACTGTATCAACTTATAACGTTGCACAGTGTAAATGTATTATAATTTAAGTTCAGGAGTAAAAAACAATGTTCTCCTAATGAGTTTTTCCAACCCTTCGGGTCAAGGAACGGGTTACCTTTTGACCTTTTCGGATCTTGTGTGATGTCCGTGGTCACCAGCGTACGATTACCGGTAGCGGCTTTTTCATTAGTCCATCAATTCGGCGCGAGTACTGGTGAATTTTCCAGAGAGCAGAATCGAAAGGGAATAATCTAAGTTGTAAGAACTTGATTCCAAAACGATGTAAAATAAATAGGATTAACCCCAAGGAGGTTGAGTTGAATAAACTTGGTAGAGAACCATCCAGTTATGATGAACATCAAGTACGAATGTCTCGAGGCTTCATTTTATATTTATTCTTTTTTAAAAGTCGTCCCGACCGGGAAAGTTTTTTTTACACTAAGGGGGGGGGGGGGGGGGGGGGGGGACGAATTTGATAAAAAACTATCTGCCCTGCGTTTAAGATGACAAAAGGGTGCGAATCTTTGTCCAAATTTACCCCGCTTTGCAAGCAAATACGCGCAATGCGGGGTAAACTTGTTGAACAAAGAGTTTGAACCCTTTTTTCATCCTAAATGTAGAGCCAGTTGTGCTGAATATCAAATATTAATGCATTGTACCTTGCATGAATGTGGAAAAGAACTTTTTTTAAAGTTGGTAAAATTTGGCGATTTCTTAATTCTGACCGCCAGAGGCCAACGGATTTTTTTACCCCTGAAGCATATTTGAAGACAATTGATAGAGCAGCATCTGGTTATGCTATGAAACGAAAATGAATGCCCAAAGTCTTCTAGGTTTTTTTTAAAGGATTTTTACCATCTAGAGTCTAAAAAATCTAGAGGTTTTTTTCAGCTTTCGGTGTTTTACGTAAATTTATTTCGAAACAATGGTTAAATAGCTAAAAGCGTTTAAACACACAAAAATTGGAGTGCAAAAAGGGGAACGTCAAGTGCAAAAAGGGGAACGTCGATTAAGACATTTCCTACATATTATCCTCGTATGTTTCGGACTTTCTTCGGGTAATGTTCCCTAAATCCATGAAATATCTTTTGTCAAATCTCTTTGAAAAGTACTAAAAGCTGTCCATATATCAATTTGAATTTCGAGATATTTTAGCCCAATATTATCCATCTGCATGGATCTGTCAGAAGCCTGTTATTTATTCCGGTATTTGCCATCAATGCATAAAGCTCTTCGCTAAGATGTCGAAAAAAATGCGAAAATTCCAATGATCACGAACTTACTGCCCAAATTTAATCCCTGGAAACTAATTATAATGTACGTATTGCAATTCTAAGAGTCATATTTATACAATCAGAGTACTTAAATACAACACGATGGTCTGTTATTTTTTAATTTATTTTCGTATCCGACTGATCAAATTTTTCGGACAATATTTCAATTTACAAAGTGTTCCATAGCGCTCAACTGGTATGACTTTAGTTGTATAACTTTGTAATTACAAGTCTCTTTCACGGACTTTTCCAACAGCTTGTTAACATAAGACTAAAAGTGTTCTGTTTTACGTCGAAATATGCTTCATTATTCTTTAAAATTATCACACCATACGCCCATACACTGCTGATGTCAAAGTATGAAAAATAACAAAGGGTAATAATTAAAAAAATAAGCTAGGAAGAGTTTTATTTCTTATGCACTGCACTCCGTAATCATGAGAAGAACATAACAGCTAAGTTTCAAGTTTATCGGACTTGAGGTGATAGAGTTATGCTCCGGACAAAGAAGTAGACGCTGCCGACCCCGTACGATACATAAAAAGCCCCGTACTTCGACGGGCGAATGAAAATATAATCACCATCCATGGTAAAATATCAATGTCTACGCTAGATCTTCTGGCTTGGGGGATTTTTTAAAAGAAGTATTAAAATTCCCATTCCGGATGCCCTGACAATCGCACGTGAGAGTGGTTTTTAAATTTCATGGACAATTAAAGAATTTATCGAAATTGGACCATTGGTTGAAAATATATTATACAAAACTGTTGACAGACACATGACAACAACGACCATCGCAATCATTGCACAATCACAAGAAATCACTTTCAGCACATGCCTATAAATATATAGGCAGTTACAATGTTCAGCGCTGGGCAAACGACTTGTCTTCTATCTAAAGGGGTCAGAAGAAGACCTGATATGTGTGTATACACTTACTGCTGACCTGTTTGGTTGACCCCTTTATAATTGGATATAGGTTCAAGTTTGTTCTAATTGTTGTTCATGAGGTGAACGATTTTATAATGAAGTTGATAGAGTGAGATGATCGAGTACCTAACATTTCCTGGATTTCTGGTATTTCTCTCACCAGTACTACAATTACATGCTTTCCTAGCCTCCAGCTGCTATCCCACATAGGTTATCGATTATCGACCCATTGGTGAGAGACAAACAGTCAGAAAGAATGAGTGCCGCCATAGGGGATCGAACCAAGGACATCTAGATTGACAGTCTGACCTGCAACTAACTGAGACTTCAATTTGAACGAAACTTAGAATCAATTTTAATATTTTCGAAGTTTTTTAATGATTTGCAAGAGAGCTATGAATGCTATGAGCGCTGAGCAAGTCATTTGGAATGGTTTTATTTGCCCTGCATTTAGGATGACAAAATGGCGCAATAGGTTTGCAAATATTACCCAGATTTGCACATGCACTTGCATGCAAAATGTGGTTTAATTTTCAAAAAAGTTTTCACTATTTTGTCATCCTGAATGCAGGGCAGGATCAGTGGAAATTTCATGAAGTTATTTACTATTCCTTGAACAGGGATTCAAAAAATCTTAAACAGGGATTTTAAAAATCTCAAAGACAGAAATGTTCTAGATCTAGAGATTTTTTTTTCATTTTCTTTTTAGTAAAAAATAATTTATTCATTTACATGCACATGCAATAAAGAAAAGAAAACTAGATTCTCATATGTATGAAATAGAATTAAAAAGACTAAAGAAATATATATGAATTGAGTAAAAAGTTATAAATCTCAAAACATTGCATAGAAAAGAATTTTGAAAGCATTTACACACAAACACCCTTATCACCGACACCATACTGCAAAAGTATAGCTTAAAGAAAACAGAAAAAGAAAAGAAGAATGTGCTTATTACAAGCAATTCATCCTTTCATTTAAATTTGATCTAACCTTATGATGTATTAAATAATACATGTATTGTAATTTAAGCCTGTGTGTGGCATTTCCAATAAAGTCGTATGTGACAAAGCAAAGACTCTGGCCAGTCTGTGCATCCAAATAGCCTGACCAGTCTTCACTATGTGATTTGTAGATAACTAAGGTGTCCAAGTTATCGTAGACAGAAATGCAATCATATAATTACTCTAAACAAATGCCTAGGCTGCTAAATGTTTGAACATCATGAAGATGTCAAGTTGTTGAAAGTGTCATGCACAGGCTTATTTATCATCTTCAAACTTTTTGAATTTTGACCTCTATAATAATATGTAAATATTTATCTTATAACTATACAAATATCCGTATGATAACATCCTGAATGATATTTTTTATGATATCACATAGTTATTTTTAGAACAATGATATATTGTTAGTTATTTTAAGAAACTTGCATTTCAGTCAGAAACACCGATGACAACAAGACAAATATAGGTTATAAGATTAATATAATACGTACTAAGTGTTAAATATCAAACTCGGTTGTGAGAATTGATAATTGTCTCAGCAGAGCCTCGACAATGATCAATTCTCCCAACCTCGTTAGATATTTTTTCCATACAAAGCACTAAGTACGTATTATATATATATGTTTTTTTTTTTTAACAAAATAGACTTAAAAAATTTACTCTTGCACAGACTTGATGAAAAGCTGGCAAGGGTCAATCGTTTCAACTTCTATAATCTTTATAGGTAATTTTTGGGACATCAAAAAATATTCCATCGAAATACAAAAGTGTACTGCTGCCTATTAACTTCATTCCTTTTTCACCTTGAAAATTTTTAGACTGGTCCCAATTGAAAGAGATGGGAGTCAATGGTGAAAAGTGAACCCAATTTGGCTGAAACCATCCTATATTGCTGAAATCATTTTGGGAAAAGGTGAAAATACTTGTTGCAATTTCCTCTTTTCCATTATAGTTTACGAATGCAGAATCTCAGTGATGCAAAATCTAGAGACTGGACAATAAGTGGTTAAATTTCATAGAATTAAGGTACTGGAACCAAAAGAGATCTGTAACATTTCATTACACATAAACTTTCACAACGTTGACCAAGGTTTCGTCATTAGGAAACCTTGGTTAACACTGTTAAAGCTCATAACTTTCGAAACATTGCAAAACTATTACGGGTCCACTACCTTAAATGACACATATTTTATCTGATCAAAGATCAAAGATTGTCATGTAACATGATGTTAAAATTTGTGATCTGAGTAAATTGAAAATTTTCCTTTATTGCATTTGATTTCTTAAATAAAGATAAATGTTGTTGTGATATATTATACCGGTAGGATATATTCATGAAATAGTGCGATGTTAAATATTTCATTCACACAGGTAATCATTTTGCTATATTTAAAGCATAGACAAACATTACTTTTGAAACTATACATTTTTTTCCTGAAATGCCCAGGACTTCCCTATATAAATTCACATCACATCACAACAGCCTATTTTGATGCTTTTGCAAATTAAAATCAAAGGCCTTGTGAGAAAGAGAGATATTGTCAAAAAATTGCTTTTTCCTTTAAGGTATTCTTACTTTATTATTGTTGCATTGTTGTCTGCCATTCTTTGAATAATTCTTTTAATAATTTGTTATCCAAAAATGGGTTTAACAAGATGTGTGTGTGTTACACTATTCCCCTGCTAGTGCCATTTTTTCAGAAATACTGGCTTGATACAAAATGGAAAACAGTAGTGTTGTCCAAAGCAATAATTATTTTAATTATGAAGGCTCAATCAATTACCTTTCAAAAGTTATGGCCAATGTTAAAAGTTCTTGTTGAACAGGCAAACAAGCAGGACAAAACAGTATGCCCCCCCCAATCTATAGATGGTGAGCATAAAAATCAAATTAAGCACAGCAGAATTGTAACAAAAAAAGCAGGGATCAACACAAACACCAGTCCTCTGTCCCAAGACCTGCAGATTAAAGGTGTGACTGGTAGAAGCTACCTTGTTGCAAGTCCTTTGGGCATGTAGAATGGCTATGTCATTTCCCATATAATAAATTCTTTTTTCATTGCCCAATATAAACATTGTGGAAAAAGAAAAAATTGCTTGTCCCAAGCAATTTTTCTTTTACCACACTGTTTTAACAATTTACTCATTAAACTGCTAGAGATTTAGTATAGACTTCTTTTTCTGACCTGCAATCATCTGGGTGACCTGTAAGATTTGTTGCTAATAGGCCCTTCAGACTGGTGGCGACAAAAAGTACTGGTAAGTGCAGAACCCTAATAATATAAAGTTTAAGACTGTTTCTTCTTCCCCCCTTTTTGTGGTTGCGATTTCCTCTGAGCTTGTTCGTCCTCTTCAGTCACCAGAGATATACTTTCTACACAGTTTGTAGGGCCCTGACCTGATAACCCCCCCATCACAAATAGTTTATCTTCAAACATGGTATAGGCACAAGAGCAGTGAGCTAGTGGCATTTCTTTGGCACTTGTCCATGTGTCTGTGTCGGTATCGTAGATTTCTATAACATCTAAAGGTTTACCCTGGTTACCTTGAAATAGAGAATAGATTTGTATGAAAACCTTTACAAAGTCATTTAACCCTTTCCTGTTTACAAAATTTTGGACCTGTCCAAATTCAAAGGTTTTGCAGACGAAAATTTAAAGTGGATTTAATTTGAAAATATAACCATTCTGTAGGGTAGAAAATAGTGTGGAAAAAGAAGAAATTGCTTGTCAGAAGCAATTTCTTCTTTTTTCACAATGTTTTCTCAATCAAAAAATCACATGCACATAAAAAGCAGGGATTAAACAGCAAAGGGTTAAGATAGTCATGATTGCCTTATAATTCTGGTAAATAAAAGATAATTTGATACAAAATAATAACATTTAAGGTAGTGGATCCGTAATAGTTCCATAACGTATTAGATTTAATGAACTTAAACAGTGTTAAGCGAGGTTCCCTAATGATTTTCATTTGGAAACCTTGGTCAACATTGTGAAAGATCATACGCTCCGAAATGTTTTGGAACTATTACAGTTCCACTACCTTTAAGTACAGTATAACAAGTACATGTACAGGAAATTCCTAGAAAGACAGCATAGTCTCATATGCTTTCATAAGTCCATTCCTAAGGGTATTTTCAACAAGAGGCCCAAGAGGGCCAGTATCACTCCATTGGCTTTAACATCTTTAGACTTAAATTAAATGAAACTTTCTTTGAATGAAAACAACACTTTGAAATCTCTTAAGACCTATTTTACATTAATGTCCTGGGTATGGCCCACATTGAACCAAAATTCTCAAGTTTCATTGAAATCAGTCCATCCTTCATCAGGAAATGTAGTTCAAAGATTTTGGGCTCAAAATAAGCCACACCCTGCCATGCCAATTTTAATGGGCTAATCAAAATTTCTCAAACAATTTTTGAAAAGGGTCACAGAAGGAACATTCTGGTAAGTTTCATTGAAATCAGCCCAGTGATTCAGGAGGAGATGTTGTTCAAAGAATTCGGGCTCAAAATAAGCGTTACCCTGCCACGCCCATATTTATGGGCAAATCAAAATTTTGTAACTTTTGGAAAAGGTATCCCAAGGAACATTCAAGTAAAGTTGCATTGAGATCAGCCCAGTGATTTAGGGGGAGAAGATGTTCAAAGGTTTTGGGCTCAAAATAAGCCCTACCCTGACATGCCCATATTTTGGGGTCAATCCAAATTTCTTGAACAATGTTAGACGAGGGTCACCAAACGAATATTGTGGTAAAGTTTCATTGAAATCATCCAAATGGTGCAGGAGGAGATATCTTTCAAAGATTACAGGCTCAAAATAAGCCACATCCTGCCACGCACGAATTTGGGGGGTCAATCAAAATTTCTTGAACAACTTTAGAAGAGAGGAACCTAGGACCATTCTGGAAAAGTTTCATTGAAATAAGCCCAATGTTTCAGGAGGAGAGGTTGTTCAAAGATTTTGGGCTCAAAATAATCCCCGCCCTGCTACGTCCATATTTCAAGGTCAATCCAAATTTCTTGAACAACTTTAAAAGAGGGTCACCCCAGGAACATTCTGGAAAAGTTTCATTGAAATCAGCCGAATGGTTCAGGAGGAGATGTTGTTCAAAGATTTTGGGCTCAAAATAAGCCCCGCCCTACCACACCCATATTAGGGGGCCAATCAAAATTTCAGGAACAATTTTTAAAAAGGGTCAGCCCAGGAATATTCTGGTAAAGTTTGGTTGAAATTGGCCCAGTGGTTCAGGAGGAGATGTCATTCAAAGATTTTGGGCTCAAAATAAGCCTTGCCCTGCCACACCCATTTTTGGGGGTTAAATCAAAATTTCTTGAACAATTTAAGTAAAGGGTCACCAAAGGAACATCCATGCCAAGTTTCATTGAAATTAGCCCGATGGCTTGGGAGAAGAAGATTTTATAAAGATTTCAAAGTTAAAAAATGCCACACCCTGCCACGCCCATATTTGGGGGTCAATCAAAATTTCTTTAACAATTTTAAAAGAGGGTCACCCAAGGAACTTTTCTACCAAGTTTCATCAAAATCTGCCCATTGGTTTGGGAGGAGAAGATGTTTAAAGAAAAAGTTTAGGCACACACGGACAGACGAACGGGCGGACAGACGCATGACGGACACTCCGCCATGACAGTAGCTAGCTGGCCTTCAGCCAGTGGAGCTAAAAAACACTCCTTTATATGCTTCAATTTTCCCTTTTTCATGTACTTTCATATTCCATTCCTTTCTATTTTTTCTATTAGCTAACATCTTTATGCTCTACCATATCATATTCTGTTATGTGCTTTCATATTTCATACTTCATTTTCTATTCCTTCATATTCCTTACCCAATATTCCATTCCTTAATATTAGTTTGTATTCCCTATTTTGTCTAATTTCTAATAGCAAAGGCTCTTATTGTGTGAGGCATAAAGTCTAAGAAAATAAGCCTTTTTCTATACTTAAAGGACAAAGTAAATGCACTCTTTAATAATTAGATTTAGTTGATGTCCTTATCATTCAAATAATTGATTACAAACAGAAACATTTCTATAAAAGAAAATTTACATCGTTTTTCCCCTTTTACCCTTTTCAGTTTTAAAACAAATTCAAAATTCATTCATACAAATAATCGAAGGGTCAGGTCAGTGCAACACTATTGAAAGTGCCTATACATACTCAAGAGCAATGAAAATTTACCACCTAAAAAACTTGCACAAACTATCCTAAATTATAAAATTTTCAATCAACTCCTTTTTTATTGTCTTTTTACCTATAAAGGAACATGTAGACATTGCATAACTTAACATTAACCATAAGACGTTGCTGCTTGTTTGGTGGTCATTCAAAAGGCCCTTTTGGCTTGCACTTTTATTTGTATTGTTGAAACAAGTTTTAAATTGCATTATTAAAAGTAGTGTTTCTTAGAGAATGAAAATACAGCATTAAATTTCACAATTGTTCTAAGCAGAAACCAATAAAGTGACATCAACTTAAGTATGGTATGGGATTAATAAAAAAAAGGAGGCAATTTTTCATCAAAATCAAAGAATCGTAAATTATCATTTAGTACTCCAGAGATTTCAACTCCAAACAACATGTTTAGGCCAATGAAGGACGCCAAGTGTACAGTGTAGATCTAGAAATTAATGAACGTTAGGCTATGCACGAATCAACTGTACTATGGCAACTGTTCCTCAAAGTAATAGCCAGCATTTTGTACTGAGTTAAAGGTGATGTTACCAAAAATCGACTGACAGAAAGGTTTTGCAAACCTACTTTGAAGATTTAAGATTTCAATTCTCAACTTTTTCCTTAAGTCTTAGGTTCAATAACCTTCGACATTTCTGAGCTTACTCCAACAATTTTGTGTAGCAAATGGTCCATTACAAATTCATTAGATTTTTAATATTCATGTCTGAAGTTTTGGTACAATAATAAATACAGTCTAACCTGTCTTAAGCAAGCGGTCAAGGGATATGCCAAAATCGCTTGCTTAAGACAGGTGCTTGCTTAATACAGGTCGACCTGATATCAGGGGAAAGAGGGGGGGGGGGGGGGGGGGGGGGTAAATGGTATATCATCATAGTTTTGATCAAGGAAAAGGCACAGAGAAAGAAAAACAACTTTTGATCATGTTCATAGAAGATTTACATCTTATTTCTCAAATAAATGGTGACATTTATCTTAAGATTGTGAAAAAATGTCTTTTTTTCTAAATCTCCAATGACCAATAAAAACAATGGTCAAAATAATATAATGAATCTATTCAATCATCGGAAGGCAATTCCACAAATTTATCACCAATTTTATTTAAAAGCAAATGCCCTCTCTGAATCAAACTCTATAATTGCCAATCAAAAAATTGGAAAGAATCAGTCCTCATCAAGCAGTCAAGTTTCTTACCCATCACAGACCTCAAAAACTGCATTTTTCCCCAAATCTTTTTGGCTGAATTAAATACGAAAGCCAACCTTTGAATAGAGTATTAACAGTACTTTCGATCTCTACTCGACTAAAAAATAAATCAATAAAAATCTGAACCAAATTTCTTAAAATGGTTTGTGTAGAATGTCAATTTTATCAATATTAATTGTTTTCAGAGAAACTTCAATGTTTGTCACCACCTCTTAACCGTTAACGCGTGTCTTTGTGTATGTATAATTGATTTATGACACACTTGAATAGATAACTCGAAAAACTAAAGTTGACTGTAAGAATCACGAATCAGTGAAAAGCACTATAGTCTTTCGACTGGCGAAAATCTTTAATTGGCCGCGGGTATAATTGCGATAAGTGCCCTTTATTCTTTGAGTGGCCGCAAATCTCAGGTTTTATGAATGATGGGACATGAATTTAGCGGCCGTTGCGTGCGTTTGACAGGTGCTTGTTGAATACAGGTAAAATTAAGAGTATATCAGTTCGGGGGGACATTGAACTGCAAGTTAAAGACAGGTGCACGCTGAATAGAGGTGGCCGGAAGACCAGGTTTGACTGTATGCGAGAAAAAAATTCAGGTAGTGCCTTTTAATTGCTCATGAGTATATTTATAGGCACTTACAATAGTGTTGCACCTACCCCTCGTAAATGTTCTATCCTCATATTTATCACTCTTCTATATAAGGTATGTATACTATTAACTACAACTTCTAAATACCTAATCCTCCAGCACATATCACTTTTCCTTTTATAACACCTACTGCAAAGTCTCCACGCCTGGTAGGTAGCTTTTTACCGGTCTTCCATTCCTCTGTGAAACAATAAACATAAACATTGTAACTCAAATTACAAAATAATATGCTATCCTTGACTTTGAATGCAACATCAAATCACATTGATACCCCCAAAAAAGTCTATAGGTTAAGGCAAAACTAGTAACAGTGCCTATTCATACATGGCATTTACACTAGTTTTGAACTAACCGCTTGAATTGACCAATGGTGAAATTACTTTTTTCAAATGTCAGAGAGAATGTAAGCCATGCTTTTGTTCCAAATAATCACACCACTTCTAAGTTTGAGAGGAAATCATTTCTCACAATTTAAAAAACGGAACCTTCACAGTTAGGGAAACATTTTTAATTGTTTGAGAACTTTTTGTCATCCTGATTTCAGGAAGGGGCGGATAATGTGATATGTTAACCCTTGTCATGCTGAATGAATTTTGGCTAGAAATTTTCATCAAAATCAAAGGGCAAAAGGCACTGAAAGTACCAACAGTAGATCAATTCTAATTTGAACTAGAGGCGCTTGAGCGCCTGATTCGCTCCACAGGCCTGAAAATCCTGATAATGATTATTAGAGGATGATAAGGCTGTTAAAAATTAGGATCATTCTAGTGAAATTTGTTTGAAATCCAAATATAAAAATTTCATTACTAACAGAATGCTACTGCATAATATACTGGTACTTTGTCCACAAAATTTTGATTGTAGAGCTTTCCGCTTTTCATTAAACACCACTATAAGGGTGTTACTTCACAATAATTGTTTGTCACCAAAACAAAATTCTATCTAATGATAATAAGAAGTAAAATATTAAATCCAATATATTTATTCTGCCTAATGCCTTAGAGTGCAGTCAACTCAGCTTTTTCTTTCCCACTCTGAACCTCAGTAGGCTACTTTACACCACTTAATTGTCCTCTTTGGATTAGAACAAAGCTTATGTTCCTTCTAACCTACAATCTTTACACCCATTAAATTTAATGAGTCTAAAAAAATTCATCATTCAGGTGATACAAAAAGGGTGGTCAAATATTCACTTTATATGTTGAAATGTCCTCTGCCAATATAGAGCATGCTGTTCATCTAATCAAATATTTTTTGCAGCCTGATACAACTTCACAGAAATAAAATTCCTATGATATTTGGTTGAAATCTTTCTGTTTGAACTTTGAAAAAAGTTTGTTTTACCCCATATTGGATATTACACCATATAAAATATCAAAAGAAAGGACCTCTGACAATAAAATACATACATGTATTTTGCATCTGATCACAATAATTTTTTGCAGACTGATAAAGTATCACTAAAGAATCTTTCCAGTGAAATTTAGTCGATATCTGAGAAAAATGATTTTCAAAGTTTTCACTTAATAACATATAGAGAAATGACCTCCGCCAATAAAACACTTATTTTTCATCTGATCACAATACATATTTACAGACTTGTAAAGGGTCATTAAAGAATCCTTCAAATGAAATTTGGTTGTTATCCATTGGTTAGGTTCTGAGAAAATGATTTTCAAAGTTTCCACTATATCACATATAGAGAAATGACCTCCGCCCATAAAATACACATTTTTCATCTGATAACAATAATTTTTGGAAGACTGATAAAGGGTCACTCAGGGATCATTCAAGTGAAATTTGGTTGATATCCATCGATTACATTCTAAGAAATTAATTTTCAAAGTTTTCACTATACAACATATAGAGAAATGACCTCCGCCCATAAAATACATATTTTCCATCCGATCACAATAATTTTTGGTAGACTGATAAAGGGTCACTCAAGGATCATTCATGTAAAATTTAATTGGTATCCATCAATTAGAATCTGAGAAAACTCACCTATTACCATATATGGAAATTAGCCACGCCCACTACAGCCATGATTTTCAACCGATTAAAATTCTTTGAAGGAATCTGATAGAGGGTCACCCAAGGAACATTCCTGTAAAATTTGATTGAAATCCATCCAGTACTTTAAGAGGAGAAGATTTTTAAAGTAAAAGTTTACGAACGGACGGACTGACGCACGCACGGACAACGGCCACCACACCATGACAATAGCCCGCTGGCCTTTCGGCCAGTGGAGCTAAAAACTAAATGTATTGACAATTCTTGTTTGAAAGTGAGAAACGGGTGGTGTGGACTAACATCAGACTGCACATATGTGCAGATTGATGTTTGTCTATGGCTCCTGCCAAAGCAGGAATATTCCGGGTTCAGCATGACAAGGGTTAATCAATAAACAAAACCATTTGATTATTTGTTACCCTACTCTGAATGAAATATTACCATGCAAATCCAATGCTGCCATTCATGTCAAATACATGTAAAGGCATTTTGTTTAGAAAAGGCTTAATAGATTCCTGGTATTTTCTACACTTGTACTACAACAAGATCATATCGGAGCCTCAGTCTACCCATCCTATTTAGGCTTATAATTGTCCAACTATTTACAGAAGACAAAATTTGTAAAAGACCTTCACCTTGACCTTTGACCTCATAAATGATAGAGAAAACAAGTTTCCACTGTGGCAATGGTGCTTTAGGTCTATTTACGTATGAACAAGAGTACCGCCTATGGGTGCAAACCCTTGGCTGAATGTGCTGGATAATGCAAAAAACTAAGTCAAAAAAGGGGCATAACTCTCATAAATGCTTTCAGAGTCACCCCTCTTTGATTGCCTCAAAAGCTCTTGTGATGGTGGACATGCATGTCAAGTTTCATGAGGATATCTTCAATAACAACAGAGATACTACCAAGGTAAAAGTTTGGTACACCAACGCCTACACAAACAACAATGCCTACACAAACAGCTACCTGTCCAGGTTTTCCTTTTTTTTTGGGGGGGGGGGGAGGTGGGGGGGGGGAGTGGGGGCAGTAATCATCATCATTCTTGTGACTTAAACCAAACACAAGTCTTATTTCCACTAAGAGAATTCAAAATATCCAAGCTAAAAAGGTTTCACTTTCCATAAATGAAGATCTAAGCAATTAATGGGATGCAAAGCACAAGATTACATACAATGTACTATGTCTTGATCTTGATATGAATACTACAATTAACCCTTCTGCATTACAAAAAGCTTACATAGACAGTAGACTCTAGGCTAAGATCAGCCTGCACAGACCTGCAGGCTGATCTTAGCCTATGCTGCCTTCTTTCTATTCAACTATTATGGGAATAATTTGAGTCAAACTGGGTGAAATGTCCCTAAAATTAGCAATTTGTTTGAAAAAAGCAAAATGCAACAAGATACCCGTAAGTATTAAAGACATTACCTGTTTCCAGATCAAATATTTCATTGGCATCAGAGAACCCTTTATTTCCAGGCTGTATAAGACCACCTAAACTAAATATATATTTGTCTGTACATGTGTACATGGCGAATACTCGTTTCGAAGGCACATTTGGCAATTTACGCCATTTCTCCTCGACAAAATCGTAAACTTCAAATGCAAGGCATGGCTCTTTACCTTGTCTTCCACCTGTTGAAATAAAATGTAACAAGATGTGTTTGTGCAACACGGATGCCCCCAAAACGGCTTTTTTTAAGTTTTGACCCTGACAGATGACCTTGACCTTAATTACATGGCCTTGACGTTATCTGTAGACGCACATTATCAGATCTGTCATCATGCCAAATATGAGCATTGTATCTTGAATAGCTTTAAAATAATTTGCAATATTATGTTTTTTGGTTAAGTTTTGCAGACAGACAGACAAACAGATAGACGGACAACAGTAATACAATAAGCCCCCGATCTTTCCATGGGAGGAATGAAAAGATTCTGTCAATAGAAAATGATTCAAGTTATCATAAAGTTTCACGAATATACAAAATGTATTTGTGAAACACAAATGCAATACATCAAGTTTTCACAGATGTTTGACCTTAATAGATGACCTTGACATTGGTATCTGAGGAGATGAGGAAAAGTTAAATGGATCCATTATAATGCCAAGTTTGAGCCTTGTATTTTGAAAGGGATTAAAGTAAATGGCTATGTCAAATTTTGTCAATGTTGGACCTTAAAAGATGTCCTTGACCATCCATGTCAGATGACCTTGATCTTTGTATTAGAACTTAGCCTATCATTGAGATCTATTATCATACTAAACATGAGTATTGTTTCTTGGATTCTAATGTTCAAAGAATTTGGCAATGCTTAGTTTTTTGGTTAAATTTGACTGAGTAGGATCCAAAATTTTCCACACTTATTATTTGAATCTTGAATAGTCAATCTACCTTCCCGTTATGAAATGCTACCTTTGGTTGACTTATACTAGAACAATTCTCTTTTTCAAATGTTATTTTCCAGAGTTCCCAGATGGTACCTTTTGGCATGATGGGTCATATATGCATTCAGTAATCAGTGATCGGGAAAGAATTATTTGCAATGGGACAATGTCCCTTCACTTTGCAAAATCAATGTGACAATTTGAAAATAAATGTGACAATTTCAATTCTTGAAATAGCTTGAGGTTTTATTTAAACTTATCTGTTCAAAACAATGTGCTATTTATACATATTTAACATATTTTTTGGTAATAATAATATTAATTGAATATTTCTATTTCATGGTTTGATTTTGCAACCTACATAGGTATGCATCCTTTCCCAAAATTAGATCAACACTTTGGACGCGAAAACCCATGACAATTCAACAAGATCATTTCCTCTTGCCCCTTTTTGACTTTTCTCAAAATGTCTGTGTATCTCCTGCCCAAATATGCGTGTAGAAGTCCAATTACTATGGATATATTGTCTTTTCATAGTCAAATTTCTTTTATTAAACAGGCAATTACCACCTGTCAATTGACGATCGCCGACGCTAGTTTGGAATGACCTAATTGCAAATTAGGGGTTGCCAAATCTTTAAACTAAATGCAATTAAATATTTTTTATGATCCAAGATTATTTAGAATAATTATTTGATAACTACAATTCATGTTTAATTATTTTCTGATTTAAATAGATTCGTCCCCCAGACTTTCGTACTTTTTTGGTAACAAAATTTGAATGGGACAAGGGCGCATTCTATAGTGAAAACAATGTGACTTTTTGGATTTTAATGTGACTATGGTGCATGGCGCAAGCCTTTCCCAGTCACTGAGTAATGTTTGTTTGTTTGAATGGGGTATTACGCCGCTTTCAACATTATTTCATTCATATCACAGCGGCTGGAGCACCTAACAATAGATTCCTGGTATTTCTCACACCAGTACTTCCACCACATCCTTTCCTAGCCTCCAGCTGCTATCTAACATAGGTCTACGATTATCAATCCATTGGTGCTAAACAAGTAGTTGGAAAGGATGAGTGCCGCCATCGGGGATCGTACCCTCTAGATTGACAGTCTGATGCACTACCAACTGTCCTATGGCATTCAGTAATGACTGACTTATCAACAACAGAAGAAACAAGAGCAAATCTTATGATTGCCAATGCTTGGCTGCAGGTGCTGGATAATGCGAAACAAATAAGTTGAAAAAGGGGCATAACTCTCAATAAGACAATTCCAGTGAGTACCTACAATGTCAGGTTTGTGCCAGTGATATTGAATTGTTCGGATCTAGACTCCAAAACACCCTTGCTATCTGTAGTCCTGATGACTTACCTATCACATATAATTTATCGTTAATTAGAAAAGAGAAAGTTGCGTATCTAGGAGTTGGAAGTGGTGGTAGGCCTTTCCATTTATTTTCATCTATAACAATACTACGGAAAAAGTCTTGTGGATTTGTGTCTGTGCTCATCCCTCCTACAGTTAACACTTTCTCATCTGAAAAATATTTTCATTGTTTCCTTCAAACTCAATGTATTTTGATTGGCTGGTAATCTGGTATTAATTAGAAATGAAAATGATTTTGAGTACACTGTATATGAAGTTTATTTTCTGAGTACAAGTATTCAGTTTATTTTCTATGTTTACACTCAAAGTTGACCCAAAAGAAAACTTTGATTTTAGCTTGATAACATTGAGTTTTAAGATATCAGTAGGGTTTTTAATTCATGAATTTATGAAACTAAAAACTTGTCACACTAAGGTATTAATCCAGTTTGGAAAATAAGGTCTTAAGCTTCATGCCTTCATTAATTAAAAAAAATATTCTAATAAACTACCCTATTTTTCCTAATAAACACTCCCCAGAGCTAAACATAACATGGTCAGGAAACTTTTATTTAGTATGCATTATCTAATTTGAAAATTCAATAAATTGATGTCTTTTAGGCCCTTTTCACTTTAAAAAACACTTACAGGTTACCCTGTTTATCATGCAATCATTTTCGGCCCTTTGATATAAACAAGAGAACAATAATGGTCCTAGATCGCTCACCTGAGTCTCTTTGATCACTAGGACATCAATTAAAAAGGCAGATGTCATAAAGAAGATAATTTCTACATAAAACAAAGTTCCACAAGGTTTGGGCCATATTTGTGGCCATTATTATCATAAAGACTCCTTTTCCTGTGATATGACATGAATCCTTCCCATTTTCAACAGAGTTCATTCTTGTGACATGGCAAACATTTTGACCAAGTTTCATGAAAATTGGACCAAATTTGTGGTGTCTGGAGCTCTTACAAGAAAATTGTCATTAAGGCCCCTTTTCCAATGATAAGGTACAAATCCTTCCCATTTTCCATAGGATTAATCCTTGTGACCTGGCAAACATTCTGACTTAGTTTTATTAAGACTGGACCATATTTGTGGCCACTAGAGTGTAAATAAGAAAATTGACCTTAAGGCCCCTTTTCTCATGATAAGGCACAAATCCTTCCCAAATTCCATAGGATTCAACCTTGTGACCTGGCAAACATTCTGACCAAGTTTCATGAAGATTGGACCATATTTGTGGGCACTAGAGTGTAAATAAGAAAATTGACCTTAAGGCCCCTTTTCCTGGCACAGATCCTTTCCATTTTAGTAATTTTTACAAGGGACCACCTAAGGAATTTTTCTGCAAAGTTTGGTTGATTTTGACTCAGAAGTTTAGGAGGAGATGTTGTTAAGAAATTGTTGACGCAGTGATGGACAGATTGACAGACAGACTCCAGACATTGATAGATCACAATAGCTCCCTTGAGCACTTCGTGCTTAGGTGAGCTAAAAAAAACCCTTAAAATCAAAGAAATTCAGGTGAAGGTGTATGCAAATTGTTTCTAAAAATAGGCTGTCTGATATCATGTTATGTTATCAGACAAGCGATATCAGGTCAATGCAATGCATGATAAAAGCCTTTAATCTATTCATTTAAAAGTCTATATAATTTTAGTTTCAACAAATTTGAAATTGTTTGTAGGAAAACTTTTACATTGACCTTGTGTTAAATGCTTGAAATGCTATAAAAATTAGGGTGCTTCGACGTTCAAAAATTTTCAGATGCATCATGGCAATAGAGTAAATTTGATGAATTTAAGTATTTTCTTCATATCTTCAAAGGGAATCTATCATTCTATCATAAATGAATCCGCATCAATAATAAAGTGTCAACTGACACTTTATTGTTTATGTTGGTTCATTTATACTGATGATTCTCTCTTTGACCACTTTAAAATTAGGTGGAAAACTTTAACTCGTTGCTAGACAACAAAATTTTAAACTTGTCCTAATTCAATGAATTGTTAAATGTTTGCTTGAAAACTTCAAGATTGATTTATACCTCTGTCTTTCACATGAAATTAGACATAATGACTTTAAGGCAGTAGACCCAAAAGGGCAATTATAGCTTTGCAACATTTCAAAAGTTATGAGCTTTAACAGTGTTAACAGAGGTTTCCTAACAAATTGCATTAGGAAACCTCGGTTAACATTGTAAAAGAATATGTGGTTGGAAAAGTTGCGGAACAATTACAGGTCCTCTACCTTAAAAAAACTAGAAAGCCATGAATGGCTTGAGTCGCTCCACAGGCTTGAAATTCTTGTAATAGCAAATCAAAAGTTTTGCCTAGATTTTTAGATATTTTGAGTTCTACTGACATTGAAAATGATTTCCACTTTAAAACTTATAGATAAATGACCTCTGCCCATAAAATACATATTTCTTATCCAATCACAATAATTAAAGGCTGCATGATAATGGGTCACCCAAGGGTCATACCAATGAAGTTTGATTGATATCAATCCATTACATTCTAAGAAAAAGATTTTGAAAGTTTCCACTATATAACATATATAGAAATGGGCTCCGCCCATAAAATACATATTTTTAATCCAATCACAATAATTTTTTGTAGACTGATGATAGGTCACTCAAGGTTCATTCCGGTGAAATTTAGTTGATATCCATCAATTACACTCTGAGAAAATGTTTTTTAAAGTTACCACTATATTACATATAGAGAAATGACCTCCGCCCATAAAATACATATTTTTCATCTGATCACAATATTTAATTGTATAATAATAAAGGGTCACTTAAGGATCATTGCAGTGAAATTTGGTTGATTTCCATCAATTACATTCTGATAAAATGATATTCAAAGTTTCCACTATATCACATATAGAGAAATGACCTCTGCCCATACAAATACAAATTTTTCATCTGATCACAATATTTTTTTTTTTTGACTGATAAAGGGTCACCAGAGAATTATTCATATAAAATTTAATTGGTATCCATCTATTAGAATCCGAGAAAACTCACTTTTTACCATACTTGGAAATTAGCCACGCCCACTAAATCCATGTTTTTCATTGGATCAAAATTTCTCGTTCAACTTTGAAAGAGGGTCACCCAAGGATCATTCCTGTGAAGTTTGGTTGAAATTCATCCAGTAGTTTCTGCGGAGAAGATTTCTAAAGAATAAGTTTATGACTCCATGCACAGATGGACAGACGCATGATGGCCAGTGGAGCTAAAAAAAACCCAAAACCAACAAAAAAACACACAACAGAATTAAGGATATAGAATTAAGGATATAGAAAGGGAGATGGCACAATCTTTATTTTGTCAGACTAACATCTTGTGAGGAATCAATTTTTTCCAGTCTTGCATGAGGTTTGATGTAAATGATACCATATTTCCTCTAATAAAAGAGCCCTCCCTAATAGTAGCACCCCTCCTTTTTTTTTACTAAGAACCCCAACTTCAAATACCTTAATTTTTGGAACTTTTTGAGACATCTTCTCTAATTTGAGATGAATTTCCTCTAAACAATCATTTATATGATTGTTTTGAGGAAATTCAGCACAATTTAAAATATCAATGTTTTCTGGTCTTGGTTGTGAGAAATTAACATGCTTTGGCAAAGCCTCATCATGATAAAATCCTCCAACCTCGACCAGATAACATTGATATTTTAAGACACAAACAAATTATTCTCTATTTCTGTGTTGTTTTTTTTTTATATTAAAGCCCTGAAAATGATCACATGATAAATAATAACATGTAAATGTCTTAAAATATCAATATTATCTGGTCTCCGCAAAGCCTCTTCATGATAAATTCCCCAACTTCAACCAGATAACATTGATATTTTAAGACACTTACATGTTATTCTCTATACACCTACCTCTGACCACTGATGATATCCCAAGTAAACCAGTGGGAAGTGCCTCCAGTTCCGTCCATTTTTTCTCCTTGATATCATATACTTCTACAGCACTGATAGGTTTTTGTTCATTTCCCACCCCACCAATGGCTATAATCTTATCTCCAACAACTCCTATAGTTAATAGAGGATAAATGTATGTTTCAGTATCAGATTTATTTTAATAATATGACCGACATCGCAGGAGTGAAATAACCCTGTTGAATATTTTTTATATTACACTAGTGGAATAACTATGCAAATGAGCTAAGAACTTTTAGTAACATCATATTTTCGTTGTGAAAATGACATCATAATTTGTTGATGACGTCAATTTGCAAACGGCGTTATATGTTTCGCGGAATAACTTGAAGTAATAAATATCTGTAATTCCCTCATTTTTTTGCAGATATTCAGATCATATTATAAATAGAATATCAAATTTGTGCGCATAAAACACCAAATTTATTAAACTCGTCATCTTAAACAGATAAAAACTCGGCACAGCCTCATTTTTATCTGTTTAAAGATGACTCGTTTAATATATTCGGTACTCCATGACCACTCATTCAATATCCTCTATATCTTTTGTTGAGTGAACAACAATATTCATTTTTTAGCATTCATCACCATATTTCCTCTGAGAGTGCACTCCCTATTATTAAATAATTCACACAATTTACTGAGTCTTTAAACCCTATTTCAGTAAGACAGTTGATTGAAATAACCTGACTTTAAATAATTTTCTGAATGTTTTTCATCAATCTCATTTATACAATTTTCTAAATGTTATTTACTTCAAATAAAAGTGGAAAGACTTGATAGATATTTTGCTTCAGTCCAGCATGCTTAATAAAAGCTCCCTTTTCATGTTTTGTCAAGATCCTAAGAGCACTTAAAGGGAGAAATCAGGGTTTGACACTAACTACTTTTTGCCACCAGCCTGAAGGACCTGATAGCCCTAGGTTTTACAGGTCCTCCTTGTTAAAGCAGGTCCTGTTAGAAAACCATGTTTGATTTTTAGCAATTTAAGGAAAACATTGTTGGGAAAAAAAAGCTTTTGAAAAGCAATTTCTCTTTTTTCCCTACAATGTTTCCCTTTGGTAACAAATTTTAGTATTAGAAATTCAACTTTTTTTCAAAACTGGACAGATTGGAAATACTTAGTTTTGCCATTAACTACAGGCCTGAAGGACCTGTAACATGGTAACATCTACCTGTCCTCCCTAAAATCCACAACTCGGGCCAAAGGACTGGTGTTAGTGTTGATCCCTGGCAAAATACAACACAATGAGAGTGACCTACCTACGGCTGGAGCAGCCCTTTTTGTTGGCATTGACTGTAATGTGAACCATTTCTTCTTGGTGGTATCATACATTTCAAAACTGTCCACTGGCTGTCCCATCTGATCACATCCTCCAATCACATAGATATTCTTGTTATGTATTACTGGACTAGAGAACACTCGCGGATACACCATCTTACGTAATGAGTCCGGTTTGAACACCCCATCATTCCCATTTGCTGTAGCCATTGAATTTGTGTGTTGAACTTCCCAACTAAAAATAATGAATATTTCATGAATGGAAAAAAATCCTTAGCATCAGCATAGAGGCTTCACACCCTTACCACCGAACCATCTATCCACCAAACAACTAGAGCTGCTTGAGCAACTGATTTACTCCACAAGCCTGTATCTAGTATTCAACTGGTAAAGTTAGATGAGAATTAAAGTGAATGAATGAATGTTTATTTCAAGTAAATAAGTGTTTATAAGCTGAAATAATTCTGCAGAGAAAAATTCAAGATGATCACTATAGAAAATTGACCTCCGCCTCAGATGAGCTAAAAGGGATGCGCCCCACTGGAGCCCAAATAAGTCCCAGGGTCTTGATATGAACAAACTTGGTAGAGGTCCACTAGATAATGCTGCATACCAAATATAAAAGCTGTCTGCCATTTGGTTTCAGAGAGGAAGACTTTTAAAGACTTTCCTATTTTCAACCATCCTGCTCAGATTAGCTAAACGGGATGTACCCGGTTGGAGCCCAAATATGATCCTAGGGTCTTGATATGAACAAAATTGGTAGAAGTCCACTAGATGATGCTGCATACCAAATATGAAAGCCTTTTTGTTAAGGGTAAAGGGAAAGTTAAGGGTGGATTTCATTTATTTGAACAACTTTGGTAGAGCTTGAGTCAAGGATCTTCCCTGCCAAGTTTCATCAAGATTGGCCCACCGGTTTAAGAGGAGAAGATGTTTAAAGAAATTGTGGACGACAGTCGATGCACAGCGCACGATGGGCGACTGACGACAGACATTGTACGATCACAATAGCTCACCTTGAGCACTTCGTGAGCTAAAAAAAAATCAATCCTGTAACTTTGTGCTGTTTTGCTTTTTAAGGGAAAACCCTTAAAATTTAATCATTTGAAGTGCAGAGGAAGTTATGGGAGGAAGAAAACAATGTCAGAAAGGAAGTGCTTTCAATTTCGCATAATTTTTTCTGATTGATAAAAGGCCTAAAATTTTATCATTAAGTAATGGTAGCCATTAAAACATTGTAAAAATAGGAAGCAGGTATGTGCTTGTTACAGTACCTCTTTTGAACATTATCGTTTGGTGACCTATGTAAAGAGAACAGACACCAGTAATATTGTCACCCTGCAATTTCTACCGACAAAGTCTTTCGTAGATTTTTCTCTGTTCAAAGCTGACGATTTGACCAAATTAAATAGCCTGTTTTACAAAAAAAATGTTTTAAATCAGAGTTTGATATTTCACAAAACTATTCTTCATAGTATATTTTACAAAGGTAATGCCTATTTCGTTTGCAAAGTATGCAACAGTATGTTTAAAACACAGTATTAACTCAAATCATGCGATGACTATAGCAATTCTGTTGGTCCCGTGACTGTTCAAGCTATCATGAGACCACACAGGTATTGCCAATTACAATCAGTTGGCTCAAAAGCTTGTTTAAGCTGATGTTATTTTGTGAATTTATTTTGCCAACTTAAAACAAATCTTATCTTATCTAACTATTGCCCAGTCAGGTAAATTTAAAAAAATTGAGTGATAAGTTCTAAACTTTAGAAAACATAAAAAAAAATTTGGACTTTTTCAATATCAAACTTGACCCTGCTGTAATTTGAACTTGTTTAATCTATCGCATGCATCCAGACATAAAAAGTATGTAATTAAGTAAAGAAAAGGGGTTTTAAATATTGAAAAACTGAAGTTATCTTAAAACAAGAGCACTGCCTCAGGCATGAGTTTGACCCTTAAACCAGGGTTTTGACCCCAACAAATCCCATTTTCACTCTCAAAAATTTTATGCAGGGGGGTCAATTTGACCCACTGAATTTCCAGTGGTGCAATCTTTGCAATATAAAAGATTATATAGATCAATTGTTTCCTTGATTCAATTACAAAGATCTATATATAAATGAAACAACATAAATGATGAAGTGTGTTTACACTTAAACTGTTGTTTCAGTTGCATAAAGAATACTTTTAAAGACTGATAAGTTTTGCTCTTTTTTTAACCTTTCAAAACCAGTTTAGACCCTAAGAATTGTATGGTCAAGGGTCAATGACTCCCAAATTTAAAAAGCTAGCACAAGCCCTGATTTACAGGCAATAAGTCAAGATATTCCAGAGGAAGCCCTAACATCCAGGCTCAAAACAGGGTGTACTACAGTACATAATTCACGTAGAAATGCATCAATTCACGGACAGGTTTACTATTATAAGGCCAAACGTGCTTGCACATATACAATAATTAGTTAAAGTAGGAAGATAATGACCTTTACATGAATGTTTTGAATGAAGAGGATCTGGTTTGCATGCCTGATTATCAGTTGCAAATCCAATCATTAATTGGTCAGTCATTTATTTTAGCCATTGAACAAGCTTTGTGGCTTATCAATCAACAGGTAATTCTGAAGTCGTAAACATTGGCAGCCATGAAACTCCAATCATTTATATCTGTGTATATCTTTAGATTCTTCAATGATTCAACTGACTCCTGTTATTTATATAATAATTAATGTTTTAACTGAACACTACTTTGTTTTTATTAAAAGAAACTATACTTTGTTTTAATTTAAAGAAACTTATGTCTTCATAAATTAACTTGCAAGAATTACAATTGCAACTAAAATTGTTGCGAACAGAAAATTAAGTAGCAGATGCATTCATTTAGAGTACATTTTCAATGAGTAATGGTTATTCAATTATTGAACTCAGTTTAGATGCTTTTTACAGCAAAACAGTCGTAGATCTTCCGGGCCTTAAATAAGTTTTACTATAACTAGTAACATTTAGATTATCTTTTATAAGATTTATAAGGTATACCATTAATTCTAAATGTAAAGGTTTCGCTGTACCCTTAGATTTTTTTTTGTACCCTCAATTTTAAAAATTCTAAAAATAAGCGAGATATTAGTGAAAATATTTTACGACTAAGCTAGGTCAGTAACGACCCCACACCCTACCATTTCAATGGACGATAAGCAATTTGTTAGTACCAATTCCAAAAAAATACGACTTTATCTGTGTATAATACAGCTTTATATTGAATAATTACCGACATCTTTATTTTATTTTCATGTTTTGAGGATATTTCAAATTCAACCGACGGGACAGTTCAAAGGGACAGTACTCTAGCTTAGTTGTAAAATATTTTCACTAATATCTCGCTTATTTTTTAAGATAGACAAATAAAACTTGGACTCATGATTAAAAATGTGTTTTCCTATATAAAAAACATAAAATGACCGCCAGACACATAGCTCAAACCCGTGGGGCGTCATTTTGTACCGTGGGGCTTGGTGGGGCATACTTTCCCGTGGGGCATAGTTTAGTATGACCGATGTCTACAGTAGAACCAGTTATCTCAAATTGTCAACTTTTTGCACAATGACGAATACAAAAAGGATGACACCAAGGCTATAGCAATACCTCGGGGGTTTTCCTAAATAGCCGAGCTATAAATTTATAAATTGGCTATTTGTTCACATTTCACTGATGTAAAAGATATCCGGACACGACCATCCGGGTTCCGGTGTGTTTTATCGGTTTTGGGAATACTTAATACAATACAAAACGTTCATAATTAGATAAATACTTATAAATATCTTTAATAAATTGCATCAATATTTATCGCCACTTTTGTAACTATAAAAGGTGTTTACCTTACAGATAATAAAGTTAAACAAACTCAACGGTTACAAGTTTGTTGTTGTTGTTGTCGGTGGATACTAGTAGTCTGGAACTGTTGTAGAGACTTGGTTCTTGGTCTTATCCGTAGTTTATAGTTGTACCTGTAGGAATGTTGTAAAATCGTTTACAAGCATAAGATACAAAACAAGAGGACATGACGGTCCTATATCGCTTACCTGAGTAGGTCAATTCATAACTTGTTAACCAAGTTAATATGAAATAAGGCAAAGCCTTAAAAGCGATCGCAGCTTACATGAAAAATTGTTTGCAACAGGAGAGAGAGAAAGAAAGAAAGAAAGAAAGAGAGAGAGAGAAAGAGAGAGAGAGAGAGAGAGAGAGAGAGAGGGAGGAGAGAGAAAGAGAGAGAGAGAGAGAGAGAGAGAGAGAGAGAGAGAGAGAGAGAGGAAGAGAGAGAGAGAGAGAGCCTCGGATAGGGGCATATTTAATTTATAGTTTAGTGCGAATGTATTGAGTAGATTTATGTTTCTGATGCACAATCTATTCTTCCGATACTTCGTTATCCTTTCATCATTTAAGAGATGAAGAGATTATTTCTTAAATTCATGGATGTATAACCCTGAAAAACTAATCACACTGTATGAATATGTGATGCAGATTCACCGTGACATGATTTTGATTGGGTTTTGAGTTTCAGAACATTATGAAATCAAAACAAAACTTCTAGATAACCTTAGATTTAATCGCAAAAACGTGAAGATTTATCAATAAAAGTAGAAAGGCTTTATGGGGCTACTTTCCGCTGAAACAATTTTTTCAGCCAATAAGAATGCATAAACCTTTTAAACATAACTGGAAATAAAGTAACATCTTTAAGAAATAAAGGCTTTTGGCGACGGGTCCTTGTACACAACAACAAAATCAACACACAATAACATATTTTACAATCAAGCATTTTCTTCTTTCCCACAATGATTCAACTTATTGTTACAATTCTTGTTTTGGATGTTACAACTTCAACTAAGGTCACTATTTTCTATATCAAACTCGTTGAAATTCGCAAGAACAGTGTTGTATGTTTTTACAAGTTCACTAGTCTATGATTGAAATGTTTAAAGTTCTAAACTAACGTTTTCGTGACGTCATTAGCCATCATTGATGACGTCAAAATATTTGTTGTCATTTCATTCTTAACATGCATGCATCATGTAAATCTGAGGTTTGAAGCGTGTTCCAGGCCATAAATGTGTAAGGACTAAAGGTAGGAATGTTCAAATTAGCCTTAATTGTCATTCTGTATAGCGAAAGTGAATAATTATTTTGTGGGAATTTCCGCGGGAAATGCTTCGGTCTGCCTCGATTTTGGCTTTGTTTTTGTTCCTTCCGGTAAAAAATAAGAAATTCATAGAAACGTTGTTTTTTCGGGATAGCTTAAATTAATTTTTAATTTTTTAATCTTTCATTTACAAAGGATTCGTTTAGGTATTTTTTCAATACAATTTTTAACCTTCTTTCGGTCCTGCAAGTGAATTCACTCCGTGTGGAAAATGACACGATTTTTTCGTTTGACAGTATAATAGAACAGAATAGAATAACACACGTTACCATAAACGCTCGCTTCGCGCTCACGGCCTTCGGCCGTTCGCGAGCTGCGCTCGCTATAAATACCAGAGATTGTTTGATGTAGATTTAGGGTGGATTTAAAAGAAACAGACTGATTTCATCCTATATACTGCAATTTTATTTTCTATCTAATTGCAAACAAAGTTATTGATGAAATTTAATTCTTTACAACTTGAGTAGACCTAAACATTAAGAATAAACCTGCCAAGTTTAAAATATGCCCAATAGTTTAGGCGAAGATTAACCTTCTCTGAGATTTTTGGCAATATTTTGACAATTCCAATACCCAGAGATTATGATTGGGTGAAATTATTTTTATCATTTTGGTAGAGCTTCACCCAAAGAACATTTGTACATTTAGGTTGGTTTTGAATTATCTTTTATGTCTATACATTTATATCAGTATTACAACAGAAATAAGAAGATTTTTTTCTAAGATTTTCGGCCATTTTCAGCCTTTCTGTTACCCTGGAAAGAAATGTTTCAGCTTCATTGGCCTAGCTGTTTAGGAGGAGAAGAATTTTTTCTCAAATTTTGGCAATTTCTGGCCATTTTTCAACTTTTCCATTTCCATGGAAACCAGAGTTTTTGTTAAATTACTGTCTTTTAACAACTTTTAAAAAACTTCACCCAATGAACATCTCTACCAAGTTTCAGCTTGATTAGCCGAGTGGTTTAGGAGAAATCTTTTCTAAGATTTTCGGCCATATTCAACCTTTCTATTTCTATGGAAACCAGAGTTTGTTTGCTTTTTTTTATAAAATTAAATTCTTTTAACAACTTTTGAAGAACTTCACCCAAGAAAGATCCCTGCAAAGTTTCAGCCTAATTCGCCTAGTTGTTTAGGAGGAGCAGAATTCTTATAAGATTTTCAGAAATTTTCGGCCATTTTTCTTCCTTTCGGGCACCATGGAAACCAGAGTTTTTGATAAAATTGAATTATTCAAACAACTCTTACCCTAGGAACATCTCTGCAAAGTTTCAGCTTGATTGGCCTATTAGTTTAGGAGGAGAAGAAATTTTTCTACGATTTACGCGATTTTCGGCCTATCTGTTTCCATGGCAACCAGAATTATTTATAAAATTAAATTCATTTAACATTTTTTGAAGAACTTCACCCAAGGAACAGCCCTGCCAAGTTTCAGCTTGATTGGCCAAGTGGTTTAGGAGGAGATGTTTAAAGAAATTGTTGACGGACGGACGCACGGACGGACAGACGGACGGACAAACGAACGAACCATGGACTGACGACGGACGGTGAGTGATCACAATAGCTCACCTTGAGTATTTTGTGCACAGGTGAGCTAAAAGGGTGATAAGGGATGGATATGTTATATGAATTATAAAATTTGACAATTTTGTCCGGCATCTGAGCTGCAAGACTGTAGTTACGCCGATGTCACTGTCTACGGAAAAGCCGGACCACGACAATGGGTTATCGATGATGTGTCATAGGATGAAAATATCAATAAAATCATCGTTTCATCTAACTATTTGTTTTCTACTTTTTTGACATTGTGTCTTGTCAAACGTCCGTTTCCCTTAACTAGATCGAGTCATGTAGGCTTGTTCGATTAATATTCTTAAACCACGCCTGTGCCTAAAAACGTTTTGCCATTTATTCACTAAGCTGCACTCTTACACTTTCTGATATTTTCATTTCATCTTTATACAGCGTGTTTACGCCTTACCGTAAATGCAGAATCAACTTTTGGGTTGAGAATAGAATTCATTAACATCTGAGCTGGTTTTCTTCTATATTATCTTCGCCCCCACTACCGCTAGATCCGATAGCCGGCTGGCCGGCGACAGTTGCGCCCAACATGGGGCGAAGACAGTACAATGTATAATCATGAAATTTTCAGTTACTGATATGAAAGCCTTTGAATATCATATTTTTATCGCATAATCGTAGTCATACTTTGTGTGAGTGTGTTGATTTTTGAGGTTCTTTAGGATCATAATCTACACTGTGCACATTCTTAATTGATCCTAATTGCACTTTGGGTAAAAACACTTGTTGACAGTAAAATGATGTGTATTGCGTACGAAAAAGAATGAAATATCATGTAATGAAAAAAAATACATAGAGGATAATCGTTTGTTTCAGTGTAAGATCGATTTATATTTCATCGAGTGAACAACAAAAGCTATATTTTCACGAGTGGCGGAGCCACGAGTGAAAATATAGCTTTTGTTTTTCACGAAATGAAATATCAATCGATCTTACTCGAAAAACAAACGATTATTCTATTTCTTAAATGCAAAAATGAGACAAAATGTGAAATTTCTAGGACATATTTTCATCAAGCGCGTCATTTTGCACGTGATTGCTATGCAACGTTCATTGTGACGTCACATATTTCGCCCCGCATAGTTGACGTCAGATAGGACCAAATGCACAAAAGCAGGGTATAAGTTTTTGACAATTTCACTGCTTTGGCGATGAGTTTATCAAGTGATAATCTACCGTTATTTCTCGATAAACCACCGAAAAGCATTAAAGAAGTTTTGATTCAATTGACGTGACGTTTTTAGCTCCATCTTTTGACGTTACGCCATTGAATTTGAAAAGCCTGATTGAAATGAAAAGATGTACAAGTTTAGCTGGCATGATAGCGATGCAAAAAAGACGACCAGGAATGCTGGATATTATTTACTTTTTTATCTTATAGGGGCCCCTAACTAATCAACTATCCGTGTGATAACATCCAAAATGATATTGTTATGATATCACATGGATATTTTTAGAATAATAACATAATGCGGTTATCTTTAGAAACCTGTATTTCTGTTAGAAACATCGACGAAAAAAAGGCAAACAGAGGTTATAAGATGAATATAATACGTACTTAGTGTATTGCATGTATATAAAAGATATCTAACGTGGCTGTGGGAATTGATAATTGTCTCGGCAGAGCCTCGACAATTATCTCGGCAGAGCCTCGACAATTATCAATTCAACCAACCTCGTTAGAAATTTTTCATACAAAACACTTGGTACGCATTATCTATTTGTCTCTCTTCGGTACTTGTCTTGGTGAATAACCTACATAAAAATCCTCTTTCTGTAAGCATTTTAATAAATCATAATAATTTACAATACGCAAGACCACATTGTCGCATACATAATACAGATCAATTCAATTTGAAGAAATGTAAAGTGTGGTTCTTTCTATTTGCGCCATTACAAGCCATCACATCCTGGTGGTGAAGTCGTCGAGATTCTACTGGGGTAGCATGGTCAACTAGACTCAACATTTTCACCTGAAAAAGAAAAAATGGTAATGTCATTATTCTTTAATGCTTTTTGATGGTGAATTTTTGAGAAATCACGGTAGATTATCATTTGATAAACTCTCCACCTACCCAGTGAAATTATCAAAAAAACCTTATTCCCCGCTTTCGTCTATTTCACCCTATCTGACGTTATCTTAGCGGGGCCGGCACAAATGTTGACGTCATCATGAACGTTGTATAGCAACCACATGCAAAATGACGCGCTTAAGTTAAAAAAATTATCCTATGATTTTCACAATTTGTCTCATTTTAGCATTAAAGAAACAAAACTCGTCTATTTTCCGAGTAATATCGATTGATATTTTATTTCGTGAATAACAAAAGCTTTATTTTTATAGCTTTTTGTATTTCACACAATGATATATAAATGGATCTTAAACTGAAACAAACGATTTTCAAAACCAATGAAGGTCGACGGCGTGGGTTCAATTTCCGGGCTGGCACACTAACAAAAACTAATTGTCTTTCGTATGAGACGTTAAACCGAGGCGGTGCTTTACACCGAGCATGTTAAAGAATCATGGCGGATCTAAGCAGTAATTTTGTCATGTATCCTTGCACTGTCCCCCGTAACAACTAACCGTTTTCTTGGGGCGTCGCTCATATAGGCATGTGCTACGGTAGCGACGATAAATAAACGGAAATACGCACACACACAAACAAACGATTATCTTAGTTTACACAAAATAAGACAGAGTTCAGGGAGAAATGTTCGGGTAGTGTTTCAAATGGAAGAAATGAAAATTACGGCTCTTATAATTGACGCCATGGCAATCCCTCACTTCTTGGTGGTGAAGTTGTCTAACTTGAAAAGCGAGGTCTTCTAGTAGGTAGAGCACCATTCGGAACACCACTCGGCCAATCTCACGATCAACCTCGGATGTACATAGACGGACTATTTTTAAAAATTACGGGAAAACCTTGGACAATCTCATTGACGTCAGATAAATTGGCGTCAGCCCTCAAAACGCATTCGGAACACCACTCGGCCAATCTCACGATCAACCTCGGATGAACATAGACGGACTTTTTTTTAAAAAATTACGGGAAAACCTTGGAAAAACTCGGTCACGTCAGTTAAAATGGCGTTAGCCCTCGAAACTTTGAGTGAAAACATTCGACGTTGCCAATGCTACTCGTTTGAAGTCACTGACGTGAAACCATCGTAGCCTTTTATAAATGACTTAAGATTCTTAAATAACGGCTGAAAAATCTTTATATTTGAGAATGACGCATCATTCTCAAAAATTAAGATTTTTTCAGCCGTTCTATACTGTAATAGATATCAATCTAATGATGGGGCGCTGGTTGTTTCCGGGCTAGTTTTCTAACACTGTTTCCGCCTAACAAAATGCAATTTTGTTACATACCCATCCGCCTTACATACATCCGAGGTCTGTTGCAGTTTACGGAAATGGCCGAGTGATGTTCCGAATGGGTAGAGCACCTGACTTCACTTACAAGCTTATTGTCTTTTGGATTAGACGTTTAATCTACGATGCATTACACCAAGCTCGTTTAAGAACCAGGGCGGATGTCAGCAGTAGATTCGTTACGGGTCCTTGCACTATCCCACGTAACAACTCACCGTCTTCTGTGGGCGTCGCTCATATGAACATACGCTATTGTAGCGACGATTTATAAACGGAACTACACACAGTATAGCAGAATACTTTACCTCTTACCTCTATTGCACGCAATCCGTCATCTGTGTGAACGGCGAGTAGCTCATTTGAAGTTAGTTTTCCCACGTAACAATAGACGTCATACTTCTCGTATCGCATCACATAGAAATTATGCTTAAGGAAAAAATATACAAGTTACTATAATCCGCCCAGAATAATTATTTTTGGAGTTATATTGTGTACACTTTCTCGGAGGTCATCCCCGGAACCCAGACATAAATTTGTTTGTTTGAATGGGGTTTTACGCCGCTTTCAACAATCTTTCATCTATACCGCGACGGCTGAAGCACCTAACAATGGATTCCCGGTATTTCTCGCACCAGTACTGCCATTACATCTTTTCCTAGCCTCCAGTTGCTATCCCACATAGGTCTACGATTTATTGACCCGTTGGTGAGAGACAAATAGTCGGAATGAGTGCCGCCGCCAGGGCTCGGACATGAAACATAACGCAAGTCTCCATTCATTAAATGTACATTTACGGGATGGAGAGAGTTACCGAGTATGTAGACCAGAGGTCGAATTAAGGTTTAAACACGCTTGTTAACAAGCATGGCAGAAAGAAAACTGAAAAAAAGTATAAAGGACAAACTTCTAAGAGACATAAGTCTCAAAACCCCATAACTCAAGATTCGACTCTAGATAATTACTTTTTGCCACCAGCCGTTTTGTTGACCATAAATGGTTCTAATCCTCGCTGATTGTCAGGTCCCAAAAGACCATAACTCTTTTCCGAGGGGGTTCGACTCTAACTACTTTTTGCCACCAGCCTTTTTTGTTGACCATAAATGTTTCTAATCCTTGCTGATAAAGTCAGGTCCCAAAAGCCCATAACTCTTTTGCCAGGGTTCGACTCTAACTACTTTTTGCCACCAGCCTTAAGGATCTGTTGACCCTAAATTTTATTAATCCTTGCTGATAAAGTCTGGTCCCAAAAGCCCATAACTCTTTTCTGAGGATTCGACTCTAACTACTTTTTGCCACCAGCCTTAAGGATCTGTTGACCCTAAATTTTATTAATCCTTGCTGATAAAGTCTGGTCCCAAAAGCCCATAACTCTTTTCTGAGGATTCGACTCTAACTACTTTTTGCCACCAGCCGTAAGGATCTGTTGACCCTTGATTTTACTGGTCCTTGCTGATAAAAACAGGTCCTCTACGAAAACCGTGTCTAATTTTTGGCAATGAAAGAATTAAATTTAAAGAAGCAATTTCTTCTTTTTCTAAAGTGTTTTCAACAGGGTAAGGCAAATTTTAGTATTGAAAAGGCAACTTTTTTTTCAAAACTGGACAGATTGGCAATACAATGGCCATTAAACGTAGGCCTGTAAGACCTGCAGCATTGTTACTTTTACCAGTCCTCCCTAAAATCCACTTGTCTCGGGCCCGAAGACTGGTTTTAGTGTCGATCCCGGTCTCTAACATGACCCTTGTTTTGCAGTTCATGTCACATTCTCGGTGCACAAAGCTTTGACAAAGGGTATAGCCTACGATCAGCCTACATAGATGCGTAGTCTGATCTTAGCCTATACTGCATACTCTGTCTTTTGACTTGGTAAACAGCCCTATCTCCAGGATCACAAAACGATGCAAACAGTTTGCCAATTATACCCCGCTTTGCACGCAAGTGCACTTGCAATTCGGGATAAAATTGGAAAACTTTTCGCACTATTTAGTGATCCTGAACGCAGGGCTTGGCCAGGCTGATAAAGACTAATAAACCGAATCTGTAGTATCGGGGCAAAATTTAATACCAACATACCGTGTAAGGAGCATAGAAGAAATAATACGTTCCGTACTCGCTCTGTTCGTCCTCGGATAACTCGCTCTAAAATGAATAATTTGATCATTTTCTGAATTGAGTGTATTTTATAATCAGTGAAGATAAAGATTAAGTACTGGCTTTATTATTCTGCGTTATTAATGAACTGGCAGGGCGGGGCTTAACTGTGACGTAATTTGGCGAGTTTACTTTTCAATAGTTTGGGTTCTTTCAAACTTTAGTCGGTAATCATCGTTAACGCGTGCGAATAACTGTATCCCAAAACCTGAAAGATTCACGTGCTTTGAGAGAGTGAAAAAATTTCATCGTTTTGTTACCAATGCCTCGTAACTTCAGCTTGATTAAGCTGAAGTTACGAGGATTTGGTTACCAATCCACGATTTAAGGTCTCGAGTTATTTATGTCGACTCTCTTTGGAAGTAGATTATTTTAGATAAAAGCTGATTTCCCTTAACCCTAAGTGCAACGACCCGTTACTTAGGCTCCGCCCTGCCAGGGCATTAATCGTGGATAATACCAACGACGAAGTACTATGTCCAGTTTAGGCAATTAACTGTCGAAATTTGATTCTTTCTATCAACTAATTCAATTTTTAGTGTGTCCATCATTTGATCGGCTGAAAAAAATGTTTTATATATCAATGAAAACAATTTTGAAAACGCAATTTTATAAGCTTTGGTACAACGTAGTATAAAAAACATGGCCTTAATATTGTGAAATCTTTTTTGCTCCATGATGTTACATCATTAAATATGAAGAGAGTATTTTTTATAATTTCATTGAGGTATTGAACTTAAAACCTAATCACACTTATGTATTAATACACTTCAAACAGTGTGAACATATTTTTAGTTTCATACCTCCATGAAATCAACAAATACTAACTTCAGTTCTAAAATATCTTTTAAAAGTGTGTCCATATGATCCTTCTACGCGAGACTAGTTACAGACCTGCGTTCATAATGAAAACGTTAGCGAAGCGCTTTCGAGATGATACCTCGCTTTGCACGTATGTGCACGTGCAAAGCAGGGTATCATCTTAAAGCGCTCGCGAAACGTTTTTACATCATGAACACAGGGCAGAGTATAATCACTAACAAGAGGGATATTGGCCCTTAAGCACTCTTCTGGGGTATTGTTACCAAATGTTGTAAATAAGCGGAACTTTTTAAATGTAACTAATGTCTACGACTGGCTTGACTAAATGGTTTAGGAGAAAATGAATCTTTTCAAAGATTTTTGATAATTTTCGATTAATTTTCAGCCTTTCCGTTTCCATGGACACCAGAATTTTGTTATGAAATTGAAATCTTTTAACAAATTTTGAAGAGCTTTACCAAAGGAACACCTATGCCAAGTTTTAGCTTGATTGGCCTAGTTGTTTAGCAAAAGAAGATTTTCGGCAATTTTCGGCCAATTTTCAGCATTCTCCTTGCCAAGGAATCCAGAGTTTTGATGAATTAAATTCTCATAAAAAAATTTGAAAAGCTTCATCCAAGGAATATCCCTGCCGAGTTTCAGCTTGATTGGCTGTGGTTAAGGAGGGGATTTTTTCTACGATTTTCGTCAGATTTCGGCCTTTCTGTTACCATGGCAACCAGAGATTTTGAAAGAATTAACCTCTTTTAATATCTTTTAAAGCACTTTACCCAAGGAACATTCCTGCCAAGTTTCATCTTGATTGCCACAGTGGTTGAGGGGAAGAAGATGTTTTAGGAAATTTTTGACGGACGGACAGACAGACGGACGACGCACGCCGAGTGATCACAATAGTTCACCTTGAGCACTTTGTGCTCAGGTGAGCTAAAAAGCCAAAAATATGGCCTCTTAAGTGCAAGACTTTTCTATAATTTGACCCATTGACCTCACTATTGGCCTCATTTGACCCTTTATGATATCGACCGAGATTTCATGTAGATAAGTTTTCTGACCAATGTTTAAGACAATTGGGCCAAAAGTGGCCTCCTGGATGCACATAAGGTTTTTCTAAGATGTGACCCCTTGACCTAATCTTTCCGCTCCATTTCTCTCAATTTCGAAGTTGTCCAAGGTCTCGATGACTTCGTGGCCAGGTGAGCTGAAAATTAACAGTTTGTATAGGACCGCTCGAACTGTATTCCATTGAGAAAATGAAATTATTTAAGTGGACGTGTACAATAGCCTTTTTTTACAAGAAAAGTGCATGATTATTGGAATGCATGAAAATTTTAAGTTAAGCGCGATCTCAACAATTTACATTTCAGCCGTTTGATTAAGAAAAAATATTGTTACCATGACGTCGTAAATAACGCGGTAAATCGTATTTTTACGACGTTATTGCAACATTGTTTCTAAATTTGAAAGAAAAAATAAGAATCGTTGAAAAAGAGCTCATTAAAAGTTTTCATACAAGCGAATTTTTATTCACGTTGCTCTTCAATCTTATTTTACAATATAAATGAAAAGATTATACTTGTCACGTGGTCCGTTCTAAGAGCTTCTAGTGATAAAAGAATGAAAGGTAGCGTTTTTAAAGGCTGGGCTAACTTCAGTGGGCAAGCAAAATGTTTTTGCCATTTTTTTTCGACCAGTGACGATAGTTCAAAGTGGCCAATCTTATTCTCAGATTTTAAGTGCAAAATACAAACCTTCTCAAGGCAAAAGAAATTACACACGTTGAACCGGTCTAGATTAGCTGTTACAAAGGTGAATTCATGTTATATGACTTTTAACACTTTCCTGTTTTACAAAATTTTGGACCAGTCCAAATTCAAAGGTTTTGCAGACGAAAATTTAAAGTGGATTTAATTTGAAAAATAACCATTCTGTAGGGTAGAAAAAAGTGTGGAAAAAGAAGAAATTGCTTGTCAGAAGCAATTTCTTCTTTTTTCACAATGTTTTATCAATCATAAAATCACAGGCACGTAAAAATCAGGGATTAAACAGCAAAGGGTTTATGAAGATAAAAACAGGGTGAGCCTTACCTGGTATGGCAATAGAAGGAAGACAAAGAAACAAAATTGAGCCAACATAATGTTCGTTATCAGTTCCTATCTGTTTAAAGTTTTCTCCTTTAAATTCCACGCTTAACATTTTTCGTAAAATAGAGAAGCGATCGTTTGCACCAGAAAGTGCATTGGAAATGTTACACTGTATTGCTTGTCAAACGTTCTTCAAGAGGAACGCGGCCGCGGGTGCTTGGTTAAACCTCTCCTAAAGATATGATTCTAATGGGATATTTAAATAAACCATGAAAACATTTATTTGAACCTTTCTATTTCCATGGATTAGCAAATGAGTATTTACAACTATTTTACACTACTAACAATTAATCATATCGTGGTATTGACACTCATCTCGGCCAAGACTATTCAAAATCACTCGCCAAACGATCTTATCATTCATTCCACAGACTCACTCCAATTTCTCAAAAACGGTCCAAAATACTTTTAAAAAACGCTTCATAGTCTCTCAAAATGGTCATCATTTCAATCAAATCGATCAAATGGTGCTGATTTTTAAGCGTCGGGTTAGAAATGTGCGTAGATTTTATTAAAATGAGATAAAAAATCATCGCTAACTGGACGAAACTGTCGATAATGTTTTACCATACTCGAAATCATTTAAAACTTGATCCACACACTAATTAAATTTCATTTCAAAATTATTAAAAAAAAGTCAATTTCACGTCCTGTACGCGAAATATGGAGTGATAAAAGCACCAAGATCGATCGAAGCTCCAGCCCTGCGTTCAGGATGACCAAACGGTGCAAACAGTTTGCCAATTATTCCCCGCTTTGCACACAAACACAAACTACATGTATTTGCACAGTTTGGTCATCCTGAACGCAGGGCTGGTAATTGAACAAGGATCTCTTAACTTAGAAACAACCACTCTGCGCCTGATGGAAGGATTTAATTCAAAACTTATTAGCAAGCAGGAACGTTTAAATAATATTATAACTTTTGATTCATTTTTTTGTCAGAGTTGTGGCTAAAAAAGATTGTCTGCTCCATTTCACGGCAAGTAATGGAGGGAGTTGAAACAAACTTAACTTTAAATCTCAATGAAATTATATGTTGTGGGTAATCATTTGAATTGAGTACCGACAAATTAGGGTTTTCGTAAGTGTAGGTGAAATATTCTTTCTTGAAATCCAAAATATACCCTCTATCTGTAGCTCTGATATTAAAAGGTTTGATTCATTCGTCTTTGTCAGAGTTTTGGCCCTCCGGTAAAAAAGTTTTTTGCTCCATTTCACAGCAAGTAAATGGAGGGGCTGAATCAAACTTCACATACGGTATCAAGCAGTGTCTAGATTCTGGTCTTCTTTTCTGACTTGGATATAATTGATAAGTAACACATTGTCTTTACTGTGCGACATGGAACAGGGGCCTGTTTTACTTTACACCTTACGATCATTTTTATGTAAGCAAAAAACGAAATTTTCTTCTATAGTGGTAACTAAATATGTAATTCTACCATGCATGATCTAATTGGAATCGTCTTCTAAAGACGATTCTAATGAGATATTACAAGACAGAATCAAACAATAAATGGAAACTCCAGGTCCGATTTATGATTTTGACTTACGATTAATTTTTTCGTAAGATGTAGAGTTAAACTGGCCCCAGTTCTATTTCGGAGGTTTGGGGCGGTATTCACCACATTCAGTGATAACCATAGTTTTATCTATTAAAAAAAATAAAAGCACTTCTGTATGAATCCGCCTAATGTCACTTAGATAAATACTTGTACAGGTCGGATAGATTTTTAGTTTCATTCACCAACCAAAACAGTGACATTCTGTCGTCTCTCAAACCAACGAATTTAATTTTCTTGATATGAGAGGAAAGATGAATAGATCAAAATGTGAATTTATAACGTGACAAATTTCGTAGTACATGTATTTATAGTTTCAAAATCATCTTTCTCCTTTAAAACATTTCAACAGTAATTTCTCTTTATTCTATTCTGTTTGAACTAACTGAGAATTAGCTCGAACTACACGCGAATAAATGCAAATTGTGAATAATTATAAGTAAATGCAATCAAACAATTATTCTTGAACAATTAATTTTAGTTTTGCCCATCAAATGTTGTCTATTCTCGGTGGCTGAAAATGTGATTTATCCCCCAATAAAATAAGTTTTGACTACGCCGCTATTTTGCAAGCTTACGCACAAAGTAGCCCTATAAGAAATCTCTCTCATAGGATACATAGAGAGAGTATTTATTATAGGGATGAGTGTCTTTTTCACTGCGTTTATTGGGGTATAAAGTGCAATTGCCTTAGCACATGGCAAATAACGCCCGTAGGGCGTTATGTTTAAGCCATGTGCTAAGGCAATTGCACTTTATACCCCAATAAATGCAGTGATAAAGACACTTGTCCCTTATAATTGCAATCTTGTAGATCGAAGAAACTATTAAAATACTCGGCCAAACATTAAAGCTTCAAGTCTACTTTATACGCGTATATGTTACACAATCTATTTTAAGATCGTGTATTTTTTATCTCGCTATGGAAGTGAAATGTCATAGAGTAAAACAAATGATACACAAATAAACGACAACTTTGAAATTCGTAGAGGCACTTATGACAAAAAACTTGTTTCTGCCAAGTAAGTCTGTATTTTTAAACGAAAACGCCGTTATCGGTCTTAGTTGAGAGGGTTGGTTGATCATCGACGACTCGCTGTTTTCTTAGTTTACGACGGCCCAGAATCAGAACTGCATGCTTGTAATCGTAAATTCTTTCTAAAATATGTAAATTTATAATAGATTAAATAGCAATGATGATCGGGAAATAGGTTAATTCGAGTTCCTACAGCACAGGACTTGCAGGCCGAAGGTCGGGGGTTTCCCGAAAGACCTATAGCATTTTATACAGAAATAAAGTGCAATGGATTTCCCCACGTGACGCGATTTAAACCAATCAGAATTCTTTATTTTATTCGATTGCAATTATTGGTGTATGAAAACTACAAACTAACCAAACTTGTGTATAAATCCGCTTGGCGTATTCATACAGTGTGAATAGGTAGCATCATCCCCAAATGATTTCAAAATTACACCTTTCTTCTTTTAATTGCGACAGAAAATATGTATAAAGAAACCATTCTCTGAGTAGACAGGTAAAAGTGTTAACTATTAATACAGCCGATAGTTGATAGTGGTACCAGTCCTGCGTTCATGATGAAGAAACGGTGAAATCTCTTTGTAAATTATACCCCGCTTTGCACGTGCACTTGCGTTCAAGGCGGGGAAAATTTGTAAAAAGTTTGCACCGTTTGGTCATCCTGAACGCAGGGCTGTCTATTCTCTGAGATGGCTCTTATTGGATAGTCTCCTGAAGGGTCGCATAATACAAACTTTTCTGCAGGATTATCAATCAACGGTAAGCTCAATCAATTGCTCATCAAGTGGACTCTTAACCAAGGGAATGTGAGTTCGATGCTTTGTTCAGCCAACCTTGAATTAGACATGTAACTAAGTGATAGTGATAAACCATATGTGTCTCCCAACAGTGGCATGTCTTCCTCCAAAAAGGCGATTGATAATAAGTCGAAGTTGGACAGTTCGCTGGTGACTCGGATGAAATGTTTTTCATTTAGTTACATAATTGTATGTATTCGATTACTGGCTGGTGTAGTTTGCATCAAGAGATGGCGTCGGAGATGATTTCTCACCGTCAATTATTTTCAAAACATGATTCTTATCAAATCATTATCAATATAATTCAAAATATCTATAAAATACATATTTTACATATACGTTTAACTGTTTGTAGATTGAAGCATACAGTCACATGATGCAGAGTGTCTTGGTCAGTGAGACGGTACATTATAGTTTAAACATATTCTATTGCCAGTATATTACAAAGGTTGTTTATCAATGAAATGCATAAACAAATATTTTATGGCAAATGGGTCTGACAACAAGTTCGAACAACCTAGATACGGTCATTCCCTGTGAAATTCTACTAAATACTTAGCGTCATAAGAAAGTTACCAACCAAAATACCCTTGGATCATTCGAATAGTATTGTCCCATGCAAAATACTCCGTACGAAATTTATACTTAATGTAACGCACATATTAACCACTGTGTTGATAAAGTGTTTTCATTATTGACACTATACGTCACGTTAAAATTTGGTAATTCTTACGTTGATGACGTATACGCAAAAATGTTTATGTGTTATGCAGGCCAGTAACCATGCCGAAATATGGACTCTTAAATTCTTATTTTTTTGCACAAATGAGACGTTGGACAAACGAACAACGTTATTGGGTTTTCAGTATGGTCGAAGCAGGATTGTTTTTTTCTCAAACTGTAGGCAGAATAGGCTGCCCTCACCATAAAATTATGAAACTTGCCCGTAGCTATAAAAAAACCTTGGTCTGTAGATGAAAGATCACGCCCAGGACGCCAAATATGACATCAAAGGTGACTTCAAAACTAACTGATGGTCAAAATCATCCAACGGTATGTTCGCGACAGGTTCCGGTCGGCTTCGAAGACGACACGGGACACATAAGGACCTCAAAGGGGATGGATGTGCGCATCTACTATACGGCATTCTTTAAATCATGTCGTTTTACGCGCTGATAAAGCTTTCCGGGAGAACGTTTCAACACCAAACGATCAACAAGATCATGTTAATTCATGTACTTTGTATCGGAGGTAATCGACATTGAAAAAGTGTTCCTTTCACAAAAGAATTAAGTCTCTATCTCGATATGGTCGACGGTGTGATGTGAACGTCATGCGCTTTGTCGTGGTAGATAGGCTATGCGTCGGGTGGTGGGGGTATAATGGCATTTCATGGAGACATACAAGAATCAAAGGACTGAAGGTCCTGAAAGTCGCCATGAGGATGATACCATGATATTTTGGTACTTTGGTTATTTGTGATCAATAACTCAGATTTTGAGACAAGAATAGCCCGACAGTATTGTTTACAGGCAAACAGATGATAAGAGACCACAATAGCTCACCCAAGCACTTACTGACCTTAAAACAGGTTGCTGTTCAATTTCAGATGCTAAGCCTTTTCTATCAATTCAAGGGTTCTGGTTGGCAGATTCTAAGCAGAATCTGACTGATCAAATGCAGTTTTACAGCACTTTTAACAGTATGTCATATTATAATGGATGCAACAGCTACACATCGATTTCCCACCACTATTACCACATCCTCACTGAACATCCAGTGTTCTATTGCACTTAGGTTTATGATTTTCAACAATTAACCTAACGGCGAAATTTTGGGGTGATACAATTTGAAAAGAGTTGCAGACGACAAAATATATTATATCAACTCTTTACCAAACAACAACATTTAATAGTGGTCCACTTCAAAATCTGCTGCAGAAAGCAAAACAAAAGTTAATGCAGTTGTAATGGATGTACAATACAGCTCAGAAAACATTGAGATACAAGAGCTGTCACTGTAAGATGACAATGCCCCAGACTACGCTTTGATCGTCATAAGGTCAAGGTCATCCAGGGGTCAAGGTCATCAAAGTATGTACCTTCAAAAAGGTAATGTGCCAAGGAATGTACTAAAATATGAAGTGAATCTGTTAAGTAATAAGGAAGTCATGGCCAATGTTTTTTTTTTTGCCAATGTTTAAGTTTTTGGACTTTGATCGTCACAGGTCAAGGTCATACAGGGGTCAATGTCATCAAAGTATGTGCCTACAAAAAGGTAATGTGCCAAGGAATGTTGTACTAAAATATGAAGTGAATATGTTAAGTAATAAGGAAGTTATAGCCAATGTTAAAGTTTTTGGGCGGAATGACGGACGGACAGACGGACAAGTCAAAAACTATATGCCTCCCTATCGGGGGCATAAAAAGGGGAAAATACTGATTATCAGCATTTTCTTATTTTGTCTCAATGTTTCCCAAGCTATTTCATAAACGGATGTCAAAACCCGGTCTTGTTTGGGAAAGGGCTAAAAGAAGACAATATGTATGTTACCCCACACTCAAATTTTGTCATTACGGCTGCTGTCTTTTTAAAAAATCAAAGTGCTGTCAGCACTGTAAATCGGACATCATTGAGAGGCTGGGATAGTGCAATAGTTCGCCAATAAAAAGGGCTCAATTTTGGACAATAAAAGTTGGTAAAATCTTTAACCAATTTGTGAGTTTTTTGTCTTAACACTACATCTTTTCGAGGACATCGCCAGCTCATCCAACCTCGTGGGTCCGATTTTGAAAGTTTGCTGATTCGATAGCTCTCTGCTAGTCTAAATTATTTCTTAGAAGATTTTTTACGTTGTTATAATGAGAACGCGCCAAGCTAAAAGCTTGTCTGTTAATATATTTCCTCTCTCTATAGAGTTTAAAAGCCTGTTTAGCAACAAACATTTTTCATTAAACTATTTACAATTTTGATTATCAACATGTTTGTATTTCAAGCATTGGGTTTTCCCAAATACTGTAAATGCATTTTCCCTCAAGAAACACGTGAAATCGCCAACTATGCTATTTATATCTTTGGTTTCTGACCAATCGATTAAATCTAGCAGCACTCTTTGATTATTCATGAGTTGTTCTAAAAATAGATCGCTCTTACTGCTATCATATATCAGTTTATCGTATGTTTTTGTCGGTTTATTTGTTGTTGAATAATTTTTCTTCACACTTAAATTTGAATTCATTGAAAATAGGATTGGAGCGTGATCAGAGTGCTCATTGAAATCAAATATTTCAAATTACAAAATTATTTCTATTTGTTAACACATGCGAACAAAAAGTAAACTTCCCACGCTCCCTGTTTGAGTGCAGACGACTATTGACAAATGACAAACAAGTCAATTGACACATTTCGAGCAGACGATGTCCATTTGCATCTACCACGTGGTCTGAATTTACGCGTGGGTTTTGACCGAGTGATAATCATAACAGAATTTGATTGGTTGTCAGCCCTACAACTGGTAAATGACCGTTCGAGAAAGTTCAGAGCAGTAATATTGTAAGTGCTACAAATTAATTATGAGTTAACCTATTGTACGTTTCAACTCCTTTACTCAACCGAAAATCTTGTTATAAACACTGAAAATACTAACTGGTAATTACTAAAAGCGAAAATTACATCAAATTTTGTATTAGCCTCTTCTCTATTTATCGAAAAGTAAATAAGATAAAAACAAAGTTTGTAGATTGTGACTGAAAAGGCCGTTTCTTCGGTGTTTGAAAACACATAATTTGGTTTGAACACATTGCTCAGAAGATAATGGTAAAAATGTAGTGGGTCAAACAGACTGGATTTCTGGAAAACGGTAGATATAAATCGACTGCTTCGCAGTCCGATTTAACAACAACAACAAAAAATAACACACACAAAAAAACGAGCTTATCACTTCAGTTCAAAACGAAAGTAAAACCTAGATGACTTAAAAGCGGTTACAAAATAAAAGCGGTTACAAAATGAAATTAGGTCAATACAAACCCTCGGCTCAAGCACTATAAGAATTCTTTTCTTATATAAATTGCCCACGCACTAATTATTTCATCAAATACATTGAACGAATATTTGTGTGGAAGTGAAATACAAAGCGGTACCGTTTTTGTTTACATGTATAAATCTGGGGCGTCAATCTTTCCAATATGGCGGCCGATAAAATTTATAGAATCTTCGGCGTACTAACTTTGCAACTCTAATTTACTTTTGACAACAAGATATCCATTATGAAGTTTTCATAAGATTGTGTTTATCTTCAAAAGGAAAAATATAAGTCAAAGTATTACATTATACAAACAAAATAGCTGCTTTTTTAAAATTGTCTGCACTTCTTTTTGGTGTCATTGGGTCCGGTGCAAAGAGAAAGAGTAGATTCCAGAAAAAAAGTAGTTCTTTGCCTAAACCAGTATACGCAATAAGTCTGCCATTTTGACAAATTGCGACTTAAAAATCTCGTTTGGCCGATCGAAGTTTACAAAAAAAGTTACAAAACGTTATGTTGAGAAAGGCCTAAGACTATTTGTTTGTATGTTCTCAATGAAACACTTGAGTATTAGCGGTTTCCGACAGATCAACGCTCAGTCGCATTTTGCAATTTTGTCAATTATGTTAATCCGCCTTCTTTTCCGATCGCAATCCTGCAGGGCATGTGAGGGCCAATTAGGACGTACGGTGATTGACGATTGATGTCATATAGAAAACCTATAGCCGTTCATCAAGGCTGTTACAGACGAATGGTAACCCGTTCTCTAATAACGTATCCAGCGTGCGATAAGACTTTTTTGCGCAAAATCACTGCAGTTCTCCATAAAAACGGTGGCCATACTCGGTATTGATGTAAGTGACCTTTCAATTTGAGGTAAGTTTCTTCAAGCCAGAAAAATAAAACGTTTTCTCCTAGCCACTAATTAAATAGAGGATAATCGTTTGTTTCAGTGTAAGATCGATTTATATTTCATTGAGTGAACAACAAAAGTTATATTTTCACGAGTGGCGGAGCCACGAGTGAAAATATAGCTTTTGTTGTTCACGAAATGAAATATTAATCGATCTTACACGAAAAACAAACGATTATTCTATTTCTTTATTGCAAAAATGAGACAAAATGTGAAATTTCTATGACATACTTTCATAAAGCGCGTCATTTTGCACGTGATTGCTATGCAACGTTCATTATGACGTCACTTATTTCTCCCCGCATAGATGACGTCAGGTAGGATACAATTCACAAAAGCAGGGTATAATTTTTTGATAATTTCACTGCTTTTGCGGTGAGATTATCAGGTGATAATCTACCGTTATTTTTCGACAAACCACCGAAAAGCATTAAAGAAAAAACATTGTTTATGTCTTCCCAGCACTCCATTGTCAATTAATTCAGTAACTTTTTTGTTAAAAATAAAATGTTCAATGTTGTATTGGTGTTATTGTTGGTGGTAACTTTCTATTGACCCTGAATATATTTTTTAAGAGCATGAATCATATATCGGTTCAAATGAATAAATAATATTTAGGTATACTAAATAACAAAGGTAAACCATCTCTGTAAAAAAGTGCAAATCATTTATAAAGTGCTTCGATATTTTTAAAAGTTCTAAAAGTCACGAACTGATCGTAGAACGAAGATAATGAAAGGTGGGCAAGTAGGTCGGTCTATTGAACATTGACTGTGACCTTTTCATGCACATTTCATAATATTCTCATTCTAAAGTAAATTGATATTTCCTGTTTTTCGAAATTTTAGATTGGTCCAAATCTAAAAAGGTTGTAGATGACAGTGAAAAGTGGGTGATTCTTTCTCTTGGAAATTATTGTGGAAAAGCAGTAATAAGCTTTTTCTTTCTTTTTTTTGCACAGTAATTTCTAAAGTTTATAATCATAGGGACGTATATGTTAACTGCATTAAACCAAACTGTATAAGAGAAGTGGAAATTACTACGTAAAACTCTCTCTCTCTCTCTCTCTCTCTCTCTCTCTCTCTCTCTCTCTCTCTCTCTCTCTCTCTCTCTCTCTCTCTCTCTCTCTCTCTCTCTCTCTCTCTCTCTCTCTCTCTCAATTTGATTGTCCGAATCACTATGATATGTTTAGATGTTAAGAAGTTTATAGGAAGTGAAGTGTGTTATTTTACTTTTGATACTTCCATAGAGTGTTTAAAAGTAATAAGCGTATTTGATTTTTTAAAACTTATTTTAGTCTGCAGAAAATATGCTTTTATTTGTTTAAATTTAATTAGAAAAAATCGGTCGATGGCTGAAATAAGTGTAAACAGAGAAGGAGAATCTCCGAATATTGAAAATCAGAATCATTTATGTACTATTTGTATGTTGATAGCGATTTTACGAAAGGATCGTTGTCTAATGACATATACACTTTCCAAGAATTTCCATGAGTTAACACCTAGAAAGTCGCTTGTTCAACGTTTTGTGTTTTAAAGTTAAAGTTGTCATGAATATTCAAGAAGTGTTCAAATGTGCTTTACTACCTATAATACAAAATCCCGCTTTATTATTTAAAACTTGCTCATTTTCTTTTACTACCATATCTTTTCGATGCCGATCTTCGAATAAAAGAGGTCGTGTTAAAAGAATAATTATCTTAATAAGAAATGAAGCATGATCAATAAAATAGAAAGCCATGAATGGCTTGAGGCGCTCCACAGGTTTGAAATTCTTGTAATAGCAAATCAAAGTTTTGACTAGATTTTTAGATATTTTGGGTTCTACTGATGTTGAAAATGATTTTCATTTTCCACTATATTACATATAGAGAAATGACCTACGCCCATTAAAGACATATTTTTCATCCAATCACAATAATTTTTGGCTGCATGATAATGGGGAACTCAAGGATCATACCAATGAAGTTTGATTGATATCCATCAGTTTCATTCTGAGAAAATCATTTTCAAAGTCTCACTGAATAACATATAGAGAAATGACCACTGCCCATAAAAAACATATTTTTCACCCGATTACAATATTTTTTTGTAAACTGATAAAGGTTCACCCAAGGATCATTCATGTAAAATTTAATTGGTATCCATCTATAAGAATCTGAGAAAACTCACTTTTTACCATATTTGGAAATTAACCACGCCCACTAATTCAATGTTTTTCATTGGATCAAAATTTCTTGAACATCTTTGAAAGAAGGTCACCCAAGGATCATTCCTGTGAAGTTTGGTTGAAATCCATCATGTAGTTTCTGAGAAGATTTTTAAAGAAAAAGTTTACGACCGGACGCACGTACGGACGGACGCACGGCGGACACAATGACATGACAATAGCTCCAGTGGCCTTCGGCCAGTGGAGCTAAAAAACGGACTATCGTGCAAAGTGGGGCGTCACTTTGTAACGTTTGCAAACCTTTTTTTTTTTTGCATTCTGAACGCAGCGTGTTTTTTACCGTTGAAATATTCAGTACGTTCTCAACATTCATTTCTTTGGTTAGACGAAAATAAATCATTCCCGACGTCTTTTTATTTCGGCCTATTTTCGGAGAATATTACCCGCATTGCAATCCTTTATTCGCTACTTTACGTTAACTAATATCGCAATTTCAAGAATCGGTAGGTATAAAACAAGTTAAACAAATAAATAGACAAATATCATTTATTTCTAAATCCATTACAATGTATAAAAGGCGACGGTTCTGTTGCCAATCCCATGTTTACACCAGCTCGCATCCGAATCGGCAAACATGCTCATCGATACCTTTGTTGCGCTGGGCTGGTGACCCAACATGTATAACTGCAAGAAGGAAGATTAAATTGCCATACAGAAAAAAACTGTAGCCAGTTTAAGAAAGATAACCATTGGTTTTTTAATTACCGATATACATTTTTAGCCCACCTGGTTTGTTGTTTTAATTTTACAAACTGAAACAACACTCCTAATTGGCTGAAAACAACTTCTGGTTAAATATAATCAATATTTGACTTTGATGCAACTGGGGGCTGGTGTCAACAAATACTTGTAAAAATGACAATTTAAAGGATAGGTATTATATATACTTTCGTTTTAATTAAACAAAAAAATTATAGTAAACAAGGGTAAAATAACAGAATATCTTTTTAAGAACCCGTTATCTGTATTTGTTTCTCAGGATTCCTTATTGTTTCTTTCTGCATTTTACTCAGGACACAATATGGTTGGGTTACTGTCAGCTATCCTGATAGTAACCCTTTCCTGTTTTACAACATTTTGACCTGTCCAAATTCAAAGGTTTTGCAGACGAAAATTTCAAAGTGCATTTAATTTAAAAAATAACCATTCAGTAGGGTAGAAAATAGTGTGGAAAAAGAAGAAGTTGCTTGTCAGAAGCAATTTCTTCTCTTTTCACAATGTTTTCTCAATTATAAAATGACAGGCACGTAAAAAGCAGGGATTAAACAGCAAAGGGTTAATCAGTATAAACGTCGATGCACAGCTTTATAAGTGAGAAATCAAGGGTCATTTTTGTCTATTGATAAATCTATTGACATTTAAACACTTACTTAGACTAGTACACTTTGCTTTTTGCATTCTGGTTAAATAAAACATAGGCGAGCGACCGCATCTAAATAAGCACTTTTCGTTTTCATTGAAGGGTACATGTATTGTTCAATTCATGTTTCATAAGTACGGAACACTACAGCAATTCGTTATCCTAAAAGCAGGGTCCTGTTTTACTGAACAATTTACGATAACTTTTTGCGTAAGTCAAAAATCGAAGTTGCTTCTACAGAGGTTACTAATTATGCAATTATGCCATGCATAATCTCTTGGAAATCGTCCTCAGAAGACGATTTTAATGCGATATTACAAGCAGAATCTAACAATGAATGAAAACACCAGGTACGATTTGTGATTTTAAATTACAAGTTAAACGGGCCCCAGGTCTTTAGATGCACAAGTTTGAGTGATAAAAGGTCAATTCGGTCTTATCTGTATATACCAAATTGACATATGACTCGGTGCGTGTCATTTCCAACAATTATAAATATGCTCAAAGCAAAGATTCTGATCAGCCTGTGCATCTGCACAGTCTGACCAGAGTCTTCACTGTGCGCCGAGTAGATAGATGAGGTCTCAAAGTATCAGAAGACCAGGCTGTGTACACCAACCAATGTTTGCATCTCACGAACATTTTAAATTGTTGGAAATGTCACGCACAGGTTCATATAATCACTCATTCATATTGTACATCTATAGAAAAGGTTTTCCCTGTTGTTGTTATTATTATTGTAAAGTCATAAAAAAGCGGAATGATAAGTATTGATCTGGTATGAAGTTTCAAAATGAATCAAACAATTTTTGTAGATAAAATGTTTGGTAAAATGATAAATTTCAAATGAAATTTAATTCAACTGTTTTGATTGAGCTTGTAAATAGGCCTACCCACCTCGATATTTTTGAGTCCGAAGTCCGAATGTACATGAGCCAACTGCATGGGCGTCAGTTTATGAAGGTAACAGTTCACAGACATTCTGCTGGACTCTTTAAGTAACAGGTGGTGCTGAAAATTTTAATGGAGTGGTTTGGGTAGCATGGATTTTAACGCCGCTTTTAACATAATTGATTTTGTATTTGGAAGGTAAACCTATGTACTATTTCCTGTCGTTTACAACAAAAGTAATTATAATATGACATACGTTGCGGGGCTGAATTAAACCCATTGAATAATTTTGATATTACACGGGTGTTATTACACTAGTAGAATAACTATGCAAATGAGCTCAGAGCGAATAGCAACGGTATTTTGTAACCGCGAAAATGACGTCATAATGCATACATTATGACGTCAGTTTTAAACGGCGTTATAAAAATCGCGGAAAATTGAAACTTTGAATTTCAAGATTTTTGACGATTTTTCGCAAAAATTCAGGTCATATTATAAATAGAACTTAAAATTTGTGGTCATAAAATACCTAATTTATTAAACTCGTCATCTATAAACAGATAAAAACTCGGCGCAGCCTCGTTTTTATCTGTTTATCGCAGCCTCGTTTTTATCTGTTTATAGATGGCTCGTTTAATAAATTCGGTATTCCATGACCACAAATTCAATATCCTCTATATATAAAATGGGAAATAAGTTGTTATAACTCGAATGTACTCATGGAGATCGATAACCAATCTCTCGTGGTAAATTTGGAGAAAATGTACGTTTTATTCTTGGTATCTGTTAAATGAAACAAAAAAGGGAAAGGAATTTCGAGAGAAATCTGTAATAAAGAAGATTTTTACTTAGCAGTAATATAGATATAGTAATTATGAAAACATGACATTACTCGCCATTTGCTATGTCAATCGGGAACCTTCGGTGATTCAACGAATTAGACATCGGGAATAGTATGGGCGCAACCATGATACCGCGTCTTAGCGCATTTGGATTAATATGACGTAACAAACATCAACGATCCCGCTTAGGATGGTCCATTAAACGAAATCAACGAAAGAATAAAAGTGGGCATATTATGATTTGAAAACATTTTGCCATTTACTTATAAAATGCCAAAAACATCTCCACAAACAATCGGTAAAAAATCAACCAGCGACAAGGACATGGGATTAACCTTCTGTTTTCTACTATGTGGAACCGTACTCGGACTTTTCTGTAAACTGTAAAATTTTCTCGGACGTATTCTGCATTATTATTCAACAGGCAAGATTTGGCTTAGCCTTGACGTAATTTGGCGATTTTAATTTCTCAACGACCCTTTTTCTTTATTGTATTCCGATGAATTTTTTACATTTTCGACATAAGTTCGCTTGATAATACTCAGTGAAACAATCTAAGAAAAGAGTTTTCTTTGATTTATCGTCGACATTAGCGGGAGCATAGATGTGTTTGTTGTCATGTAACCCACGAGCGAAACGACGGGCTTCCATGGCTGCTCCCTTGTTATGCTGGAGGTCTTTCTCGTAGAATCTCCGAGGGTTCTCGATTGATTTTGTTGGTGATACGCGTGACTATATTTCCGCAATGTTATAAAAATACATGAAATTACACTTTTGGCAACGGAAATGTAATGACGTGTATCATGAAACGTTTAAGAGACGAAGTAAAAAAACGCAAATCGGGTTATAAATAAGACGTGCCAAGGCATGACTTACCGTATCTCTGTTGTAGAAGAAAAGAAGTTGTTCGAATTCATTTGGCTCTCTTGGTTTGTGGGTCGTAGTCATGGCAGCCTGGGAATGTAGTTGAAAGAAAGCATAGCATGACTAAAATTAGCGACAACATTAAATGAAACTTTGCGTGACCGTTCCAATATTTACATGTGCGAGACAAACATATATTTGGCACGGTCTAGACAAACACAGAGTATTGAAAAAAATATTCCATGCGTACCTAAAGGCAGATTAAGGAATTATTTATCTGCATTACACATTGACAAGACTCAAAATTGTCAGGATACTTGCAAGATTCGTTGCTTTGTGATCATGAGAAAATCATAGGAATGTCATGTCATGCACAGGCTCAGAAACAAATGACTTAATTTTTCGTTTTGTCCATTAAAGATGGACCGTTCTGATTGAAAAAAAATATGTAAGAAACTATTTAAGCGTGTTACACGATATTTCCATATTAATGAACCTTGTGAATATGCGATCAAAGCGTCGTTCTGCTACCACAAATGTTGTAAGACGGGACTTGGATACTAAGAGAATCTACAGTCCAACCGACCAACATTGAAAGTGACGTCACGATTTGTTTATCATTTTATTGCTATATGAAATATATAAGGTTTAATAAATAGTAAAAACACTTTCATTTGACAATTGGGAAAATAGCTTAGGTAGTTAGTGTGTTCGGTTATACGTCTCCGCACCCTCGCAAGTAAAGTGATTTTAATGTTGAGGTATGAGGTTGAGGTTAGTTTGTGATCTTTTATTAGAGTATTTTCAATGCAGAAAATGATTAATTCCATTTTTTTAAAATTGACTCGTTTATTCGTTACTTGTGTAAGAAAACATATCATTTTATAATATTTTTCTTTTCTCACCATATATATCAGTATGACCATATTTTTCTATTTTCAACTCATACATATGTATAAATAGATATCAGAAAAATGGAAAGCGATTTCTTTCCCCAAAATCGTTTCGTGTAAAATTGCTAATGCTGATACAATGCATCAAGTTTTGAATCTTGAATTTATGAAAGAAAATTACTACAGTTGTTAAAATGTGGATTGAATAACAATTTAATTTTAACCTTGCCTTTGAAAAGTAAACAAAAAGTGACGTCACTTGCAATGTAGGGTGGTTGATTTGTAATACTAATTATACGGATTTAAAGTAGAACATAAACGTTGTTTTATGAAAACAATTCCTTTAGAGGACCCACAGTGGCGAAACCATTATCAATGTTGAGGTAACATAAATAAATATGACCCGTCGCGCGAAAAGGGTCAATTCGGAAATTCTGTAAAATGAATTATTGAAACAGAGATTTGCTCCACCATACGTCAACCATCAGTCGCATTTCAATAATCCTTTCACAGGAAGGTAGATTGGTCATTCTAGATTCAGAAAATAAGCACAGTGCAAAAAGTTTCGACTCTAGTCAGTCTGCACAGTCCGCGCAGTCTGACTAGGATCGACACTTTACGCACTAACTAGATGATCCCTTTTCGCGTGACGGGTCACATATGTTAAAAAAAATACCTGCAAAGCACAAACTAGCTGCAAGATTAGTAGAATTTGCAGTTTCATCTTTTCAGCAAGTAATTCCACGTCAAAAGACAAGAACGAAACTGTTTGTAAACTAACGGAGATATGATGACCTATTTTCTTACCTTTCTACAAAGGTTACCGACTTATATCATTTTCAATAACCCACGTAACTATGTGTAAAGGACAAAAAGAAAATTTTCGAACATGAGTATACTGAAACGAATTTCCAATCGGCCACCTTGCATTTGCCACATTTTAACATTTTTAGTCATCTAATTAACTTTCTGTAAACTATTTATGAAAGGTCAGTAAGTTTGGTGTATTCTCAAAGAAGGTTGGATTCGACATATATAATACATACTTAGTGTATTATATGAAAAAAATTATCTAACGAGGTTGGGAGAATTGAAAATTGTCGAGGCTCTGCCGAGACAATTATCAATTCTCACCACCGAGTTAGATATTTTTTTCATACAATACACTAAGTACGTATTATATTTATCTTATAACCTCTATTTGTCTTCTTTTCGTCGATGTTTCTAACAGAAATGCAAGTTTCTAAAAATAACCACATTATATCATGTTCTAAAAATAACTATGTGATATCATATAAAATATCATATGGGATGTTATCATACGGATATTTGTATAGTTATAAGATAAAATTTGTTCTGAGTGTCTGTAGCAGGCGGTCAAACACAAATGCCTCCTTTACGAAAGTCACAAAAGTTTCACATTATCGAGAATATTCAAAATTTCGATCTAAGAAATACTTGGATAATTATCATTTTTCCATTGCGTCTCAGATATCAAATAAATGAAGAAAATGCTATTGAAGTTGTTATGTTTATCACAAAAGCATAAAATATTACAATTATCCCACCCACCAATGTTAATTTTGAAATCACGGGTGTCCTTGAATTCGTTTAGTTCCCTTATTCGTTAGGGGTATGCGTTATTTTCCACACTTTTTTTCCTGTCGATGTTAATTGATGATTCTCCCCGAATGATTTTTCTAATACAATACGACCACTTTCCATTTCAGATACTACAGGAAATATTACTTTTTTGTCAAAAACCAAGTGGTCGTTTAGAAGTTTGTTTCGGTGTAATTTATATGACTTATTGCAAAGGAATAATTATAACAGCACTTAAAACGTAGAATTCGATAATTTATAAGAACATAACAAATGCAGCATTTTAGTGATGGTTAACAAGTGTTACCACGTTTCCTGAACCCAGTAAGTTTGTGTTAGGGTCGCAACCAAGTAGTTCCCACTTAAAACCAGTTAAATAAGTTTTTAAAACTTGTCTCCTCCAGATTACTGTATATTTAAAAATGGCGCGATGCTTGGATTCGATATAATGTTTAGCAAATGACCAGTCTTCTTTAATATACGAAAACAGATAGCAATATCAGACCAGGCATAGGGAAGGTAGAAGTAAATGTTTGCAGCCATGTACCTTCCATTCGGAATGCTTAAAGTGACATCGCTGGAATTTATCTCTAGAGGTTATAATATGTCGTAGAAAAATAAAGTTCTAGATTGGCAGGGATGTTTTGAGTCTAAAGACTTACATGCGATGTTTTTTATTATTTTGTTCTGCTGTTTTAAAGTGCATTTCTGATAGTGCATGAGGAGTAATTCGTCGACACACGAATTTCATAATTGGAAGATGCTCATCTTTTTTGCTCACCTAAGCGCAAAGCGCTCAAGGTGAATCATTATGGTCAATGAATGTCCACCGCAAGCGTAATTGTCCGTCTGTCCTTAACCAATCTAAAACATATTCTCCTCTGAAACTTCTGGACAGAATTACACCGGACTTAACAGATGTGATCCTTTGGGTCATTCTTTTTGAATCGGGGTCAAAATGGGGCCAAAGGGGGGGTGGGGGGGCAAAAGGTCAAATTTTGTGTTGACACTATTGATTTAAGTTTATAATCTGACATTTGTCATGGGAAAATGAATCTTATAGGCAATTTTCTTGTTACTACTTTAGAGGTTACAACTTTGGCTAAAACTTGCTCAGGATTTTGGTTGTAAACTGACATTTGTCAAGGGAAATGGAGCCTTATATACACTTTTCTTGTTACTACTTTTGGGGTCACAATTTTGGCTCAATCTTTCTAAAACTTGCTCAGGATATTTGTCTTGTCCTAAGGAAGAATTGATATTGATTGCATTACAAGTTATGCCACAGGAAAAGAAAGCTTATAGACAATGTCCTCATTACCTTATAGAGCTCATAATTTTGGCTCAATCTTTTCAGACTTGTTCAGGATGGTTGTCTGGTCATAAGGAAGGACCATATTAATATTGGATGCATTCCAAAATATGTCATGGAAAAGTAGCCTTATAGATTTTGTCTTTCTTGCCATTATAGAAGTCACAACTCGGGACAAATCTTTTTGTTTTCAAATTTGCTGTAAATGTTTGGTCATATGGAAGGACCCAATTGATTTTGGTTGCATTCCCATGTATGTCACGGGGGTCAAAAGCATACCAATGACAATTAACATACTTGAGATCTTCCAACAAGACTTTTCATATCTTTGACCTGGAGACCTAATTTTTAACCTCACTTGACCTGATCTGAATTTTGTAAGATTTCATCATGGCAATTAATCTAAAACGGTTAATTAGGCACAAAGTAATGCCTCTGTGGAAAAGGTTCTGTAAAAGCAATTTCATTTGACAGACGTGTGTATTTTAAATGTTGTGAAACATTCAAAGCAATATTTGATATGGCTGAATAGTAAGAATGTAAACTGTTTATTAAAGCATTTCAGTGTAATATTTCTTGAAGAAGGCACTTGACGAAATATTAAAAAAAAATGTTTTATAGTGTATTTGGTAACAATAATGACTTTTATGATTTGGCCTTTAATTGTTCTTTAATTATGATTTAAGGCAATTCAATTTGATAAGGCAGGAGTCAAGGAAACGAAGGTTAGCTATAAAGGACCATCATGGTCCTCTTGTTTATTAGAGTCGATTATTTCAAAAGTTGAAGGGGTTTCTATTTTATCTACGTTTATTTAGAAGTTCTCAGGGGAAAGAAATAACAACAGAGAGACAGTTATTTAAATTATGTTATGGTATATGGTGATTACGTTAGAGACTGTGCATGACATTTCCAACAATTTCACATGTGCGTAATATGCAGACGTTGAGCAGCATAGTCAACAATAAAATGCAATAGGAATTAGGAATATATACTGGCCACCTGAAGAGGTATTCAGACCATATCTATCATTATAATGCAAGAGATGACTCTGGTCAGACTGTGCGGCTGCACAAGCAGATCTGAGTTTTAACGTTGTGCATATGTGAAATTGTTCGATATATCGCGCACATACTCGTTAATTGTGCTAGACCTTTTGCTAGATGACTGTGGCCTTGGCTATTAGATGAAAACCCATGTGATTATTCTAACATTTATAAACAAGCAAAACACAAGATCAAAATCAGTGTCACAAAAGATTAAAAAAAGAAAAACCATCAATGAAAACATTTTGTTGATTCGGTGGACGATCAATTGTACGGTCAGACACGTGCACCCCACTGCGTGGGTCTGATCGATTATTATGTTCAACATACGGAAGAGGTTGTGTATTTATTCAAAAGTAGATTGTTTTCATAGCATTCATATTCCTAATACTTTCAGGACTTTGGTTTCTTATGTCCTTGCAACATCGAACCATCTTTGTAGTCCGGCAGATATTGTGGGATTTAAAGCTATTTTTACATATTCTGAAAGCTGAGGCTTTCTACTTTAAGAATCCGTCGGATGACACCTTGTCATCTTTGAGCAATTCGAGAAATTCAAGATGGCGTCCAAGATGGCCGCCAGAAATAGGAAAATGTCAAATTCCTCGTATTTACATATTTTTTGCAGTAGAATAAATCATAAAACATATGCATTCACATAAAGATGAAAGTCACGTTGAACTGAGTGGTCACCGTGCAAGAAAAGACAAGGTGGCAGCCAAGATGACAGCAAGATTGGACTAAAAATCACTTTTTTGAAATTTTTCTTTATATTTTGGATCTTATTTAATATCAAACCTGGGTAAAAACTGTTTTAATGCTGTTCCTGTTTTTTCTGTATTTTTTGCTTTATTTTCTTAATCAATAGAACCAATTTCGTTAAGAGAAATTAATTGATAAAGTAACGTGGCTAGAATACTCCTGGTTTCTACTTCCTATTCCGTCAGAATTAAGGGTGAAGCTGGATTTGATGGAGATAGAAAAAGTTTTATATAGTCTCAAAGCTGGGGCTTATTTCTTTTAGAATTCGCAGAATTACATCTTGTCACCCTTATGCATTTTGAGAACTTCAAAATGGCACCCAAGATGGCAGCCGGGTATTTTAAAAATGCCATTTCTCTATTTGAAAAAAAATAAGGCAACACAAAGCTTAACCAGAAGTTATTCAAACTACATTATATCGAAGAAAATTATATTTGATATTTTGTTCACAGTATCAAGATGCTAGCCAAATGACAGCCAAAATGGCAGCCAAAATGTTAAAATGTCCTATATTTTATAACATCTTAAATTGTCATCCTTTCTTTTCTCCTGAATCGATAAATTGGATTAAACAGGTCTTAATTTGCCCGTATGTCTTTTGTCGATATATTTTCCAGCATTTGTGCCCATTTATGTGTCTTTCTGTCAAACCGCCATTTATCCTTCTTCATTTCTTTCTATTTAAACTCCCACATTATTTAAGTATCTTTTCTCCGATCCGGTTGAATGGTATCTTTATGGAATACGGACCGCTGGGGCGATGTAGTGGTTTTGGTTCAATGTTATGAGACAATGGCATGGTCGGTCCTATAAGCTAATGTCACAATGTCAGTAAAGGTCAACGCCTATAGTCCAAATAATATGTCGCGAAAGTACATTTCATTAGTTGTCGTATAATTGGAATCAAAAGTATCATTCTGTAGCCAAGTTCAGAAAATATGCGAGCGAAATTTTTTCCGCCAGTAACATTTCAGTTCACCAGTATTTGCTTGAGATCTGTAATATGACAAAACTGATAGATATGGAATCGTGCTATTTTTCTAAGATTGGTAAATGTTCGTGTCCTGACTCTTGTGACTTGATAAAGTCTGGTCCACAGAGAATCGCTTCAATTATAGATTATAGCAAACAACATGTCGACAACTTATATCAAGAATTAGAGGAAAATCTCCAAAATGATAGTAATTATTTTGTTTACACACATAGGGCATGTGTGTCAACATATACGTCCAAACAACATATTTCCCGCTTTTTTGAAAAGAAAGCAACAATCTGAAATGGATTCTTCATTTCTATTACAGAGAAATCTAGACGCTCCTTTGCGCAAGATTTTGATTTTAAAAATCACTGTTTGTTTTGTGGTGAAACTTGCAAACTAGAAAAAGATCCTTAGAATCCTGGGCGGTGGCGTTGAGCCTATTTATGCTGAACTATTGGAGAGAGTTCGAGTGGACAGGTTGCTGTTAAACAAGAGATCTTGAATACTTGTGACGCTCGAGCTGATAAATGGTCTTCAGAAGTCCGACTTCGGTTACTAGGAGCAGTAAGTGCCTTGCATGCAGCTGATGTCAGGTACCATGCAGACTGTAAACTAAATTTTATGTCTCCAAAGAATATCCATGCAGCTGCTGCAAGTACATCACATACCTCTGAAAAACCTAAATCAGATGCTGCTTTTGATGACCTTGTTGAGCTACTGTCAGAAAATGAGAGTAAAATTTGGAATTCCGTTGAGTTATTTCAGATGCACGTAGCTGAAGGGGGCAGTATCCTTACTCGAAGTTTAATTAGCTCCTGGAGTGGCTAGTATAATTGTTTTTCGACATAAAGCACCTGTGATGTTGAAATTGGTAAATGATACTGACGCCGCGCACGGTAATGCGGCACTAAATGTAAAGTAAAATAGAAAACGTCGATGGTGCAGCGTCTTGTTGTTGTTTTTTTTGTGTGTCGTAAAAAAGTGAACGTAATTATTTTATTGCCCACTCTCTCTACAGCAATAGCAAAACCAGAATATATAGTCATCTTTAAAAAAAAAATACAAACTCACCCCTTTTCCCTCGCGAAGAATGATAAATGTTTCTCAATTTTCAACTTGGCATTAACGTATAGACATGCGAATACTGGGTAGTCACTAAAATGGGCTCTAAATCTGAAGATGTATTGGGTTGTACGTTTCTTTTGAACATTGTATGTTATAATATAGAAGTAAATCTAACATTCCAAAATATCAACCTATCTTTATTGCAATGATCAATTCGAACCTACAGAAATTTGTTCATATAAAGTGATGTCATCAAAAACACACGTTTTGGTAAAATGAAAATGACGCATTCCCCGAATTTTTTATGCTCCCCGAAGGGAGAGCATATAGCCGCCGCTCCGTCCGTCCGCCCGTCTGTCCCCACCTATTTCTCCATAACCCTTGGGCCAAATCAAATGAAACTTACCATGTAAACTCTCTCTAGTGATGATGCATCTGTGACGGTTTTTGGATTTGAGGCCTCGTCACGGGAAAAGGAGACTCAGGGTAAAAACAGTTTTTCCCAAATTTCTCCTGGTCTAAATGTCAGAATTTAGTGAAATTTCATATTTGAGTAGCAAATCAGATGCCCTTTACTATAAATAATTTGAAATTAACGTAAACAAAAATTATGGAAAAAGGGGGCTAAATGTTTGTTACCTTACGTTTGCATGTAAAATAGTAATTCCGTCCGTCCGCCCGTCCCCACCTATTTCTCCATAACCCTTGGGCCAAATCATATGAAACTTACCATGTGAACTTTCTATGATATAGTGTTGATGCATCTGTGACGATTTTTGGATTTGGGGCCTCGTCACGGGAAAAGGGGACCTAGGGTAAAAAAAAGTTTTTCCCAAATTTCTCCTACTCTAACAGTCAGAATTTAGTGAAATTTCATATTTGAGTAGCAAATCAGATGCCCTTTACTATAAAAAATTTGAAATTAACATAAAAAATATATCATAGAAAAAGGGGGCTAAATGTTTGTTACCTTTACACTAGCGCGTAAAATACAGTTATTCTTTCATTTCTCCTAGTCCCATGCTCAGAATTTGATGAAAATTCAAATTTCAGTAGAAAATCAGATTCCCTTTACCATAAAGTATTTGAAATTTGTGTCTCAAAATATGTCATGCAAAAAGGGGGTTTAATGTTTGTTACCTTTATGTTTGCTGTAACACCTTATTTGAGTCCTTGCAATCTGACCACAGAGCATATCTCCTAAATAGCTATCAACTTGAAACCTTATGGATGGATAGATCTTATGGAGGAGAAGTGCATTGCACAAGAACTACAACTCTTGTTTGCATAGTTTTGGAGTTATTGCCCTTTGTTATTTTTGATACTTAGAATATGTCTGGCGCATATCTCCTAAAGTATAATAGCTATCAACTTGAAACTTTATGTGTGGATAGATCTCATTGAGGTGAAGTGCAGTGTACAAGAACTGCAACTCTTGCTTGCATAATTTTAGAGTTATTGTCCTTTGTTATTTTTGATACTTAGATTTTGTCTGGAGCATATCTCCTTAAGTATAATAGCTATCAACTTGAATCTTTATGGGTGGATAGATCTCATGAAGGAGAAGTGCAATACACCTGAACTACAACTCTTGCTTGCATAATTTTGAAGTTATTGCCCTTTGTTATTTTTATTACTTAGATTTTATAGGAGGCAAATCTTTGACAATACATAGATTCTTTTATCTATTAGGCTTCAGTTTACTATCAAGCTTTCTTGGCGGGGGATGTCCATGTCCAACGTGGCTCTTGTTTTTGTGACAATGCCTTATTCGGGGAGTATAATCCGTCTCTGACGGCTCTTGTCTTCGATTGTTCTTCTCTTCCCCCTACTTTCATCGCCACTTCCAAACAAATATTATTCTCGCATGGTGATTCTCTTTCTTTTTATTTTCTTTTTATCTTGACATTGTGGATTTTTATCAACGTCGGTTTTATAATCCAACGAATCAAAATTAACGTCGCTGTAAGAAAAAAAACGCGTTTTTTTAAAATCGTTCCACACACACTAATATCAACATCTCTTTTATTTGTAAATATTTTTCCTTGAAATTTTAATATGATTATCAAGAGAAAAAATAATATTTCTTGGCTAAATTTAAATTACCGTATGAATAAAGGAACTGCTATTTTTAGCGAATTTAAAATGGAAACAACTTTTTTTTTCATCCTGAAAAGATTTCGTTCCACAAGAATTTCAGCTTATTAATTTTCCGTTAAAAACTCAAATTGATATTTATCTACATATTTAAGAAATACAGAAAAATAATATTTTTAATTTTAAGTTTGGTTGCAATTAATCAATTTTTATGAAAATATAAAGAAAAATAGTCATATTTTCGGCGTCTTAACGCTTGATGTTTCACTCTTTTCTTAAACGTAAAACGGGATTTTTCTTTATTGCGGTTAAAATTCGATCTCCGTTGGCAAAATTGTTGGATGTCATACCAGTTCCAATTTAATATATTTTCAAGCAGCTGAAACATTATTAAACTATTAAAAATATAAGATGTGTATCTTTCAGTGATACTTTCGTGTTACATGTTACACGTGATTTTTCGCTCAACTTACAAATTGAAACTCCTTTTTCCGAACTTGTATCAACAAAGTTTGCAATTAAAGTGTGACGTATAAATTGGCCATGGTTTGGGCGTTATTTCGAAAGAAGATATAACAATGGTGCGAGTAAGGAGTCTTGTAATGATAAGTTTTAAAACACAGAGGGTGGCGTTTTTAAATCGGACTGTGAAGCAGTCGATTTATAAATACCGTTTTCCAGAAATCCAGTCTGTTTGACCCACTACATTTTTACCATTATCTTCTGAGCAATGTGTTCAAACCAAATTATGTGTTTTCAAACACCGAAGAAATGGCCTTTTCAGTCACAATCTACAAACTTTGTTTTTATATTATTTACTTTTCGACAAATAGAGAAGAGGCTAATACAAAATCTGGTGTAATTTTCGCTTTTAGTAATTACCAGTTAGTATTTTAAGTGTTTATAACAAGATTTTCGGTTGAGTAAAGGAGTTGAAACGTACAATAGGTTATCTGTATAATAAATTTGTAGCACTTACAATATTACTGCTCTGATGTTTTTCTCGAACGGTCATTTACCAGTTGTAGGTCTGACAACCAATCAAATTTTGTTATGATTATCACTCGGTCAAAACCCACGCGTAAATTCAGACCACGTGGTAGATGCAAATGGACATCGTCTGCTCGAAATGTGTCAATTAAGTTGTTTGTCATTGGTCAATAGTCGTCTGCACTCAAACAGGGAGCGTGGGAAGTTTACTTTTTGTTCGCATGGTGGAGTACTGTTGACTATGTGTTAACAAATAGAAATAATTTTGTTATTTTGAAATATTTAATTTCAATGAGCACTCTGATCACGCTCCAATCCCATTCTCAATAAATTCAAATTTGAGTTTGAAGAAAAATTATTCAACAACAAATAAACCGACAAAAACATACGATAAACTGATATGGGTTAGCAGTAAGAGCGATCTATTTTTAGAACAACTCATGAATAATCATAGAGTGCTGCTAGATTTAATCGATTAGTCAGAAACCAAAGATATAAATAGCATAGTTGGCGATTTCACGTGTTTCTTGAGGGAAAATGCATTTATAGTATTTGGGAAAACCCAATGCTTGAAATACAAACATGTTGGTAATCAAAATTGTAAATAGTTTAATAAAGTACCTGGGTAGTACTATAGTCTGTACTTTGTACAAATATGGGCCAAGTTTATCCAACAGTCTTGCAGTTGCTTGTTCTTTACAAAATGACCCTTTTCCACAGTGTTTTGGCTATACCGCTATAGCTATGGCAGTCTTGTGTTGCTTAATTTCTTATGCTCTTGAATAGCTTCATTTTGATATATAATTTACCTGGACATACTACTTTTTCTTGGCAAATGAAGTGTTTTACAATTGGGCCTCAAACACTTCACATGAACCTTAACTAAACACTCTGGGGACGACCAAATATGGTCGTCCAATACATATTTGTGACGAATACATAAGCGACTTCGATCCGATGGTAAATACCTAGCGGTTATTATGAAGGCTTGATTTTCCATGAATACCAGCTTTTAGAAAAATAATCTTTAAGTAGGCTACGAAAGCATCCAGTTTTTAAACGAGTTTACTATAGGCACATACAAGTAAAAGAGCATATGATAATGCTAGTTAAATGAAAGTGGTCGCTTAATAGAGATTGTTCTTTGAAAACGAAAGTTTGTGTATGATTGGACACCAAAAGCTATCATAAAAAGATAAGCAAGAACCGAACAAATTTAACAAGTTTATTGGAGTATAATTTATAATTTTTAACATGGCAAGGCGGGGGCTATTTTATGAATTATAATTTTTAGGGTTGAAGTGGAACAGCGATTTCGGATATGATTATAAATGTACTCGCTTCATTTATAGAAAGTTAACATATCTATATTCAAAAGTGCACTCGTCGATGGCCAACCAAAAAGTAAAATATAAAGTTTTTTTGGTAATACTACGACGAAAATTTTGCATATATACACAAGTCAGAGTGAGTATTCAAAGTTCAATCTTGTCTATACATGAATATGTATAGACAAAATTGACTTTCGATCACTAACTTACTAACTAACTTGACAAACTGTCAAATCGCAAATTTTACCAACGAAACAATTAAGCCGTGTACAGTCCCTGTCGGATCAAAAACAGCAGGAAATACAAGTTTAAAAAGAGTAGAATGTAACAGTTCTATTGCGCAGACCGTGGTTACACCAGTTGGTATCATCTTGGTCGAGCATACTCATTGTGACTTGACTAGCGGTCTTCATCATACCCAGTAACTTAATCTGTAAACACAAAACAACAATAAAATAAGAACGATCTGGTCATAATGGTCATTGTGACTTGACTAGCGGTCTTCATCATACCCAGTAATTTAATCTGTAAACACAAAATAAAAATAAAATAAGAACGTTCTTGTCATAATGGGCATTGTGACTTGACTAGCGGTCTTCATCATACCTAGTAATTTAATCTGTAAATACAAAACAAAAGTAAAATAAGAACGTTCTGGTTAAAATAGTTATTGTTACTTTGAGTTCATCATACCGATTGGTTAAATCAGTAAATAAAAAAAACCTTATTAAAACTTGGCAAGCGGACATCATTTTACCGAATATAGATCCACAAGTTTAATTGAGTGATCAAAGGTCAATTTTGTCTATACCTGTATCGACAAAATTGACCTTTGATCACTCACACTAAATTGCGGAACTATACTAGTCAAAACTTCTAACCGGCCACTTTAAAAACAAAGATAATTTTTTCTGTGGTGTTTGAATTTTCGTGAAATTTGCTATTTGAATTTTTAAGCAACTTTCCAGATGATTTTGGAGAAAAGTTACCGTTATTTCTTTGACTTTAAAGCGCAACATGAGAAAAGCTCAAAAAGCTCTGAATTTACACAGAGCTCAAAATATTGTCAATGTAGCGATTTTTGTCTCATGGGTCGTTAGCTGCAACATAGACTAGGAAAAAAACTGAAAATGTTCGACAATTGTGGGCGGCATATGGCCCTTGTAGAAAGTGATAGAGCTTATGTATGCTGAAAACGGTTCCTAGAAACAACACCTAAAACACGTTTTTCTTCAAAAATGCATGAAATATAGACAGATAATTCCCGTTGAGCTACAAAATGTAGGATTTGTAAAAAAATCAGTTTGATACAGTGTTTTTTTTCACACCAGACCATATTTGAGCATATTCGCTAGATAAAATGGTTTGCCGGTTGAATTTAAACACCATTTTACCATGCCTCCTATTCTTTCTGTTTCTCCTGTAGTCAAAGGTCACACAAAATTGACAATGTTTTCCAATTTTTTTCTTGGTCTGGGTTGCAGCTCACGTTTTGCGGACTTTGATTTGTTGAAAGTGTAATATCCCGAGCTCTATTGAGATTTAGAGCTTTTTGAGCTTTTCCTTCATTACACATCCAAATTTGATAACTATTGGTTAATCATAATGGAAATCCGCGTACATTGTGCTTAAAAATTCACACATCAAAAAAGTTATCATCATTTTTAAAGTGGCCGGTTAGGACTTTTGGCCATTATATGTCTTAATATGTAAAAAGAAAAACAAGAGGGGCGGTGTTACAATACCAAGTAAATTTGCGACGTGCGTCTGTTCATACCCAATAACTGAATCTGTAAAACGAAAAAATAGCATTAATTCTGATTTGACAGGCGGTCTTCCTGATAGACTTCGGATTTTCTTTTCTCAAGTAAAATCGACTTGAACTATAAACCCCAATCTAATTGAGCAGGATTTAGATTATCCTTTTTCTTCAAACTACATATTTTTTGCTTTTTAATGGGGGTTTTCCTCACACTTTTTTTTATATATATATAATGCAAATATTTATGTGACCCATTACGCTAAAAGGGACAATCTCGGTGGTGCACAAAGTGTCAAACTTAGTCAGACTGCGCGGATCTGACTTCGGTCGAACCTTTCAAACTTGGCTGGTTTTCTAAATCTAAAATGATCATTTTACTTTTCTGTACAATATTTCTTTTTAATTTCGAGCTCTTGTTGACTTATACTGGGGCTAATCAATTTTTGCATAAATTTTATTTGTGGAGTTTCCCAATAGTCCCTTTTCCCGCGAAGGGTCACATATTCATCTGACAAATATCAGATTTTGAAACAATTGCATTAGATCACCAACCTGAATTTTGAAGAAGATAATTGTAATAGTAGTCACTTAATAGGATTATGAAATCAAATATTTCATACCTCTAGTTTTGCGAGTCCATCATCCGAGTGAACCATTGCCATTTCTTTATCCGTCAAACTGTCTACGTAACAGTTGATATAAGTTTTGCCGGATTCTTTCAACAGTAAATTTTGCTGAAAGTACAATAAATCATCTTCATTTGTGACGAATATAACGTTTTTTATATCTATGGAGGTATGGGTATGTAACTTAAAGTCTATTCATAATTATTACAGGGATTTTTTCTAAACTCTGGAAGAGACCTTAGTATGCCCATTTTAGGGAACTTAAGTGGGGTTTCCAGTAACATTGGGAAACAAAAAATTAACAATAAAGAGTATTAAAAGTACAATTTATGAATCCTTTGCAGTAGTTTTTAAAAAGAAAATATTATTGCAAGGTTTTAACAGACAAACAATTGATAGAAGTATTACAGGAAAAGTCTTTTTTTAAAAAAAACTCTATGAAATGTGAATTTCAGCTTCAATTTAGGAAATTTCTCAGCCACAAATGGAAAAAATAGAGCCGTTCTTAATTGGGATGTAACCTTTTATGGGCATCTGTTAATCTATTGAAAAAATCTGAGATATATAGGTAAATTTTGCGCGGTGAGCCGTGAAATCTCCTTCTGACGGTTCAGTTCCCGTGCTATTCTTTCGAAATAGATAAAGCAGGTTTAAAAAATACCTTCTGATAATACTATTTACCTTTCAAAATAAAGTTATTGCTTTTCTTAGATCTTTAGGTTAATTCAATCATGTTCTTTCAAAGTTGGAAAGGTGTGATCACGTTCAATTCCTAGAATGTGTTTTTTTAATATACCCGATATACCTGCAGATGTAAAAGGACTCAACGCCTAAGTCAGAGCTCAGTTTTGAAAATACACCTATACCTGCTTTGGTGTGGGTATTCAAACAGTGTGACAATGTATCCTTGTTCCATACCGTGGCTTAGAGTTCTAAGCTGGACAGAATTTCTCAAATGTTAGGCGAACAATTTGATTTTGAAATCCTCGATTGTGACTGTACATCAACAAATGAAAACATAACATTCGTGTCAATTCATCGCAAAGTGTGTCTCTATAAATGTAGGATTAATGTTACTGATAAGCTTATTGTAACATTTGAGCCAGAACTGAGATTTTTAAATGTAATCAATTAAAAAAAATCAAAAGGCGCCTCTGCACATGACGGCGGACAATTGCATCGAGTTATTTAGAAGTTCATCCCTTCAGGAGAAATATTCGGAGGCAATGACAGGTAAGCTCCAGACCGGTTAGCGGACAAAGCAAAACAATATCTGGCATTCGATAAAAGTAAAATTACAATAATTTAACAAAATGAATAAAAGTTGTATTGAATGGCGAATGTAATGTCGTATCGACAGCTTTATTCAATCTTATTTAACAGTTTAGTCGCCAAACGACTATATGAAATCTTGTACTTTTAACATAATTCATATGGGATCTGTAACGCAAAATGCGATCATCTCGGAACGCAGTAAAACAAATATTTGAAAAATGGATTGGGTCCACCAAAGGTCAATAAGAACGTGTTTTTTTTTAAATAATTATGTAGCAAGGTAGAATAAACATTCTAGATTCAGAAAATTACTTATTTTCGAAAAGTTTCGCTCCTGGTCAGTCTGCGCAGAACGCGCAGTCTGACCAGGATCGACATTTTACGTACTTCCTAGATGGTCCCTTTTCGCGTGACGGATCCCACTTTTCAAATAGATTTGACTTACCGTATCCCTGTTGTAATAAAAGCTCAGCTGCTCGAACTCACTCGGTTCGTGCGTCGGCTTCATCGTGGCAGCCTTTAATAATAATAATGATTATAATGATAATAATGATAATTATGATAATGATAATAATAATGATAGTAATAGTAATAATAACAATAATAATGATAATAATAATAATAATATTGAAAATAAAATCTTTATTTAAAGAAGGTATCTCATTAAGCTGTAAACCACACAAACAATAAGATGAAGAATTTATTTACAATGAGGCCTTCTTTTACAATATGGGGTAATGATCACTTTACATATTAATGCACTTGAAATGATATCTATAATGATTTAAAATTATGCTTAAACACATGAATATGATATAAAAAAAACAAACAGAAATGCTCGATCGTTTAGAAATGGATTGAACCATGTGAAATCAGAAATCAGTATTGCATCCACTCACAAATATAAATTTACTATACATTAAAAGCTAATTATAAGTGAATAGAAACAAATGGAATTGGTACAGAAGTTAGCTTGGAGATTTTTACCAAATTAAGATAATAATTGATTTGTATAAGTTATGCGTTTCTTTGCACTTCCAGTATAGCCTACGGTAAATTATAAGACAACATATTATTCTACGGTCCCTTAAACACGAACGCGTATGAGACAGTTTTCGATTTTTTTCTTTGCAATTTGTCTTTGATAGAGTCTGCCTCTCCGAATATTAACCTTTTTGACAGCCCCACATACGCTCAATAGCATTGGCAATAGTATTTGCAATAATAGTGATAATTCATAAATACCGCTCATATACGATCAATAGAGAGTAACATGTAAGCGTCTTAAGATATCAATGTTTTGCCGAGGTTTGGAGTATTTACCATGACGAGGCTTGCCGAGTCATGATAATTTCTCACTGCCGAGACGAGATAACATTGATATTTAAAGACACTAACATGTGATTCTCTATTTATCGTGCAACCTCTTTTGCGCTTAATTATGATAAACTCTTATAATCAAAGAAATTTTGGTGAAAGTGTATGCAAATTGTTTCTAAAAATAGACTACTAGATACCATGTTGTGTTATCAGACAGTTGATATCAGGTCAGTAAAGGCTTTATTGCATGATAATATATAATACGTACTTAGTGTTTTGTATGAGAAAAAATATCTAACGAGGTTGGGAGAATTGATCATTGTTGAGGCTCTGCCGAGACAATTATCAATTCCCACAACCGAGTTAGATATTTTTTCATACAATACACTAAGTACGTATTATTTTTATCTTATAACCTCTATTTGCCTTGTTTTCGTAGATGTTTCTAACAGAAATGCAAGTTTCCAAAAATAACCGCATTATATAACTGTTCTAAAATAACTATGTGATATCATAAAACATATCATACGGGATGTTATCACACGAATATTTGTATAGTTTTAAGATAAATGATGTTGCTAATTCCATAAGGATTGGCAATATCATTTACCGAGTATGGATGATATTGAAGATGGATAAAAACTTGACAATATTATTGTCAATAAAAAACATACCTGTAAGGCTCCAACAACGGAAAATATGACACAGATTGTCAACTTCATGTCTTCTCGAAAGATTATCCGACGTATATCTGCCTAGACTTCTCTCTGAAATCTTATTTGAACCCTCTTATCATGGTATTTTCCAACACGACATAATGATTTTTAACGAACCACTTTTAGACCTCTGAGATTTAGAGTACATGTACATCGCTAAAGTAACAGTTAATAACATCGTGAAAATGACAAGGTGAATGATTTTGGAATTATTTTGGAATGAACCTTTAACCTTTCCCATGCTCTTCACGGCATATTCCTAGTACTATATTCTTAGAGATTTGGCAGACCGTTTAGACTAAGATCTGCCTCGGTGGCCTAGTAGTAAATACTCTAGAACCGTGACCTGGAGAGCCATGGTTCGCGCCCACCGTCGCCAGCCCCAGTTCACCCAGCTGTAAAATTGAGTAGCAGTGGGTTTAAAACACTGCCTCTCTCTCCCAGGGACGTGAAAACATCAGGATTGAGTGTTCGAACGTGATTCTATAAGCTAAAGTTTTTGTCGGAATCGAACAATAAAATAAATAAGTATAAACTATGATCATCCCACACAGACGTGCAGACTGGTCTTCGCCTACATTCTCTGCTAATAACTTAAGCAGTGTGGGAATGATTTAGGACGGGCTCTTGGCAATATCTTGAAAATTGGCATTTTGTTTGAAACAAACTTTAAAATCAGAATATTAAGGGTTTATATGTATATTATTTTTAAATGTGATGGCATGTAGAGACTGAGTCGTCACGGGTAGCCTAAGTTTGGGGCTTTACTGTGAGGAATCATCCATCGTTTCTTACAAATGATATAGTCGTTTACTCCTGTGCATACGTGTACCAAGAGATAATCAAAGCGCTAAAAGCGCTGAAGGCCTGGATTATAAAGAGGCAATGTGACATTTGAAGACATGCACTCCACGAAACTTTTCGAAAATAAGTAATTTTCTGAATCTAGATTTTACTACGCCCGATACCGGTTTTCAGACAGACACAACTCACGTTTTTTTATAATCTAAGTTAATTTGATTGGTTTGCTACTAGTCAGTCAATTTATCCATTCGATCATTCCGTCTAACAATCGTAGTAATGCTGTTTTTCTAAGGTCACAAGCTCGTCGGCTCTTTCTTTTACATTGAATTCCATAAAGAAGTTGTATTTTACTGTGGGAACACAAGAAATTTGAAAGGGTCAATTTCTCCCTTTCGCACAATATGGTTAACCCTATACTCATACCCCATTATTTTTTTTAATTCCTACCCTAGATATATATTAAATTACACTCATGTTCATTTATTGCCTGCAACCTGTCCCAAGTTGGCCCAGTCTTGTTAAAGGTTTTAAGTGTGGGACAAGGCTTTTATTTTTTTCTAAATTAGATAAATCCATTACAAAACAACAAATATTTGAACAGGTCCAGATTGTAAAAGGTTGCAGATTACATACAATATGTGGGCAAATTAGTTAAATTTGTAACAGAAAGGGTAGATGATATTGGGGAGAAATGAGAAAGTATTAGTTAGCAGCATTTTCTTCTTTTCGCTATGAGCAAGGTCATCAGTCAAGATCAAATAAAAAAGCTATGAATCTTTAACACAACAGTGATAATGGCAGTGATAAGTAAGAATATATCTGGTATACACGATAAGGACAAGGTGAATAATTAAGGTTATATTCCAGAAAATTGACCTCGTGTGTTGTTGCGTCTATTCAGTTCCCTCGCCTTCAGTACTATCATGATTTTATTACAGCGTAGTGATATGCAAGCACTGTGTTAGGGTTCATGTAAAGTGTTTGAGGACCAATTTTAAAACACTTCATTTGCCAAGAAAAAGCAGTATGTCCAGGTATATTATATATCAAAATGAAGCTATTAACGAACAGAAGCAGTTTAGCAACAAAGGACTATCATAGCTATAGCGGTATAGCCAAAACATTGTAGAAAAGGGTCACGTTATACAGAACAAGCAACTGCAAGACTGTTGGATAAAATTGGCCCATATTTGAGCAAAGTACAGGCTAAAATACTATCCAGGTTTTACTACAAACGTTGGTATAAAACTCCAGCCCAAAACGTAGTTATGCAAGCCATTTATTTTGACTTATTTGATACACACATATGTCAAATATGTCATTCTAATTTTGTAAACGTGTAGATCTTTTTAAGGTATGGTGTGTTATCACAACATAAATGGATATTAATAGTTTATATACCTGTAAGGTTGTTTAGCAATATATCAATTTCTATTTCACTGAATGATAAATATATAGTAATTTATTATAGATCATTGAATTCAAAAACTATAATTTGAAATAAATCGCAGACAATATTTCACAATATTATGGTGTGCTGTTGCACCATACCTCACTTTTATTTTGAAAACAGACCAAACCGGTTTGACAAGTATGTTGACAAAATAAATGGAAATTGATTGTTTCAAAAGAGCTTTTTGAGACCGAGTTTTATATGTAAGGTTGTAGTAGTACCTGGGTAGTACTTTAGACTGTACTTTGCTAAAATATGGGCCAATTTTATCCAACCGTCATGCAGTTGCTTGTTCTGTACATAATGACCCTTTTCCACAATGTTTTGGCTATACCGCTATAGCTATGGCGGTCTAATGTTGCTCAGCTGCTTGTGCTCAAAATTAGCTTCATTTTGATATACAATATACCTGGACATACTGCTTCTTCTAGGCTAATGAAGCGCCCAAAACGGTTCAAACATGTGGTTTTCCAATTATATCCCGCTTTGCACGCAAGCGGGTCATAATTGGAAAACTGTTTTCGCAGTTTTGGCATCCTGAACGCTGCAGTGGTTGCCGTTTTTTCCTTTTGACTATTTTCTCTGACAATATTTTCAATTGACACTTTCGGGAAAAGGGGGCGATATCTATGGGGAAAATTAATGATTGTCACAGACATCAAGATGCCTTATCACCATGAAAAAACAGTTTCAGCTAAGACTTTGTTTATTTTTATCACACAGAGAATAATGTGACAGTTCTGTTATGTGCTCCATGATTACACCAGTTCACATCCATGTCCGACAACATACCCATAGACACCTGACTAGCAGTCTTGATCAGCGACAGCATATTTAGCTTAAAGAAGAGAAGAGAATAAAAATTAATTCCGGTATGCATAAAAAAGTTATATTTTGCTGCAAAGGAAATTCTAACATTTCCAATGGCTAATGCTGATAGATCGACAAGCATTAATATCTACGGCCGCTCCGGTATAACCTCTATTATTTCCCGCCTCGCCGGGAAGATAGACAAACAAGAGGCCCAAGAGGGCCTGTATCGCTCCACTGGCTTTATCATCTCAAGATTTGAAAGAGAAATATTGAAAATTAAAGGTAATGAAAGTCACAAGCATTCAGAAGGAATTTTGACTTTTTCCTAATTGATACTTTTTTACAAGCTAATTAGAAGAGAACACATATAACTAACATGTAAAATTACATGGAAGAAGACTTTTTATATATCACTTAAAAGAAACCTATCACACTTATTTAACTCAAAATTATTCAATAAATTTCATTTCACCTATTACCTGACAATTTTGACTTTGATTGATCTGAATTCCAAAAATTCTTAGCAGACTACATAAAGCAAAGCCAAATAATGCAGAAATCATTCATAGAAAATGGAAAATTGCAAATGAAATCATCTTAAGCTACAATGTTTGACTGGGAAAAGGGGGCAATATGCTAGGGGTATTAATAACAAATTATAAGGAAGGGAAGTAATGAGAGTTTATTTTTTTCACTTAATAAACTGCATTGATCTCCCTTGATCTATGTTATATAAAATGTCAAAGAGCTACAGATAGGAGGGAAATTTTGTTTTTCAAATCTAAATATTTCATATTTCCTAACTTAAACCCTATGCTGTTGGTACTACAAATGTCTCATCAAGATGAGTCAATGAGTACTAACAACATAGTTTCAATTTTAGACTGACTTTACCCCGTCTTATCTGGATCTTATATACCTATAATTCAGATATGCATACACTTACACATTTACAACTCTTTGAACAGACTTAGAGTGTTTAAATAGTGATACATTTATACTTTCATAAAACAAAGCTGACTGATAGAAAACAAGACTTTGAAGTCTCTTTAGAACTATTTTGTTATGATATACTTGGTCTTGACCCCATTGCACTGAATACTCTATCACCAATAGCCTGGATACCCTTTACTTTAATTCTTACCAAAATAAAGGTGATTGCATTAAGTAGACTATTCTTAACATACTAATTTCAGGTAGAATTTTAGTAAATGGTCATCACCTAAGAAACATCCATGCCAAATCTCATCATTGAAATTGGCCCAATGGTTCAGGAGGAGATGTCAATCATAGATTTCGGGGTCAAAATAAGCCCTGCCCTGCCACGCCCATATTTGGGGGTCAATCCAAATTTCTTGAACAACTTTAGAAGAGGGTCACCCAAGGAACATTCTGGTAAAGTTTCATTGAAATTGGCCCAATGGTTAAGGAGGAGATGTCGTTCAAGGATTTCGGGGTCAAAATAAGCCCCGCCCTGCCACGCCCATATTTGGGGGTCAATCCAAATTTCTTGAACAACTTAAGAAGAGGGTCACCCAGGGAACATTCTGGTAAAGTTTCATTGAAATTGGCCCAATGGTTAAGGAGGAGATGTCCTTCAAAGATTTCAGGGTCAAAATAAGCCCCGCCCTGCCACGCCCATATCTTGGGGTCAATCCAAATTTCTTGAACAACTTTAGAAGAGGGTCACCCAAGGAACATTCTGGTAAAGTTTCATTGAAATTGGCCCAATGGTTCAGGAGGAGATGTTGTTCAAAGATTTCAGGGTCAAAATAAGCCCCGCCCTGCCACGCCCATATTTGGGGGTCAATCCAAATTTCTTGAACAACTTAAGAAGAGGGTCACCCAAGGAACATTCTGGCCAAGTTTGGTCAAAATCTACCCATTGGTTTAGGAGGAGAAGATGTTTAAAGAAAAGTTTACGCACGCACGCACGGACGGACGGACGGACGGACGCACGGACGCACGAACGAAACCCCGCCATGACAATAGCTCGCTGGCCTTTGGCCAGTGGAGCTAAAAATCGAGCCGGTAATGGCAGCCATGATTCTCTCGCTTCACTGTGAACATGACCCGGTTATACACATTATGCTACGGTTAAAAGCATACTAGTTAATAAAATACACGTAAAAATGATAAAGTTCTAAAAAATAACTTTCAATTTTGTCAATCTGTCCATTTAAGAGCTAACTTATCACAGGTTAAGCCAATAACCACTTCCATATCGCAACATCGCGGAGTGTGACTTCACAACTATATGTGTCGTTACTTTGCACATGTTTACATTTCATTCGGGGCGCATTAGGGGAAATTTGTGTTTTCAAAGAATTCGGTTAAACCCAAAACCTTGAACAGGTAAAAAGACGGATATTTACTTTAAAACTTTGAATTATTCGAAATACGGTATTTTGCCCGGGTATATGACGATTTATTCCCGGCAGTTAGAAATGACGTCAACCTTCGCCTGCGGCTCGTTTGACATCATTTTTTACAGCCGGGAATATACATCATATACTCCGGCAATATAACTAATAATGTAGCATTCCGTTGTCTATGGGTATTTATAGCAATACAGCCAATCGACCAATACGCTCAAACTATAGATGTACAACTGTTTTTAAGCTATTGATCAAAGTGGTGGTGTCCGTGGTCTGTGGTGGTGTCCGTGGTCTAGAGGTAGAGCGTCGGCCTCCAGACCTAAAGGTCCTGAGTTCGATTCCCGGGTGCGGCTATCGATCTTGGTTCTTTCATTGGCCCACACATTCGGCGCGAGTACTGGTGAATTTTCCAGGAAGCAGAATCGAGAGGGATTAATCTAAGTTGTAAGAACTTGTTTCCCAATCGATGTAAAATAAATAGGTTTAAACCTATTGATCAAAGGTCAATTTCAATTTTGTCTATACACATATTTACAAAATTGAATTTTGATTCCTCAATCAAACTTGTGCTTCTATACACAAAACCCATCATATAGTAATTTGCATAGTCGTTTTTTTTTTGTGTTTTTTTTTTTTTTTTTTTTTTTTTTTTTTTTAAATAATGCTTGTCGGCTTACATTGTATGAATACGCGAAGCACTCAATATATACTCTCTTCATATCTTATTATTGAATATATCGAAGCAAAACTGTTCAGACTTAATAATTAAGAAACAGATTTATAATGGGACTGCTTTGTATGGAATTTTACAAAATAGCTGCATACTAAAAGTTGTTTTCATTGCGGAATAAAACAAAAATTTCAGGCAACCAGATTGCACGAACCTCAATGTAAACAACTTAAATTAATCATTCAAACACCAAAAAAGTTTTTTTATGGGAAAATGAGATATTGTTTATAACCGAAATTTTCATTTTCAGTTCTATTGGCCAATTGTCGTCAATGAATTTTGTTTTTCCATATTCGGTTGCTTTAATTGGCATTCTTTTACAAAAAAGTTTGCATGCACACGTCAGTCATACTGAATCGGGGTAAAAGCACAAACTTAATTATGCCGGCAAAATCGAATTTCGGGGCTTTCATTCCTTTGATATTAGTTAAAGACATGCTAATACCTTGATCACTCAAAGAAACTTGTAATATTCAAGGTAGTGAACCCGTAATAGATCTGCAATGTTTCGGAGGTAATTAACTTCAACAGTGTTAACCGAGGTTTCCTCGTGATTTTTCATTGGGAAACCTCGGTCAACACTGTGAAAGTTTATGAGTTCCAAATATTGCGGAAATATTACGGGTCCACTACCTTAAGAGCACTTTTGTGACTTCAGTGCTATTTTGTGACAACTGCGCTCTTGATTTATAATTGCGACGTATTATAGACTAACCTCTAAGTTCTTCATGCCGTGGTCTGTATGGACCGCCTTCAATTGCTGATTGGATAAACTATGAACGTAACAATTTACGTACATTCTTCCACTCTCCTTCAATAGTAGGTTATGCTGAAAAATAACCATTGAGCCCCGCTATGAGAAAGCAAAGCATGTGCATCTGCGTAATCAAAGAAACTTTCCAAGCTGGCAAACGTTTTGATTGGCTTGTAACGGCTCACATGTATATTCTTGTATAGAAAATTATGTATAGGCCTACGTGTATTTTGTAAAAGGGAAGTTATAAAATATTATCGGTTACCTTGTTATTATTACCTCTCTGTTTTATTATTCATAACTCGTTCATCCCATTCATTCAATTTGCTTGCGAAATCATTATTAAATTGTCAATTCACGATGTTATCAATGGAATATGTCGAACATGTATCGAAGAGATGTATGTTTGTTTATTTGTTTAAATATGATTTAACCACGTATAACAAATTTCCAGTCAATTCGCGGCAGCTGGAGCACCTAACAATGCATTTCTGGTATTTCTCACACCTGTAATGCCATTTTATCCTTTTCTAACCACCAACTTCTATCCCACGTAGGTCCTTTTGTGGGAGATAAATAATCGGAAAGGATGCGTGCACCCGACGAGGATCGAAGATTGGTAGATGTGTCATAATAAACTTTGTTTTGCAAGATGAAATTTACTTCGTTACATCCGATTATCGCTATAAAAGTTCTCTTTTTGCTATAAAGATAGCCAGTTTAGTTTATGAAATCTTCTTCTTTATCACCGATGTATACCTAAGCACTTTTACTTTTTATTTTTTACAAAGTTGGCGTTGAATTATGGAGTAAATAGGATGACATACTTAAGTTAAGACCTTTCGAAATTAAAGTCAAATCAGATTTAGATAAAATATCGTTTGCTGCATACGCGCATGCAGAACTTAAATTGTTGAGAATTCAAAGCCATTTCCATTAAAAGTTTAATTTTTATGCAGACGTAACGTGAACGTCAACGTTAAACATTGCTACGTTTGTCGTTGAATGGTGCTGTGAGTTGTGTGACATATCGATTTGCTTATTTAAGGCCTCACAAAATGATGACCTCGATTTCTATTGTAACATGGATGCGTAATCAAATTTAATGACGTTCTAAATCTGACAAGGTTCGATTTTGTTCACTGACGTTTATTGGTAGTCAAACGACGCTGTAGCATCCTGCACAATTGTATTGAAGAAGTGATTTTAGGAAAGCCGCAAAGAGTCAACTGAATGCAATTTCCGACCAACTATTCGTCGAGCGCGTGACGCAATGTTTCAATTTAGCTGAAAACGTTTGCTCATCGTGCGACTTTTGTTTTCAAATATCGTTTGCGCATACTCTTGGGGATAATCATACGACATTTCATGACGATAGATTGTGTAACTTCAGAAATATTCAAAATTCAAAAGTGCACTCTTCCTTTTGGAACTAAGTATATTATATACATAATAATATAGATTCCTTGCAACCTGTGCGGGGTAAACGCTAAGATTTTTTTTTCTGTTTGGCGAAGCTTAAGCAGACATGATAGACTTAAAGCAATCTGGTTTTAGCATACACTGCCTACTTACTTCTCAAGATAATGGTACTGACATCAAGAAAAAAATACCCCATTGAAAATCTGGAATATCTTTTCTGTATGACATTTTAAATCGTGAAACACATATATGTTAATATTGATAAAACTACATCTCTACGAGTCAAAATTAAAATGTTTCGATTCCATGAATTTTTATATCTCAACTTGAGTAGCGGTCGACATGTTTTGAACATCACATGCGCCTTCTTAACATGTGGTTCGTTACAAATTTCCACATGTGTCTTAAGCATTTAATATGCCAGTGATTTTAGCAAGATGTGTATGAATATTCCCATGCGTTTTGTTACAAACACGATAAAACGATTATTGAGATCGAAATATTTACCTCTTGTAATGGGTCGTATCAAGAAGAATTTTAAGCTTTAAACTAATTTAGGTCTGATTATTGTTAAAACAGTGAGTCTTGTAAACGTCGACAATAGATATTCTGGTGAAATTGATCAAGGTAGGCCGCTTGTGACGTCTGTATGATAAGGCAATCGCATCGGACAACGTCATTGACGTAATCAGTTATTTGATTTCCAAATCTTTGACAAAGGCATAGATAAGGGCTTTGGGACAACCAGTAAGCCAATATCCATAATAATAATAATAATAATAATAATAATAATAAAATCTTTATTTAACGAAGGTAACTTATTAAGACATCATGGTTCAATGACTTTGTGTTTTGATCTCTAGTCAACTATGGTCATCTCGGTTGTTGTCTGAAAATAGGGGCGCCAATCTTTGAAGCTGAATAAATCCTCTACAACCATTGGCGCAACTACACTTCTGTCATGAGCCGGACTGCAATGAGTTTGTGTAAAATAGGAAGTAAGAATATTAAACATGGAATGCGTCTTTTGTAAATAATTGAACCTTCTATATGACTGGTGCGTTTTCTTTTGACGTCAGTATATTTGTGAGGTTAACTTGAATCAGACAGGATGGAAAGTTTCCAACAGTAAAGGTGTAACAGTAAAGAGCATCGTGAAATTGACAAGGTAAAATATTTTGGAATGATTTCGGAATGAAATTGAATGAGTGTGTGGAGCGAGTTTGAGTGGAACTAAAGGAAGGTAACCCAAAATTGCTTATTTTGTTCAAGGTGAACAAAATTAGCGAAATCAATTACCTCCCTTTAATTAAATATACGTACTATTCTATTTGTACGTCTTCGTTGACCAAACAGACACTTGAAAGTCCACACCAGCTAGTAAAATCCTTGAATAAATAGGTCGATTTGAATTTATTGTTGAAAGTCTTGAACGATTTTTAAATGTTCTCTAATAATTTCGGAGCGTTGTCGATCGATTAGAGTGAGTGATTTGAATGAATTAATGGAACGCTGAGTGAAAGATAAAGAATGATTTTGATCGGAGTGTAAATGAGTGTAAATTTCACGATGTTTTTAACTGTTAGAGAAAAAAAGGATAAAAACTTGATGATCAAAATACCGTGTTTCTGTTATAATAAAACGATAGTTGTTCGAACTCATTTGGTTCTCGTGTCGTCACGGCTGCCTGAAAGAAACCACGAAATAAGCAAATATTTAGTCAATAAGCGAGAGACCATTTCCTTGTTCAAGTTGCTCCTCTTTTACCTTTTTTTCGCAAAAATATTAGTAGGTCGCTGTTCCCGTCCCTTCGGCTCCGTCACGACTCTCCCATGGACCGTATTTAAACCGTCATTTTTTTCTAAATTAAATGGCATTGGGTATGACAAAATAGATGGTAGGCAACCTTAGAATGGTAACAACAGCTGGCTTAGGCTGTAGTTATGACATTTAATGCACCTATCCGCGAAAATATTCGAATCAAAATGGCGGGAAGTGATGGATGTCAACAGAAATCCCCTTATAAATGACTGATTCTTAATTGTTAACTGCCAGACAAATTACTTATCGGTTGTTTTGTGACAGAAAAAACAAGCAATTTATATTCATTTGGGCAAAATCGGACATATCTATTGAAACATCTGCGTATGACCAACCAGGGACTGTTGTTTTTAAGCAAAGTCGCTTGGTTTACAATCAAATTAAGATGGTGGAGTTGCGATCGGTTTTAACTTCTCGTTTAGCAAATCGACTTACCAAAGTGCAGCAAATTAAACAAACCGACACTAAAATTAGTTCTTGTTTCATCCTTTCACTTCTTGACTGTGAGACATTCAGTGCCCTCGTCCTGGATAAAATACTAGTAAAACATTTAAAAACCGTAAGCTTGATGCAAAATCATCTTAACTGATCATTCAAGAATATTAATAGTTACGATAATTTACTGTGGAGATTAGTTATCTTTTGAGTAAAAAGACGTTTATCCTTATATAAAATGTTAGTTTAACACCTTAGGTCAGTTCAATGAAATTCTCTTTCACCAGCACTAGTTACTAAAACTTTCTTCGTGATTCATACTAAAAAAAGTAGTAAAAAACATTAAAGGGGGGTGTTAATTTGTTTTATAAAATGCAAATTAGGAAACCGTATGCACGATACTTGGCTATTGCTTGTGTTTACAGATAAAGTGACACAAATGTGACCCAACACGCGAAAAGGGACCATCTGGGTAGTGCGTCAAGTGTCGCTCCTTGTCGGACTGCGCGGACTGCACAGACTGACTAGGGCCGACACTTTTCGCACTATACTTATTTTCTGAATCTAGAATGATCAATTTACCTTCCCATTAAAGAACTTTTGAGCTTCAAATTATAAATGACCTCTACAAGAAACAATCTTTTTTTTTTTCATTTATTTATTTTACGGAGTTCCCAGATGGTTCCTATTCGCGTGACGTGTCATATATATATAAACAAACTACATTTAGAGAATCCTTGTCTAATACTTTTGTAGGTCACTCTTGGTTTGGCATTTCGCTGGCGATGGGAGACAAAAGGGCGCTTAAAGTAGTGGAACCGTTATAGTTCCGCAACATTTCGGAACTCATGGTCGTTCACAGTATTAACCGAAGTTTCCTAGTGAAAATCATTGGGAAACCTCGGTTGACACTGTTAAAATTCATTACTGCAGAAACGTTGCGGATCTATTACGGGTCCACTACCTTTAAGGCACAAAAATGTTCATGTGAGAGAAAGAATCTGTAATTCTACATGTATTTTATTTGAGACAAGCTGCTTTTAACCCCGACTAGAATAAAAAAAAATATTAAGCTCGCCAAAACTTGCTAAATAACAGTTCTATTCCAGAGGCGCGTGGAATAATACTAAATATTTCACGCACAAGCTCAATACCATTTTCGTATTTCTTTACATTGTTACCTCTATTATAAATCTAGAAAGGTCAAACCGATCCGAAACGGTATTATACGTGACAAAATTAGATAACGACAACAAGTTTTCCATGGTGCCACCACATTTTTGCCAGAGGCATAGCGTGCTGAAAATAAAGCGCACTCAAAGAAATATCGAAAGCATCCCCAACGACATTCGGAACATCACTGAAAACTGGTAAATACCTCGGACGTAAGTGTAGTAGTTTCGGGTCAGTTTGGGTTAATTCGGCCTTTGATGGTACTTTGGTCAATACGCTTAAAAATAAATTTCTTCAGTGCTTTCTGATCGTCTAGCAGAGGTCTTTCTGGCAGCCTTACTGTGTTTTGTTATCAAATTATAACATACCAAATGTTAATCTCTTCGTCGATTTACTTCACTCAACGTCATCTTAAGCGGGAACGTTGATCCGTTTGATGCCATATAACTCACGTGCAAAGTTACACGTTTCCATGAGTCCTTAGCCGTTATCATTCCTATCATCTATTCCGTAAAATTGTCAGAGACTCAGACAGGGCGATGTAGAAGGGACAAAGATTATGAGAAGGTGTCACCAGACCATAGTTACAGTTAACAACTTCGTGAAATTAACAAAGTGAATGGATTTGGAATGATCTAGGAATGAAATTGAATGAGTGTGTGGAGCGAGTTTTGAATGAATTTAATGGAAGGTAATCCTATATCGCAAATTTTGTTCAGGACCTCCCTTTAATGAAAAAAAAGCATACAAGTTCTCTTATTTCTTCAAGAACCTATGAGACACTCACAATTTGAATTATGTCAGTTAAATCGCGTTTTTTCTCTCTCAAATTATTTTGAATGACATTGTCGATTATATATTTTTCAATGTGTTTGAGCGTTTTTGAATGGTTTGAGTGAGTGTTTGGAATGATTGAATGGAGCGCTGAGTGAGCGATTTAGAATGGTCTTGAGTGAGGTGAATGTCAATTTCACAATGTTTTTAACTGTAAGATGTCTGTGAGAGGCAATGTTTTTAAACAAGCATATGTTCCAATTTATAAGTTTATAACAGAAGCTTCGAGAAAATAAAGAAACACATATATAAACTAGACAAAATTTAATACACTCATAGAGGCTAGAGAGACTCATGTTACAAAAAATAACATTAATTATTCAATCTTCGGGGTCGTTCTGTGACCCCATCTCATCCCCTGATGGTCCTCGCATGTCCACGTGTAGATGGCCCGCGGGATCACGTGACTTAGGTACCACGTGATCTACAGACGTTCTTGACGTGTTCAGATGGAGACAGTCAAATCCCTCTTTACCGACCAGCCAGTAGGTCCTCGTCTCGCCCTTAAGAGCTGCCATAAGGTCGCGGTCATTCTGAAATATAAAGTGTTAATATAGTACACCCCAAGGAAATTTTAATATTGGTCCGATAAATGTATTTTTAGGAAGACGTCGTTAAGGTTCGCGTTCACCAAATATTATATCGTGTTTGGATGTCACCTTCGTCCAGAGATTCAATATCGCAAGTGCCTATACATGGTATAGGTACTTACGACGTTTAATCCCCCGTATGGTCGAAGTCACCATGACCAGTTTCTACGTCAATATCTTCATCATAGTCTTCATTGGCAGTGTGCAATGTCGAACTCTGACCAATTTATTGATTATGAATAATTAACTTTCATATATGCTTTTCTGTGGATTATCATTCGATAAACTCACTGCCTAACCAATAAAATTATCAAAATCTTATACCCCGCTTTTGTTCATTTCAGCCTATCTAGCGCTATCTAAATGGAGCCTTATAAGTGACGCTAGCATGAACGTTGCATTTCAATCACGTGCAAAATAATGAGGCTTGAATTTGTCTAATAAATTCACATTTTGTCTCATTTTTGCATTAAAGAAATAGAATAATCGTTTGTTTTTCGAGTACGGTCGATATATCTTTCATTTTGTGAACAACAAAAAGTAATTTATAGCTTTTGTTATTCAGTCAATGAAAAATAAATCGATCTTACATTGAAACAAACGATTGTTCTCTATTCAACAATTATAGTAGAGGCCTTAGACGTACCTTAGTGGCGTTTATTATTTTAGCTGATTACCCTGAATCGAATCGACGTCGGCGATAGAAGGCGATTAAGAGGGGGAAAAAGGCGCTGGACTGAATGAAAATTCAAATTACCTTGTCTAAGAATGTTTGTCGCTGCTTTAGAACAAATCCCCCAAGCTCAAACAAAATGTCGGCAGTAGCTTTACTCACGTGGATTCTGCAGGCTACAAAACGTATATGATAATCACGCATTCAAAATCCTCATTTACTAGGTAGGCGACACCTCAAGGGTTTCGCAGAAAAGGAATGATGAGAAGATGAATTGAATGTCTTTATTACTGATGATCTTACTCATTACTGTTTGCGATAAACGGGGAAACGGAAAAAAACGGCGCGGGGATTATTTTGTCTCTTTTTTAGCTTAAGGTATTTGACCCGACAGTAATGAACTTTTGCAATGTTAACAGAGGTTTCCTAATGATTTTCATTTGGAAACATCGGTTGACATTGTGAAAGTTTATAATTTCAGAAATGTTTTGGAGCTATTACGGGTCCACTACCTTAAGATCGATAGGCTTTGTGTTTATAGCGTAATAGCCAGAACTGTCAAAACGTATGTACTATCCGGATATAGGTGCACTTGAACGCATGTCAAGCTGATTTATTAGGAAATCAGGCTTCCCTGTACTTATCCGGACATGAAAAGATAGATTATTACGTAAACTCACGATGCAGCATAGTTTTTAGTGATGTCGAATCGGATTTTGGTCGCTATTACGATCGCCAGCATTTTGGTAGTTCGGATATGTTTTCGTCTTTCTCCCGGTCGACTTCCGGATAGAACGCTGAGTAAGAATATATCGGATTTTTGTTATTATCCATAATTTCTATTGCTGCCGCGGCGGCGATGCTAATATTTGGGTTGATTATTAATTTTATACATAATTTGTATTGTTCTCGAGTTATTTTCCAGTCGAAAATTCAATGCTGGCGAAAACTACTTTCTCGCGCGTAAGGCTGCCGATGCCAGCATTATGCTGGATTTGATTTTTCATGTATTTTAATCGTTTACTCCCACATGAATTATATACGAACATGAATGGGAATATCTGGAGATTGTGTTACGGAACTTTTCCAGATTATTTATTGTAAATGTTTTATGTAATTAGCCTGTGTTGTGGGTTTTGACCGAATCACTCGTCCAGCAATCCAGCCGAGACCGAATCGTGGATTCTGATTGGCTGAAACGTTTGCCAGCATCCACTCGACTATAAATAGAGAGTGCGTTAGTGGGTCTGCATCAGTTGCTCAGACGGCTTCAACAAGATGACAACAAATAGACCAGCAAATTAGAACTTGAAACAACAAACAACAAAGACTTAGATCAGCATCTACTTTATTAGAACACAACATGTTAAGAAGAAGCCGTCTATTCAACGAGCAACTGATCACCTCTCTTCAACACAACATCGAGTCCTTGTCATCTCTCTCTCTCTCTCTCTCCCACGCATTGTTTCTTGAAATGTCGTAGCTAGACTATAGGTTTTAAGGTATAATACGAATGATATTGGTAATGTTAAGAAATGGAAATTTGTTAGGCATTTGAACCACTGGAAGTGTATAAGAATAAACCGAATCATTTTTATTTTTAGAAACGTTTTGAGTTTTTCATTATTGTAACTACAGCCCCTAAGACGATCCCTTTTATTAACCCTCTTCATGTTGTAAGTGGCCAGCCAATATTCAACCCAGCCATCCTGCATCGACCATCAGACTTAAGAGACCAGCCAACATAGAGTTCGAGATAGAGTGCGTTAGTGGGTCTGCATCAGTTGCTCAGACGGCTTCAACAAGATGACAACAAATAGACCAGCAAATTAGAACTTGAAACAACAAACAACAAAGACTTAGATCAGCATCTACTTTATTAGAACACAACATGTTAAGAAGAAGCCGTCTATTCAACGAGCAACTGATCACCTCTCTTCAACACAACATCGAGTCCTTGTCATCTCTCTCTCTCTCTCTCCCACGCATTGTTTCTTGAAATGTCGTAGCTAGACTATAGGTTTTAAGGTATAATACGAATGATATTGGTAATGTTAAGAAATGGAAATTTGTTAGGCATTTGAACCACTGGAAGTGTATAAGAATAAACTGAATCATTTTTGGTGGACGTTTACGTTCACCAGTGTTAATACCACGTTTGAACAATCCTGTCAGATGTTAATAGGTTTTCAAAACAGTAGTACTCATTGAGATTCAATTTACTCTTTTTGAAGAATTGTAACCGTCTGACAACTATGCATTTCAAAAATGGAGTGAAACAAGGAGTCTACGTAACTTGTTGCAACCTCAAAGACATCTTTTAAGTGTGAAATCATATTCAATTCTGAGATCGGGTGAATTTTTTGCTTGCGTAGAACTACTTTTCTGACAGAGTGAGTAATTTGCCCCTTATTTCCCAATGGTCAATGGGAGGTCACTCACGAAATGAAATTACTGGAATGGCAACCTCCCCTGACACTACTAATGTATAAAAAACAAAGACAATGAATGGAAATATCGGTATACACATGAATACGGATACAGTCTGAACAGGTAAAGTAAAGCATTCAGGCCATGCGATGAAGGTTTATGCAAACGGGTTTTAGTTTACATTTCAACACACGAAAGCCAAACTCGAGACGAGTGTCTGCAATTTTGTACGCGTTTATATGAACACTTACCCTTTCTTTTCTTTGAGAATGAAAATCGCGGAACAATCAATTAATATCCTTTTATAGAATTTTTATCTCCACTGGTCGAAGGCCACTGGGGCTATTGTCATGGCGTTGTGTCCGTCGTCCGTTCGTGCGGCCAGTCGTAAACTTTTTCTTTAAAAATCTTCTCCTCGGAAACTACTGGATGAATTTCAATCAAACTTCACAGGAATGATCCTAGGGTGATCCTCTTTCAAAGTTGTTCAAGAAATTTAGATCCAATGACAAACATGGATTTAATGGGCGTTGCTTATTTCCAAATATAGTTAAAAGTGGGTTTTCTCAGATTCTAATTGATGGATACCAATTAAATTTTACATGAATGATCCTTGAGTGGCCTTTTATCAGTCTATAAAAAATTATTGTGATCGGTAGAAAAATGTGTATATTTAATGGGGGGAGGTCATTTTTCTATATGTTATTTAGTCGAAACTTTGAAAATCATTTTCTCAGAATGCAACTGATGGCTTTCAACCAAATTTCACTCGAATGATACTTCAGTGATCCTTTATCAGGCTACCAGAAATTATTGTGATCGGATGAAAAATAATCATTTTAATGGGCGGAGGTCATTTCTCTATATGTTATTTAGTGGAAACTTTGAAAATTATTTTCTCAGAATGTAACTGATGGTTTTCAACCAAATTTCACCGGAATGATCTTTTTGAGTAACACTTTATGAGTTTACCAAAAATTACTGTGATCAGATGAAAAATATGTATTTTATGGGCAGAGGTAATTTCTCAATATGTTATTTTGTGTAATCTTTGAAAATCATTTTCTCAGAATGTTATGGGTGGATATCAATCAAACTTCATTGGTATGATCCTTAGGCGACCCCTTTATCATGTAGCAAAAATTATTGCCATTGGATGAAACTCTGAAAATCATTTTCAACATCAGAAGAATCCAAAATATCTAAAAATCTAGTCAAAACTTTTCTTTTTCTTTTACAAGAATTTCAAGCCTGTGGAGCGACCCAAGCCATTCATAGCTTTCTAGTTTAAGCAGATAAGACCATAATTTTGATAATGCGATTACGGAGAACTGATTAGCATTACAAAATAAGAATAATAACCTAGATCATCTAATTGTCATTTCTTTCCTTTTATAACAAATGGATCGGAGAATCACTGTTTAAACTACACAGGGAATAATTCCGAAAGTTATCGAAACTTGTGATTACAGGACTATGTTGACGATCGACAATATATGTTGAGAAACGTATATCTGAAGCAAGATGCGAACTTGGGTCAGGTCATTTTCCTTTTATCGTAATTTTACATGTAAAATTTCTCTTTTCTCCACAAACGGAGGAATCACTCTAGTATGCCAACAGAAACGTCCACCATCAGTACTTTCAGTGCTTTGATCATTTATAGAAATGTTTTGAGTTTTTCATTATTGTAACTACAGCCCCTAAGACGATCCCTTTTATTAACCCTCTTCATGTTGTAAGTGGCCAGCCAATATTCAACCCAGCCATCCTGCATCGACCATCAGACTTAAGAGACCAGCCAACATAGATTTCGAGATAGAATTGAGGGCTGGCTGCTTACAATATGTTTTTACGAGTGTTGGGGCTACGAAAGAAAATATATCGTTTGAGGTTCAATAAATGAAACATTTGTTTACCTTACACGAAAATTAAAAACGGATATCCCATTCCTTCAATGCAAAATGGCACGAAGTACGGAAATTGTAGGATTGTTTCTTAAAAGCGCGTCATTTCGCACGAGATTGTATAGCAACGTCAATCATGACGTCGTATGTATAATGTCTTGCTTAGACGAGAGATATACACATTCGGGCGTAATTTTCTCTTCAATACGAATTTTTCCAGAAATACCAACTAGCTGTAAACCTAGATGGAGAACTCCTCTACGCGATTTTGTAACTTTTATCAAACTTTATCGTTAAATTTTTTCTGCCCTCAAATCGCGGCTATATCCGGCAAAATCGTATGTTTTATCGGTGTAGAACATTTCGTTCCGAAGGAATCGAACAAAGTTTAATTCATTCTTCTCTTCATTCCTCAAGTAAAGGGTCTGAGGCCAAATTTTAAGGGCACTTCATTTGCCCACAAAAAGCAATATGTCCAGGTACATTATATATCAAAATGAAGGTTTTTAGGCGCACAAGTAGTTTCAGAAGGCACTATAAGACTTCCCTAGTTATAACGGTGTAGCCAAAACATTGCGGAAAAGGGTCATTTTGTACAGAACAAGTAACTGTATGAATGTTGGATAAAATTTGTTCATATTTTAACACAGTACAGTCTTTAATACTACCTAGGTACTACTACAACCGTTGTATAAAACTCGGCCCAAAACGTAGTTATGCAAGTAATATATTTTGACTTATTTTAAAAACACATTTGATATATGTCATTCTAATTTTGTAAACGTGAAAATCTATGTAAGGTATGGTGTGTTACCGCAACATAAATAGACATTAATAGTTTATATACATGTGCCTGTTAAGTTCTTTAGCATTATATCAATTTCTATTTATCAAAATGATAAGTATATAGTAAATTATTATAGATCATTGAATTTAAAAAAAAAAAATTTGAAATAAATCGCAGAAAATATTTCACAATATTATGGTTTGATGTTGCATCATGCGTAACATCTATTTTAAAAACAGACAAAACCGGTTTGACATGTATGATGACAAAATAAATGGAAATTGATTGTTTCAAAAGAGCTCATTAAGACTTAGTTTTATATCTAAGGTTGAAGTAGTACCTAATAGGAAAATTTGTCTACTTTCCGATCAAATTTATGCAAATTTTATCCAGCCGTAATGAAGTTGTTGGTTTTGAACAAAATGTCCCTTTTCCATTACGGTTTGGCTTTTCTATTATGAGATGGGGCCTCTAATGTTGTGCAACAACTTGTGTTCATCTACAGCTTCAATTTGATATGTTGCTTAGCAGGGCAAACTGTCTTTTTTGAAAATATAAGCAGCATGAAATTTTGTTTAAAAACTCTTTACATTAACCTTGAAAAAGGTGACAAGTTGACATTTTTTCGACTTTTTACCACCCGTTGAGAAGTGTCAGAAAAATTGTCATTTAAATATAATCAATATAACAATTCTAAGAATGTCTTGAATGTAGGCAATAATCGCCAACTTATGATTGCAAAAACTCATATTTGTAATTATACATTTAAATAGACCCATTTTGGGTTTACGCAATAAGATGGCCATGTACATTTTATCAAATATAATGAACGGCGTATATTTCATTGAAATAATGAATTACAATCAACTTACGCTTGCCAAGAGCCTCCATTTTGTTAGCTACATTCACCGATTCCCCGAACACACAATAATGAGGCATCTTGGTTCCAACAACACCGGCAACTACGGGGCCTGAAATTTAGAAGGAGATGCTTAATGCAATTGTTTGGTACAACATGACGATAAGTTTACTATTTTCGTTATAAAAAAGACAAAGGGCTAATTCGTAGTTCAGGGGTATTTGCGCTCGACTCGTGACCTGTTAGTCCGTGGTTTGAGCCCCACCGTCGCCGGGGTTTATTTATGGACAAAACTCTTAATAGCCAGCCCCAGTTCACCCAGTTGTACAATACGGTAGCAGTGGGTTTAAACAACTGCATCTCTCTCAGGGACCTGAAAACCTCTGGTTTGGTTGTTCGAGAAAGGCTCTATAAACTTAAGCTTTCGTTGTAATCAAATTTAAATAAATGGGTATAAAATAACACAGGAAATATTTATCTTAAATCTCTTTAATCAAAAATACTGTTCATTTCTTTTAACGCTTTTCAATTATGTTCGTATTTCTAGCCAAATCATTTAAACTCGTATTTACCGCTGTGGCATCCTATTCGTAGCCTCACGTTTGTTCCGGGAATATGCGTGATTTCCATCCTGCTCACGTGATCCTGCATATCCAATGCGAGTGAGGCTATCTCCCAGGCGTGGTTCTTCCCATTAGGATTGGGCAGACCTGTTACAGTTTAAAAGATGTATACATTTATTTCATCTTATAATCAACCCATCTGAGTGAACAAAGAACTAATCGGGTTGTTATTTGAGCTTCTTAAAGATTCCCATCGTGAATTTAAACAGCTATGAAGAGCATCGAGTGTCCTTACAACATAAGAGCAGTCAAATTCCAGTCTTCAATAAACATGACTAGGTTTTTTCCATATAACTGACTCATAAAAAGCTACATGCGCGATTAAAAAAACGACAGTAGTCGTGCCGAACCCTCCATGGTTTAATTTCGGCAAAAAATGTGGTTATAAGATAGGAAAATCTTAGAACAAAGTTATCAAATCGCCAGTAGAATTGAATGAGTGGCAGGTGAGAGATTAGAATGAAATTCGGCAAAGGTAATACGAAATCGAAAATTTCGTCCAACTAAACTATAACTTGTTTCCACCTTTTGATATAAAATCAAAATACTTTTCTTTTAGTGCCTCTTTATAGCCTTAGTGGATGCTTTGAAGTCAACATCAGCCAATAAATGTGCATTATTTTAACCGATTATCGAGTAAAATGTTGATGTTTTTTCGGGACGTTTTTTGCGAGATTTGAGTGAGTTTTTGGTTGCTTAAAATGTTAAGAATAGCGCTGAACGAGTGAATTAGAATGCGTTAGGGTCCCCCCCCCCCTTCACCGCCTTCCCCGAGAAACTCCCACTAAATTACGAACAGACAATAAAACCGTGAAATTGGCACTTTCCACGATCAAAAACATTCTTATTGGCTTTATCAGCGCTCCACTTATAGTATTTGTACCATTGATTCGATTCGTTTTAAAATGCCTCGAAATCATTCAAAACGATCCGATATCGTTCAAAGGATCTACAACATCATTCAGATCGATAATACAATTTATCGTTTTTACTGTTTTGTGCTGACTTGATAGCGTTTGTGAAGACACACTTATCTTTCTATATAAAGTTTTTAGATTTTTTTCAAGGTTGGGGGGGTCATTAAATATTGCCATTTTCGTTCTTTTGAACAAGATTAGCTATATCGCATTGCCTTCCTTTTGATATTATTCAAAACTCACTGCTTCTACTCAATAAATTTTATTCCCAGACCATTCTTAAATCATTAACCATATCAAGTCATGGTGTTCAGTTAAGTCGTGTATGCTTGGTGTTAGTATGTACTTGGTGAAATTCTTATGACTGGATTTTTTCAAAACCAACAAAGGGATTTTCATTTATTTTTTCATTTTATTTTAGTCTATTTTTGAATATCTTTTTATTTATTTACTTATTGACTTATAATTTATCTATTTGTTTATTCATTTATCTAATTATCTAATCATTGGCTTATGTATCTTTTTAATGCTCTTACCTGACACCACAAGGTAAGCGTCCCCGATTGTCTCCACTTTGTACACGTCATAGTCGTCGATACTGTGATCCATGCACGAATAGATCATGTTTAACATCTCAACGATCTGAAATAGTCAAATTTATGCACTAATCTTTCCTACACTACGTTGAAGATGAAAACGTTCGCAAAAAGGTTAAAAAATCGTACCTCGCTTTGCCTGTGTACAAACATATAAAGAAGAGAACTGTTTTTAAAAGTCTGCGAACAATACATCGTCCATTTTCGCAAGCCGATGGTTCTAATTGTATTTTATATCTTGGGAACCTTCGAAAGGAACATACAGGAGTTGGAACCATTACCTTGCGAAAATCTACCTCATATAGAACGTAGGGGCCTACTGTACAGCCCTGCGTTCAAGATGACAAAACGGTGCAAACTGTTTGTACCGTTTTGTCATCCTGGACGCAGGGCAGGTCTTTTACGTTCCAGTAATTTTATCCCCGAGAAAATATTGTGGTAAAAAGAAGAAATTGCATATAATGCCCAGGCAATTACATAATTACGTGAAGCTGCAATGTCGAACTAAATCAGCATATGACTAATCTCAGTTAACCTTACAATATCGCAGGTGATTGTCGTGGTTTGTATTAAATTTTTATACTCTTATTGTTGAGCTTACCTAGTAAAACCGACAATTGTTGTGAACAATACATTTAAAAACATCGTGAAATTGATATTCACCTCTAACAAAACCATTCTAAATCGCTCGCACAACGCTCCATTCATCCCAATCACTCACTCAAACCATTCAAAAACGCTCAAACACATTGAAAATATAGAATCCCTAATGCCATTTGAAATAAATTTTGATAGAGAAAAAACGCGATTTCACTGAAATAATTCAAATTGTTAGTGTCTCATAGGTTCTTGGAGAAATAGGAGGCTATTTATATATTTGAATGCATTTTTTATTAAAGGGATATAATTAATATCGCTAATTTTTTTCGTCCTGAACAAAATTTGCGATATAAGATTGCCTCCCATTAAATTCACCCAAATCTCGCTCCACACTCATTCAATTCCATTCCGAAAGCATTCCAAAATCATTAACTTTGTCAATTTCACGATGTTGTTAACTTTGGCATTTTTGAACTTATACTTACCTGTAATGGTGAACTACACGAGCTTATTTGAGTAAATCCTACAATATCCGTGAACATTATCGTAGCTTGCATGAATTCTTCAGTCGCCACTTCTTGGTTCTGTTTTAATTGCTCAGCCACTTGTTTGGGTAGCATCTGGTATAACAAAGCGTCAGTCCGCTTCTTTTCTCGACTGAGAGCCTTATTTCTGAAAAAATGGGACAATCAAGTGAAAAGGTACCACCCCGGCTATGCGTAGAGTTTCGACCCTAATCAGGCTGTGCAGGCTGACTAGGGTCAAAGCGCTTTGATTTTAGCTTATTTCTAAATCTACATGTATATTGAATACTTTTCCTTCCTTTTTAAGATTATTGAAATGCGTCTTATCTCTACTGGAACACTATTTTTACTGATTGAATTTCACTTATTTTAAGAAAGAAATCTCTAGCAAAATCATGATCTCGCAATTATTCCTGCAAGGTCTCTAGACGCGATTTTTTTCGACTTTCACTTCAGATACGGTAAGTTATAATTTTGTTTATTCGACCTGAGAAAGACCTTCGTGAAAAGTTGTTTAAAATCAATACATGTACACTGACTGACACATCTTATCAATGCATGATACAGATTTAGTATTTTAACATTTACAAGAGAAAAGAAATTTTCGTCGGCAATTTCCGTAAGTTGTGAGTCCTGAAAAAAGGCTAAGAGGCGATGACATTGCATATGCAAATATACAGGATTATTCGGTTCGTCCATAACATAAGTAGTTAATTTTGCCGTGATAGCGCGTGTAATATAGAGTAGGAATTATCAGTCATTTAATAATCTAAACAACAGAGGTAACAGGTCAATAAAACATAACTATACCAGCTGCTATGTGTAGAGAGAATATTTGAATCGGGATAGCACTATAGATAAATTTGGCGCGGCAACGCCCCCTCCTTTCGACTATTTAATTCGTTCAATTTTCAGTTATTAGCGTTGAACCATTACTTAAACAACAACTTAAAAAGATGAAATTTACCTTTCAAATGAAATAATTCGCTTGGCTTAAATCGTAAGGTTACTCATGTATATACTTTCATAATTGAATTGAAGGGATCACGTTCAATTCCTATCATAAGCTTTTTTAAAAATACCCGATATAGCTATGGTAATGGACTCAGCGACTACGTCAGAACTCAGTTTTGAAAATACACCTAGAATGATAAAACATAGTTGATATTCTACGGCAGACTACCTATCTGCTATGTGTAGAGAACATCTTTGAATCTCGACAGTAAGATTGTAGACAGCGTAGATGATGGCAGGACAAAGAATCAGGACAGCACTAAAGATGATACAGATGATGATGATATTGGTGAGATCTATCTGCTGTCTCGCCTCCAATAAGCCATCTATAGTCATGGCTAACGACACCTGGGCCTCACGTATAATATCCTGGAAATAAAGGGAATTGCCGTCACTTTGAGAACTTAATAATGAATTCCTGTCCACGTTGAATTTAAAAGGATAACCATTTAATTAGATGTAAACCGGAAGGTATTTTCAGGCAAGCATTATTCTTGTTTCAATTGTACGAATTAAACAACAATCCTGATTGGCTGAAATTGACTTCCGGTAAAAATTAAATCGGTGTTTATTTGTTAAACAACCGAGCATAGGTGTTTTCATTCTCACACTTTACAACACCATTTCCAAGCAATCAACTGCTCATCTTTTATTTCAAAGTCAAAAAATCTTATACATTCTATTTACCTCGATTGAAAGAGTATGTAATATACAATTTCGGGTAACCTTTAAAACTAAAACGGTTGTTCGAGGAAAACTTCTCTGGAACCCGCAAATTCCCAACTCTAATATTTGTTCATAGTAGCTCTGCAAGGTTTCTTAAGTTAAAATTAAGGTTCTTCACATGCACAATCGTGCAAAATTCCATAATATTGGACATATGCTCCCGTTAAGCTCAATTTTATCTAATACGTGACTTTGAGCCATGACTTGTTAGAGAAATTGTCTGGACAAAGTTTGACGGACTTCTGCACTCACGAACGTATGTGTCTTGCTCACGACAAGTCGGCTTTAAAAGAACGTAGAAATATTTATTGAAATCGTTATTTAAAAGAAAAAAAATACTTCAGAGCCCTACCTGAAAGTACGTCATATTTTCGAACCAGAATTTCGCTTCCTGTAGAGATCCTTTCGTGTTGATAACAGCCCCGGAGTTTCTCGATCTAATCTCGGCACGTTTCGCCTTGATTGTTTTCATGATCTCGGGATTTCCTCGGATCTTAGCGTCATAGATCTCCTTGGCTATTGTCGAGTACTGTCTTGCCGCAGCGAATGATGAGTTGGACGTGTCCTGACTTTCAACAAAGTACAGGTACTCCTCCCGGGTAGGAAACTCTCCAAGGGTGTAGAATATAACACCCATCGCTCTCTCACGACCCAAATATTCTGATGCTATCAGAAGTTCTTGGTATGCCACAAAAGCTTTCCAAACCTATCAAAATACAACTTAAAGCATACATGCAAGGTTGAAACTGTCGCGTAAAAGTATAAGGTTATTGGTAAAATATTTCAAATATAGCGCTCCACTGATCAGAGAAATTCTGAGAGAAATCATCGTTTGTAGACCTACACTTTATCTATATAGCTTTTGCATGGTAGTAAGTTTGGCGTTCAATGAATTAATAAGCGTAATTTCAGATCGGGTGTAAAAGAAAATAGCATTCATCTTAAACAAAATATATCAATCTTTCAATCCGAATTTATTTGACCGAGGCTTTAATGAAATTTCTGACTACGAAATCTTTTTCGGGCTATATTGGAAATATGAGCGATTACTTGAGTTACGAACCTTCTCTGCCCTGGCTTCTGTGATGGATTTATAAAACCAGACAATAAATACTTCAATCCAGTCTGAGTACGTGATCAGTTCTTCATGGAAAGTTACTTTTAATGTGTCCAGTTCATATCTGAATCAGACAAGATTATGTGGTGGATTATTTAAACCGGACGATGGAAGACCTTATATGTGATAATCTTTAGGCATCGCATGGAAAAAATATCTAACGAGGTTGTGGAAACTGATAACTGTCGAGGCTCTGCCGAGACAAATATCAATTCACACAACCGAGTTAGATATTTTTTACATACAATACACTTATTGATTGATAAAACCTGACGGTGATAGACCTAATGTGTGATAATCTTTGACATCTTTACCGTTAATGTCTCGTACATATTTTGAAAATAGAATAAAGAATTGTGAAAGATTTATAAAGTCAGACGGTGACCAATTCACTCTATTCGAAATATTCGAAAGTTCTTCATAGAAACTTACTTTAAATTCTTCAACCTATAACTATGTTGGTCAATGCAAATAAATTTGGACTTTTTAAAATCAAACGATAACCACTCTAATCTGGTCTTACTACGACATCCGTTCCTCGTGGAACGCTTTAAATGAGCTCAAGTGTGTTGAACATATATAATACGTACTAAGTGTTTTGTATGAAAAAAATATTTCTGACGAGGTTGAGGAAATTGATAACCTTCGAGGCTTTCCCGAGACAATTATCAATTCCCACAACCGAGTAAGATATTTTTTCATACAATATACAAGGTATGTATTACATGTATATTTATCTTATAACATCTGTTTGCCTTGTTTTCGTCGCTGTTTCTAACAGAAATGCAAGTTTCTAACAATAAAGGCATTTTATTGTATGTCATTGTTCTAAAAAAATATCAATGTGATATCATAAAAATTACCATATTGTATGTTATCACACGGATATTTGTATAGTTATTATAACATGTGGTATTATTTTTTATTTATTTATTCTTCTTTGATTTCCGGTGTATAATCGGGATTTCTGGTTTGAAAATCACTGGGTTATTTCGCAAATCATGATAAGATCGATATATCGTTCATTTCGTGAACAGCAAATGCTACGTGTGGAAAATATAGCTTCACCCGATGAAAGATAAATCAATTTTACACTTAAACAATTTATTATCCTCTAGATGTTTCTCAAATGAAATTCTGAGGTTCATCTCACCTATGTCTATTGAGTGCCTTAAGGAAGCTTTCACTGGATTCGAACTCGTGTCTTGTTTTACTGAGGGAGGTTGGCCACTCCGGCAGGTTCTGGATAGCCTCATCTGTGTCGACATACCGCTGTAACAAGAACCCTTTCGTCTCTGGTCTGATGGAGCTCAGATAGAGGGCGCTCCCGTCACGTTCTCTCTGGAGGGACCGTATCATGTATGCCATGTCCAAACTAAAACGTTGACAAAATATTTTTGAGGCGAAGCGAATAAGAGCGTACGATGTGGTTTATGAAAACAGGTTTATTGCGTTATATGAACATGCGAATGACATCAACCAAAAAAGCAAATAATTTACTAATTTAAAGACATCTTTATGGAGCTACTTCTTGCACAAGCTAACAGCAAAAAACCTAATTACACTTTATGAATTAATTAGCACTGCCTTCAGGATGAAAAAGTGTGAAAAACGTTTTACAAATGTTGCCGCGCTTTGCACGCGTGCAAAGCGCGGTAACATTTTTTTTTAAAAAAGTGTGCAAAGCGCGGTAACATTTTTTTTTTTTTTTTTAAAAAAAGTGCCAAGTATTTTCGTTTCTTGAACGCAAGTATTTTTCATGCCCCAATAAATTAAAAATAAATTATCTCCATCCTTTAATGAGAATAATTGCACAACTTACCTAAATAGAAGGGTAGAGCGTATGGAGGTCGAGTAGAGGTAATTATTCAGGGTTGTCCCAAATGAGTTGCCCGTGAGACCGACCAGGATCGAGACTGGGATCAGAATGATGGCCAACATCTTGATCATCTGATTTCTCTGTCCGGACGCTGTTATTGGATCTCCTAAATAAATTGGAAAAGAAAATGGTAAAATAGCTTATGAGGTCAAGATCCAAAAACCTTCGAGAACGTTTAAACAGTACCCCGCTTTGCAAGTAGGCATACACACGGAACACCATTTCTTCAACGTTTCTCGAACGCCTTCTGCTGTTACCTGGATTATGATATCTACGTTTCTGTTACAATATAGTCAAAGAAATAGAAACTCTCTAATTACATTCCTTTCGTGAATTTCAAAATATGTATGAATCATAAATTTCGTAGCCGCATACCCAGAACTGGTATATTTTTTATCAACGAAGTACCTTATTTTGATTTTTATAAATGGAAATGATGAACCTTTCTTATAGGAATTCTCCCAATTAGCATGTAATTTTCTACTGGTGACTCCAAAAGGGCGATCAAAAGTGCTAAATAAAACGTAGTTAAAAGGACAAAGGCCACATTTTTCAGTCTTCTTTAGCCTCTAGTAAAAAAGCAGTTATCCTAAACCCAGGCCAGGTCTTTAAATTCAAATTGGTTATATATTCTTACCCCTACAAGCATTTATACAGAAGTTGCCCGTATTGTCAACCTGTAGCATGTCCATTATGGTCGCGTTAAGCTGGGCTGGAGACAAGAAGGACGGGGTTCGAGCCGGAACGGCCGGTCCCTCTTCAGGCGTTATCTGGCGTTTGGTTTTCCAGAATCGCATCATGGTCTGAGAGTAAAAAAAATATCAACCATCGTTAGACTGAAAAATAGCACTAGAGAATGCATGAAACAAGCTAAAGTCATTCTTCGTCGATTTACTAGTTGGTAATACGAAATACATATATTTGCATATTTTTCTTCGAAATTCCAGTTTTTCGAGAAATTAAAAATACGCGTAAGGTCTAGAATCACAAAAACACGAAAATTTAGACCCGCGAATATAGAGGTCTATCCACTTTTACAAAAGTTGTGTTCGTCATAAAAAAATTGTCGCATTTCTTCAGGAAACTTGAGTCGAATATAATATTCTGAAGGAAGACCAATCTCAAAAGGGGGATGGTGAGTCTAAGCGAAAATGTTATTTTTTGTAATATTCCACAGAGGGCGAACAAATTTCAGCTGTAGTTGTGTCATTTCGCTCATCAACTGCCCAATTGAACCATTTCTATTTTTTAGATTTCCCGATTTGGCAACCATATCACTTTCTTCGAAATATAATTTGTCAATACATGAATACATAAGTCCGCCCTAAAGGTGAGCAAATACCGACGCAAAAATCACATATTTTGCAGTATTCTAGCTACATGGCTTTACGGTGGAAGGTTCAGTTTAGCCTTTCTATCCATATTTACGTTTAACGTATTCATGTCTACTTAAACCTTTCAGACGATAGGATTTTCTCTTAAGATTCGGAAAATACTGATAGCATAAAAACAATAATTTGTGATTTTAATTGGTCCTAACGTATTGTTATTTCAAAAGATATTAGACAACTATCGTCTGTGCGTGCAAATAACTGCATCGAAAACCAAAAAAGATTCACGGTCTCAGAGAAAATGAACATGTTTCATTGTTGGAATACCAAAGCATCGTTACTTCAGCTTGGATAAGCTGAAGTTACGATGTTTTGGTTTCCAACCTACAATTTAAGCTTTCAAATTATTTATGCCTACTATCCATAGAAGTTAGTAATCATGAATTAAAGCTGATTTACCCTTACCTTACTTAAGTGCAATGACCCGTTACTAAACTCCACTTTGCCAGGGCAAAAATCATAAATTAAACTTACCGAACCGTCAGGTTAAATAACGGGTCGCTCCAGCAGAGCATCATGTTTGCTATGATATCGGTAAAATATGTTTTAAAGGATTAGAAATTTCTTCCTTTTTCAAATCCACATTGTTGCCTTTTCAAAGTCACTCGGTATATTATCAATGTCGGTCTTGTACCGAATTTTGCAAATTTTAATTTTAAATTTACACTGACGGTATTCTCTTCGGGGTTTTTTTCCCGATCAAAATTCACATTTTTTGTTACTACAGCAAAATACAAATGACGGGTATTTACCTTTGATTTAAAGTTCCCTTTACAGCATTACCCTCTACCACACAAGGATCTTTTGATATATTTGAGAAATAACCTCAAGTAAAAGAGACAAGTTCTTACCTGAAACACGTGATAATTAAAGGAGTCGAAAGAGCATAATAGTCCATCCCTGCGTTCAGTGTGCAAAACTCTTGTGAGCGTTTGAGAAATGGAATCCCGATTTGTTGGTTAGTATACGTGCCAAGCGGGGTACTATTTCTCAAACGTTTCGCGGACGTTTTTCATCTCGAACGCAGAGTGTTTCCCCTTAGATTATCAAAGAACATTTATATCTATTTTTTTTTTTTTTTTCAAATAAAATTTCATTAGATCATACGTGTATTATATCTTTTTCTATGAGAGGAAGATGTTTTCGAGGAAATATGATACGAACAACATTATCAAAGTGTATAAATAAGCCTGGTTTTTCCGTGTCATGCCTCCATGAAAACAAGAAAATTTCTTTTTAATTCTTAAAATTCAAAAACACCTAGTGAAAAAAAATGGTATCTTACTATTTTGAAATTTTAATATAATTATTATCAATTTAAGCGCAAGCACGCAGAATAGCAGCTTGTTTGAACTTTTTGTTCAAAGAGTTATAAATAAAATCTTTTTGCCAATTAGAAAGCTCGTTTGTGATAGATGAAACCAGAAATTGAACATTTATAACGTATACATATGAAAATGGGCTTTGCAACCCAGACAGCATTTTGCGCAGGACCACATTCACAGAATATAAACCTGGTATATCAGCTTTTGCAAAGTGCATTCATTTAACCCTTTCCTGTTTAACAAAATATTGGACCTGACCAAATTCAAAGGTTTTGCAGACGAAAATTTTAAGTGGATTTAATTTGAAAAACAATCATTCAGTAGGGTAGAAAAAAGTGTGGAAAATGAAGAAATTGCTTGTCAGAAGCAATTTCTTCTTTTTTCTTAATATTTTCTCAATCATAAAATCACAGGCACGTACAAAGCAGGGATTAACCAGGAAAGGGTTAACGTGCGGATCCAGAAAGCGACGGGTTCCAGAGCACCCTTGTCCCCTGTTATTTCGCCAATATAATGGTTAACATGTTCGTAACCCGTAAGTCAAAGTACATGTATTACGTTTTAAAAGGCCAAGTAAACTTTTCGTTACTGCTTAAATATCAAATGGGAGCATTTCATGTTTGACACCACGTCTTTTGTGCAAAAAAAAAAAAAAAAAAATTGATCCGTTCATGCGTTTCGTCTTAAGCAGAGTAAGGATTTTTACGTACGAGATTCTTTGAAACCCGGTTGCCATGGAAGCTACTTTGCACCTTTGGATTGTAAACAGCTATTGATTTACTTGTTATCACCGTTTATAGGTAAGAAAGTTTTCTGATTGGTTTGGTATCCTTATGAGACTACTTATTTAAGATGTTCGGGCTGCATACCTATGAAAAAAAAAATACTACGATAAAACAGTTGTTGCTCTTCACATTTTTCGCCATTTGGATGGATGGGCTGCTTTAACATTAGCTTGATTAAGCTGTAGTTACGACGCTTGGGTCGTACACCAAATATTCAGAGGATATTGATGAGTGGTCATGGATTATCGAATTGATTAAACTCGTCATCTATAAACAGATAAAAACGAGGCTGTGCCGAGTTTTATCTGTTTATATATGACGAGATTAATAAATTCGGTATTCTATGAGAATAAATTTGATATTCTATTTATGAAATGATCCAAAGGACGGGTCTCCATAAGGGCCTTTTCGTTGCTAGAATAGATTTCTATCAAACTTTTGTCATACGTACTATGATATAATTTGCGTCTATTGACAAAATATTGGCATCTCAAACTTATTGGTTCTAGCTATGTCTTGTGTTAAAAGAGGGTGGGGTAATTTACTACGAACTTGAGTTTCATTTCAAAGTCTTTATATCACCCAAATTAATTGCTTTAGAGTTTGAATCAGCCACAAAATACATCAATAAACTATTCCATAGTCGATATCCAGAATTTATTTTGACATATCATATTTTCCATTGTAATTATCTCCCCTTTTTGTCTTTAGGGAATTTCTTTGTTTTATTTCCTGCCAACTATTGGATATCAAATGTGTTTTATTATGTGCAACGAAAATACAAAACCATTGCCCCAAGGCTTTTTTTTTTTTTTTTTTCAGAAAACAGTTCATTAATTATAGAGGTATCTGTACCTGAATATGAGATATTAGCCGGCAAAATTTAGCTTTGAACTGGCCTTTTCAAGACAATATCAGATGGATTTCAATGGAATTTGGCATATTTGTTCCAACACATGAACTCATTTGTGACATAAACTAATTTTTGAAAGGTAAAATTTCAAGGTCATACGCCAAGATCGAAGGTCAAAATCAGCTCAATTTCAAAATCAGCTCGAATTCAGTTTGTCATACGCATTCCTTATTTGTTTATCATCAGATTAAAAAAGATATTGGCCCAGTTGTTACCCTTGACAAACTAAAACATAAATTATTTTGAAATGAATTGTTTTATAAATTAAAGTGCAAGTTTTAATGTCCATGTCAAATGTGAAAATAAGAGTAGTATATACTAAATAGGTGTATATCGACCATCTTTTATAGTAGTTCATAAAATGATTTGACATAAGTGCTTCCAATCATCAGCAAAACTGTAATACAAGAAAAAGATGAGTGGTATGTCTAAGCTCAAGGTCACACATTAAGGTCAAAGGTCAAAATAAGCACAAATTCAACTTGACAAGTGCATTTTTCATTAATTCATTAACATATTTTAACAATATTTGGCACAGCTAATACCAACCACAAGCACGAAAATATTTTAAAATGGATTTAGTGATACGTTGAAGTTCAAGGTCACACATTAAGGTAAAAATAAGGACAAATTCAGCGGCTTGGCCAGTGCATTATGTATTCATTCATTGATAGATTTTCACACTATTTGGAACAGCTTTTATTCACCACAAGCAAGAGCATATTTTGAAATAAATTTGTGATTTGTGTAATCATTTTTTTGTTTTTGTTTTTGTTTTTTTGTTAAATTTTGGTAACATTACACTGATCCAACCCGAGTTCAATGGCTACCTGTGCAGAGGACGGTTATTTGTTACGGGGGGTTAACTCGGTTTAACCATAGAACCTTTTTTGGGGGGGGGGGGGGGCTGGTTTCAGTAACGTCGCATCCGAGAGACGATTAGTTTGTTAGTGTGCCAACCCGGGATCGACCCCGCCGCGGTCGAACTTCAATTAGCTAATCGGGCTGACATGTATCAGTGTTGGGGGAGTGTGTGTGTAATCTATAAATTAAAGGTGAATCACGGTCACGAATTCAAATAAACAACTGTGAAAACTAACATTTGATTCATTATGCTTTCGTCTCTACTTAAAAAAAGAAAAAAAGCTTTTAATGCAAGTGTAAAATATAAGGTAAATTTCAACCGTAACAGTCTAAAATATGTCGTCTGATAATGGGTTAAATATTGGAATGATAAACTTTGACCACCGCCAACAACAACAGCTTTCAAAAAGACATTTAATATGATTGAAAACGAATGTAAACAGCAACCATGTGCTTTAATAATAACAAAATAATTTTCAAATTAACTACAACAACACGAAAATATTTTAAAATGATTTAATATTTTATTTTTTCTTTTCTTTAATAACAACCGATTACTTTTTGCGTGTGTTTCGTTTCAGTAATTACATTGCGTTTCAATGTTCATTGCGTTTCAGTATTTATATAGACCCTGTGGGGGGGGGGAAATATCATTGAAAGAATTTATAGTGAAAAAATGCCACATAACGCCACGCCGATGTTTATGGACCAAACAAAATTTTACTCGTTAGAGTTTCTTGAAAGAGTTTCATGAGTCGCTTGGAGGGGGAAACACTCGGCTATCTTTCACTTTGAAAAGGGAATTACGACACCGGTTGATGAATGACCAATCAAATTCGATCATTCATTTTGCTTAACAACGGTGTAAACTTGACGACTGGCGGTTTGGAGACGGAAAAGTTTCCTCTTGTTTTTTAGTTTTATTTTAGTTAATTTGACTTTCCAAAATGTATAAATTAGATTTACCGGTTGATTATAAAGAGGCGGCTGCCATAGAGCGCCGTAGAAACATGGAAGAACAAAGGAAGTCACGGATATTTAATTCAAAGACCAGAACAATCGGGGTAAATGTTGATTAAAAAAATTTGATCTTTCACTTTCCTTTATTTATTTGGTACCAAAATATTCAACACCTGAGACAAACGTGGAAATAATTTGAGCTAACAACACGATTTTTTAACTTATAATGTAACATAGGTAAGCTGCAATAATGTACCTCACCATTCTGATATGCTTTGTCGGTATTCGGCCAATCAGCTACATAACCTCACGAGTAATCTTCTTTAGTATTACGATTCAGGCTTATTGGAATGTCAAACAAAGGTTATGTTATCATAACAAAGTATTGGACTCTGCGGCCATCATAGGGCTGTTGGTAGCTCATGGGACTGTCAATCTAGAGGTCCCTATACATGGTTCAATCCCTGACGGGGTACCCATCCTTTCCAACTATTAGTCTACCACCAATGGGTGTATGATCATAGACCTATGTAGGAAAGAAGGATGTGATGAAATACCTTGAATCCATTGTTAGGTACTCAAGCCGCAGCGATATGACTGAAATAATGTTGAAAGCAGCTTAAAATCTCATTCAAACAAACAAAGTATAGGTCTGCCTCCCCTGATTAAAAATGATGGAAAAATTCTTCAGACTATAAAGAGAATGCCCTGAGTAGCAAAGTACGCTGCCAATAATGTCCCTGGTCGGGGTGCAAAGAAAAATCCGAAACTAAATGACACTGAATTATATTACAAATATAGGTTTAATGTGGCCAGTATTATTTTAATCATTCATTTTTTTGGAAAAAAAAATAAGTATCATATTAATATCAGTGTGCTGATTCAGTGAAATGTTTTAGTCCAATACAATTATTGAAAGTCACTGAATTTCACTTATGACCATCATACTGTATCCAATAAACTATGCACAGATTAACTGTCAAAGATAACATGTAAAAATTAAATAGATGTTTTAGTATATTAATACATGTACATGTAATCAATCTAATGTCAGGAATTCAGTGTGTGTAATTCGGTTTATATCCTACTCAATTTTAATCAGAAAAAGTGTAATTCAGTTTTTATTCACCTTAATAATGTCAGGTGAAATTTGGTGATCTCAAAAGAAACCAATGATTCAAACATTAATTAAACATCTCCCTAAAATTTCTTTTCATTAAATACAATATTGTTATAGAAAAGTAGAGCATAATGACACACACAGGATTAAAGAAGAAATGTACTGTAATTTGTTGAAATTCAGCTCAGTTCAGTGTAATTTTGATATCAGACTTGGTTTAAACCTATTTATTTTACATCGATTGGGAATCAAGTTCTTACAACTTAGATTAATCCCTCTCAATTCTGCTTCCTGGAAAATTCACCAGTACTCGTGCCGAATGTATAAGCCAATGAAAGAACCAGGATTGATAGCCACTCCCGGGAATCGAACTACGGACCTTTGGGTCAAGAGGCCGGCGCTCTACCTCTAGACCATGGACACCACACATATCAGACGTAATCCAGTTTTTTTATGCACCACCCATGCCAAATATTACCAAACTCACACAATATGGGAAAGGACTAGTGATAGGAAACACTCTGTAAAAAGTTAGATAGTTCTCCGTCTTCATCAGCCCCAATAATAACTCAGGTAGACCATCTTGGTAAATAACTGCAAAGAAAATCTCTCAAGTACTTTTTAAAACAGTGTTATAAAGTTATAGAAATCATCCAGTAAGATGAATTGTGTTTATTACATGTGTACGTAACGTACATACGTGCTTATAATAGAAGATAATACCAAAATGCCTTCACTTTTGGCAGCACAAGAAATGTCACTTTCTTGTTTTTTTGTTTTTTTCAAATTCAAGTTTCGCACAGGGGTTGGCTAAATCTGCACAGGTAATATTATTAAGTACAAAATTTAAAAAAATATATGTTTCATGTACACAAAAGAATAATTCACAACTAGTGAACTCATCAACCATTTTGGCTAGTCATTTTATGTGTAGAGACCAAAGAACCACTAACAGATTACAAGATATGGACAGTAGAACCATAATGCTTGAGTATCAACTCATTATTTGGGCTACTGCATGCATGCACAGTACTGTTACCATAAATATTCTATCCTCAATGCATGTGAAATGAGCTTGTGGGTCAGTTTAGTCCTCGGGCTTCATGAGATAAATGTATTGAACATAAAATTCCCATTTTGGTCTAGTATTTATGGTTCAGCACTAAGACTGCATTAAGCGTCTATATACATCATTCATTTAGACACTAAGTACAGCAGGGATCTACACCAACTTCTGTAAGTCAGGAGTCCGTCAGACTCCCAAATTATATATTCAAGGAGACAAAGCCTAAAGTAAAGAGTCCAAATTTTCATACTGGGAGAACTTTGTGAAAAAAAAAGAAATTGCTTGTAACAAGCAATTTCTCCTTTGCCACAAATTGTCCCCTCTGAATGGAAGATGTTTTTCTTTCAAATTACTGCTAGAAACATGTTATGTTATCTTCAACAACATTTGTTAATGGATCTTTTATTTGCTGAAAAAATCCTCATAAGATCCTAGGAGTCCACTGGACCCTTTGCTCGCAAAATTAAGGAGTCCCAACTGGTAAACAAGGAGTCTCAGACTCCCATACTCCCCTTGGTGTCGAGCCCTGTACAGCCATGCACCAAATCCTTGATATTTCTATCACTGGTATAGAGCCCTACTATCAGCACCAAACAGTGTAGTGTAAGGTACACATAGGATATGCCTTCTCTAATTGAATAACTACATGTAGTTCAAATTTTCTAGGTTGATGTTCAGGCTCTGGAACAACAAAAGAAAGATAAACTACAACAGGAAGAATATGAAAGACGGAGGGCTGATGCTTTTGGTAAGACCAGGGATCAGAGGTACAGATAAGTGGGGGTAATGCAAGACTAAAATCTTTCTTTCTCACTGAAAACCTATGTTGTGGGTACTCATTTGAATTGTCTCAACGAGACAGTTGAGACAATTCCAATGGGAATCCACAAAAAAGGATTAAATTTTGTGCAAATATAATTTTAATCATTTAATTCAAAATCCACATACCCCCTCTATCTGTAGCTCTTGGGATGTGAAATTCAAATGCCAGTTAACTTGTCCTATACTTTTCAGAAGTCTGACAAGTTCATTTTCCTTAGTAATTTGTCCCATGATAAGAGGATCTTGATTTGAGATAAAAATTGCAGGTATGAATCTAAAAGTTCAAAGTGTTTCTTTTAAATTTATCATATATATCAAGCAGGCATAGAAAACATTTAAGGAAAGAGGAAAATGCTTCAAAAAGCAAATTCTTCTTTTTTATGATTGTTTTCTATACTCATTTGTCTCAAGAAAAAATAAAAGAATATTTGGACAACCATATCTTTAAGTTGAACAAGTTACTTTTTACTGCCAATTTGCCCAAGGACAAATGAGATTTTTTTTTCATTTCAACACCCTTGAAGTCATAATATATGTGATAAAAAGTGTAGTTCATAAATGCCATCAAGTTCTGTACTGAATTTATTTAAGGTATCATAGTATTTGGTTGTTGTTCAATCATTAATGAGCCTGTGCATGACATTTCCAACAATTTGAAATGTTCGTGAGGTGCGAACATTGGGTAGCTTAGACAGCCACATACTGTAGATATAAAGTTATCTGAGGGTCTACAGATACTTTGAGACCTTATCTATCTACTAAATGCATATTGAAGACTCTGGCCAATCTGTGCGGATGCACAGGTTGGACAGAATCTTAGTTTTGGGCATATTTAAAATTGTTGGAAATCTCATGCTCAGGCTTATTTACTTTGTCCTTGTAATGCAATCTTTTAATTATTATCAAGAAATTCTGTAGCAGGCACAGTAGACTAAGATCGAATCCGTGAGGGTCTTGTTCTGTTAAAATTGTAATTGTAAATTTGTTTAATGCATTTTTTATAAATGGCAGTATAACTTCAATTTATGTCTTGGATCCTATCTTAATTATCACTTATTTTTGTAGCTTCAGATGCCATCAGAAATGATAAAATTGTACAACTATTGGAAGACAGACAGAAACAGGATGTGTTTGAGCTGAGTCGAGCTCTAAATGAATTCCGCACACTTCATCAGCAGCCAGATAGTCGTCGAGAATTTGATTTATATGATCCAGACTATCTCAAAAAAGACAAGCCAGCTAGAGTGAGTGATGATGATCCAAGGTGCGGGATATCCAGTCTACAAAAGTTTGAAGGTAAACAAGAGAAGTGAATATAAATGCCAAAGCTCAACTGGATAGTGAATATATCGATGGCTCAGCGCAAAATAGTTGTAACTGCATTTTAACATATCAAGGGTTCAGTGCAAGACAGTACAAAGTGTATATACAATGTATATGCACTTAGTACAGTCTTGCACTGAACCCTCGATGTAGGTAGTTACAACTGTTTTGCACTGAGCCAAAAAAGGGAAACATTCTACTAAAATGCTTCTAAAGTTATCCCTCTTGGTTGTATGAATTACTGTCCTGATAGTGAACACATATGCCAAGTTTCAAGTAAATGTTTGCAGGTCAATAACAAAAGAAATGACCAAGTTACAGTTGGTCAAAGCCATCAAGTCTATCCAATTCTGGGATAAGAGACTGAGACTCAATACCAAAGTGATAAAAATAGCCAAAAACTAAACTTTTAGAGAAATCGCCAATTTCCAATTGCTGTTAGTCAAATTTATAAAAAAAGGTTAGTGTTACTCTATTAATGTCAATTAAACTATCAAACTAACTTATTGAGAATTTGTTTATTTAACATCCAACAGGTGAAGACCTCAATAGTAAAGCTCGAGGTAAATATCAACAAGAACAGTTACGTGAGTGGGCCCTGGAACAGCAAAGAGAGAGAGACCAGGCTAAAGAAAATCAGGATAGAGCAGACAGACTGTATGAGCTCAAGATGCGAGAACTAGACCAGCGGGCAATGGATCTACAAAAGTCTGAGGAGGAATGTAGAAGAGCTATCAACATGGCCACTAAAGATTACAATGCAGCTCTGGTGAGTTTTGTCAAAATGTGTCGGCATTAAGATTTATTTATGCAAACGCTGTTGTGGACACTGTTTCTGTAGGACATCTTTGCTTATTATGAATAAAAAAAGGGTCATGAGGTCATCAATTTAGACAAGAATTGAAAGCTTTGAGTAAAGTCTCTCATCTTTGTTCTTCATTGATTCTAAGGTTAAGATCATCTGATAAGAATAAGGTCATTATATATAAGTCAATCTTACCAATAATTAGAAAAAAATCATCTTTTCAAATTATTTCAAGTACATGCATAAAACATTCCTCACTTTTGTCATGAAAATTCATCTCATTAAGGAAGTGGGCCTGTAATAATTCTGCAACATTTGGGAACTCATAACTTTTCATAATGTTGACCAAGGTTTCCTAATGAAATTCATAAGGAAACATCGGTTAACACTGTTAATGTTCATTACTTTGAGACGTTGCAAAACTGTTACGGGTCCACACTACCTTAATACTCCATTGCCAACCAAGGTCAAGATTATTTGAGGTCATCATTCTTTTTACTTCTTAGGCAAGAGAAAGAGATGAGAAAGAAAGATTGAACAAACAACAGAATCTAGATGACAACATGACAGAGATAGCTAACCACGTGTTTGGAGATGTGTTGACAGAGAATCCTGCTGTAGCTCAGAGCGCCTTCGGACCTCACCGGGTCATACCAGATAGATGGAAGGGCATGAGTCCACAACAACTAGAGGCAATCAGAAATCAACAAGATCAACAAAGATTAGAAAAAGAGGTAAAATATTACAGATTATCTTAGAGTGAAGGAGAGTGGTGGAAAAGGTTATATATAAGTAAAATTGTTAAACAAGGGTCAACACAAGCTGTTTTTGAATAATGTCCTTCAGGAACCCCTACTTTTTACCTTGAGGATTCCTATGGTTGATGAGGGATCTCTTTCTTCATTCAGATAGGTTCAATTCCAAAGAAAGAGCAAGGAAAAGGTGTTTAATTTGACCATATATTATAGTAACTTTGCAAGCAAAGGTTTCTAACTTCACTTTGTTCCTTACAAACGCAAACATGGACTGCTCTTTGATAGTTAACATACATTAAGGTTTTTTCCTAAACATCTTTCACATTAATGGATTTATACAAACTGCTAACCCTTGTCATGCTGTACCCGGAATATTCCTGCTTTGGCAGGAGGTATAGACTAAGATCAGCCTGCTCATATGTGCAGTCTGGTGTTAGTCTACACCACCTGTTTCTCACTTTCAAACCAGAAATGTCCATAGATTTAGTTTTTCAAATAAAAATTGACCTACAGTTGGTACTTTCAGTGCTATTTGCCCTTTGATTTTGATGACAATTTTAAGCCAATTTTCAGCATGACATGGTTAATATGATGTCTAATCAAAATTTGATTTTCTTTCTGCAGAGATTAGAGCAAGAAAAAAGGTTAAGAGATTTAGAATTTGACAGACAGAGACTCGCCAATGCCAGGGCAGGAATGTTGCTAGAACGTGAGGCAGACAGAAAGCGAGAAGATCTTAACAAACGGTTTGCCGATGAAAACAGAAGACTAGCACAAGAACAGCAGGCACACAAGGACTTCCTAGACAAAGAGGTTTACACGAATCCACCTGCAGCATCTTACTTCATGCAATTCAACACTTCCACTCGATAAACACTTGAAAATCATTTAGACTTATTATTTAATTGGTTGGTAATTTTTTTGCTATAAATATTGTAACACATGAATTATGAACAGGAAATAAAGTTGTTTAAAAAAGAACTTGTGAAATTTTTACATAAACAAAATAATTTAGGGTTCGACAGTTAGGGATGTCCAGGAGTCTGAGACTTCTAATTTTCCAGGAGGGACTCCTTTGTTTTGCAAGTTAGAGTCCTATGGACTCCCTTGATCTAATGGGAATTTTTCGACCAACAAATGAACAGGGTTTCTTACCACACTTGTCTGCTTGTAAAAATCTTAGATCTTTTCACTGCAGTTGTTGTTGATATCATTTGTGTTCATCTACCAAATTTAATGAAATTAATGAATTTTGAACATGAAATGAATTTTTATTTAAAAAAGACCTCATGGAATTTTTTCATAAACCATAATTTAATGAAATTAATGAATTTTGAACATGAAATAAAGTTTTATTAAAAAATTTCACCTACTACTACTTTGAAATTTTTAAACCATCTAATATTTGAGGAGAACTTGTGAAAAAGAAGAAATTGCTTCTTACAAGCAATTTCTTCTTTTCCACAATGTTCTTTCCAGTATGAATTTTGTAGTCCTAACTATGAGTTCAGGCTCCATGATTTCATAAAGTGGAAGTCCACTGGACTCCTTCCCCAATAGAGTTAGTGTAGATCCCTGTCCTAAATGATAATTGAGCCAGTATGCGGCATTTCCTGCAATTTCATGTGTGTGTGATGATAGGTTACATAGTGATAGATGATAGTGTGAGTGATAGTGTGTGATAGATGTGTGATGGAGTGATATTATACAGCCTAGGCAGCCAAACCATGCAGTCAGAATATTTCCTTACTTCCTGAAGAGGGATAAAGGCCTTATCTATCTATCCGCAGCTGGCATTGTACTTAAAGACTCAGTTTAGAATGTGCAGAGGCACAGGCTGGCCAGATGTTTTGCTTTGCGTAAGTGTGAAATTGTTGGAAATGTCATGCACTGGTTCAATTTAAAGTCCCACTGCAAAAAGATTTAAGTGTTTAAGACACATGCAACCTTTGGGACATTGAATTGTGCTAATGTGCTGTCAAATTATTGTAATGGCAAATTGAATCTAGATTTAACTATATATTTTACCAAACTGTCATTCATTTTAACTGGGTAAAGAATAATAATGTTGTTGGATTATGAAAATGTCAAGGGGTCAGCGTAAAACAATTGTAACTGCCTATATATTTATTGGCAGTTACAACTGATTTGTACTGAGCCATCAATGTATTCTCAATAATGCTATGTTGTAAACACTCATAAGAATCGTCTCTTTGAGACAAGTCTATAGAGTTTAACAACATAGGATAAATTGATGATAATTTCAAGACCAATACTGTCCTCTTTGTAAGATATTTGATTTAAGGAAGGGTATTTTGGTCAAATTGGTAGCTTAACTGACATATTCACTCAAGCAAGACTGACTAACTTGTCAAAAATGAAAGTGGTAAAAGTTTAAATTCTTATTACAAGCACTTCCTAAAAGAATTCCTCTATTTCAAGATGTCAGAGTTTCACTCAAATGTGAGAATCTTTAAATATAATTTTTTTATATGCAGTAAGCAGTAAATGTTGTGATATTTGTTTTATCCTATGTGATATCTGTTATACAATGTATTAAAGATTTTACAATACCAATATGTTTTATTATCTCACAAGCTGTAAACAACATCTTCCTGTAGTACACAAAGCTTTCAATGTCATGGAAAATAGGACCATGATTATTTGAGTAGTTAGATAAACTACAAAAAGCACATGGTCACTTGATAAAATATATTCTGTAAAAGTTTCATTTAAATCCATCCAGCTATTCTACAAGGAATTTGTGTCACCAAGGCTGCTTTTTACATGACGCAGCATCATATTGCAAAACAAGAAACACTGTGGCCTTCAGTGTAAAAAAGAAAATTGTCATTAAGGCCCCCCTTGACCTGTGATATGGCATTGATCCTTCCCATTTTCAATTGTGCTCATCACTGTGACATTACATTTATTCTGAAAGCGTCATGAAGACTGGGCCTTAAATATTGCGTCTAGAGTGTAAAAGAAATTGTAATGAAAGCTCCTTTTCATGTGATAGAGCATGGATCTTTTCCGTTTACAATAGGGTTCATTCTTGTGACCTGCCATACATTCTGACCAAGTTTCATGAATATTGTGCAATAATTGTGGCCTCTAGGGTGTAAATACTTAAATTGTTGATATCTGGTGACAGACAACACACAATGGGTGACAGACATTAAATGATCACAAAAGCTCACTTTGAAAAAGCTCTATCAATTGAACTGTATCAATTTAATATTTCTGCCAAATGTTATTAATATTCAATAATTTGTTTCAAAAAATAATAATTCAAGTTCACTGTATTGCTTAGGCAACTCCACCTTCTACATAGGGCCTTTTTTCCTGATATAAAGGCCCACAGTATCCATGTCTTCTGTCCGATCAGAACTTTTGAAGGAATCCGAGAGCATGTCCTAAAGAGCATTCCTGTGAAATTTTGCTTAATTCTGTCTTGCACTTTCTGAAAATTTAAAGACACATGGATGGACACTAAGATGCACAACAGACATATTGTAATGACAAAAGCTCGCTGGCCTTCAGCAAGTAGAGCTATAGTATCAAGTAGAGTTAAAAGTATTTCAACTTTTAAGGTGCCCAATCAAAATTTCACAGATGATTCAGTTCAAATTGTGTTTGAAAAGTTAACAAGAGCTGTCACTGTAAGATGACAATGCCCCCGACACCGCTTTGATTTAGAAGTTATGGCCAATGTTAAAGTTTTTGGACGGAATGACGGACGGACGGACAGACAGACGGACGGACGGACGGACAAGTCAAATTTATTATGCCTCCCTATCGGGGGCATAAAAATATAGTTGATCAATTACTTCAAATATGTGTGGGGGTTATATCAAAAAGTTAACTGAGCAAATTTCTTGTAAATTTCTTTTTTATTAATAACAATTTGTATCTTTATCAAGATTGCACATACTTTTACAAACTTATTTTCATAAAAAAAATTCATATGTGACCCATCACACGAAAAGGGACCATCTGGGAAATGTGTAAAGTGTCGACCCCAGCCAGACTGCGCCAATTGTGCAGACTGACTAGGGTCAAAACTTTTAGCACTTTAGTAATTTTCCGAATCTAGAATAATCAATATACCTTCCTGTGAAAGAATTTTTGAAATGTAACCTCTGGTTGCCCCTTATAGAACATATCTCTTTTTCAAATATTTATTTCACGAAGTTCCCAGATGGTCCCTTTTTGTATGACGGGTCACATTTATCTAAGTTGCCATTTCATTCAACTGCATTATCACAATTACGGTATATACAAAATCACTCATGATCATAACTCATCATATGACAACTGCATGTTCCATTTACCAGTCTATACATTTTAGGTCCTTGTCATTTAATACTTCAGGAAAGGTTGCAGAAAATCGTGAAATTGCTTGTTTCTCATTTTGCCACAATATCATCTACTCTTGAATTCATCTGCAACCTTCTACCATGTGGAATAAACTAAGCAGAATTTAGGAATTGCTTGTCCCACCCTATGATGTCCATCATGATATAAAAACATCATTTATCTGCAAAATATATGGTCACAGACATGAAACGAACAACAAATTGTTGGTGGGAAGCTAAAACGTTTTAACTACAGCTTTTTTAAATATATATCAGAACAAATGGGGGAAAATGTCAAAGTTCAAAAGTCATCTAATTAGACATGAATGCTTTTGATTGATCAATTTATTTTTTGATTGACAGCAGCTATCTGTTATCCAAACCTCATTTTGACAGAGAAATAGAGGATTATCGTTTGTTTCAGATCGATTTATATCTAATTGAGTGAACAACAAAAGCTTTATTTTCATGAGTGAAACTATAACTTTTGTTGTTCACAAAATGAAATATTAATCAATGTTACTCGAAAACAAATGATTATTCTATTTCTTTAATGCAACTCCGGCCACGGCACTTATCCTTTCCGACATTTGTCTTCCACCAATGGGTAGATAATCGTAAACCTATGTGGAATAGCAACTGGAGGCTAGGAAAGGGATGTGGTGGTAGTACTGGTGTGGGAAATAACAGGAATCCATCGTTAAGTGCTCCAGTCGTCGCGATATAACTGAGAGATTGTTGAAAGCGACGTAAAACCCCAATTCAAATCAAATCAAATCTTTAATGCAACTAGAAAGCCATGAATGGCTTGAGTCGCTCCACAGGCTTCAAATTCTTGTAATAGCAAATCAAAGTTTTGACTAGATTTTTAGATATTCTGGGTTCTACTGATGTTTAAAATGATTATCAAGTTTACATTTTATAACATAAAGAGAAATGACCTCTGCAGGCTGTCCAGCACCTCTTGTGGAAAAATTAGGGCAAATTTTAGGGACAAAAATCGAAAAAATTAGGGCTCATTTAGGGGTAAAATTAGGAATTACAATGATAAATAAGGGAATTTCAAAAACAGAATTGACAGATAATTGCATGATTAATAAGAGAAAACCCACTAGATACAATGATTATACAATGAAAGAATCAAACAATATCATTGCTTCAGGTATTCTGTTGAATATGACATTGAATATATAAATTTAGTATATTCTGGTTAAGCTCAACAACTAAATATAAAGACATAGAAATTCTTCTGTTCTTTTGCCTCTCACTTGAATACAAATTAACCCTTTGACAGACAATATGGAATAAGAACCGCCTGCACAGACATGCAGTTTGATCTAAGCCAACACCCTGCTCTCTAAATAATAATAGTTATGGTAAAACTCGAGCAAGACATGTGTGCAAATGGATATTATCATGGATTACTCTTAGAAAACAGAAAATAACAATTTGGACGAAATGACACAGTTGTCAATTTGTTTTGGCCCTTTATACCTAATTGTATTTACTGTAGTGATTCTAATATCATCAGCATGGTTATGAATTGTTCAGGAAACATTTTGGTCTATAGAGTAAAATATTGAAGATAAATCAAAGGCTGTCAATGTCTTAACATAAAAGCTAAAAATAAAATTATTACATTATATAAGGCCTTTTATTGAGAAAAATTTTGTGAAATTTGTGCCATCTCATAATTATATTTTACAAAATACACCATAATCACTAGACTTCAACAAAATCATGCAAATTCTACTTGACAATCCCTTCGCTGGCCTTTTGCTAGATTGAGCAGCATACAGACATATTCATTAATCTATAAGGCTGTTTATCTTTGAATGTATGTAAGAATTATTTCTCAGGCAGATTTGGAGAATTCAAGCAAAATTTTGATCTTGAAAATGGGTAAGAAGCAAACACAGGAAGTCACAAAGGTACTTTCAATGCTTATACAGTATGTTCACAGAAACTGTCCTCACTATGACAACCATTTTTATTAAGTCAGAGAAAGGTTAATCCAAAATTTTGCCCAGCAGATGGGTTAAAGGAAGCTTTCAATCATATCTATGACTTTATGTCAAAATTGTCAAAATATTAAGTTCAATTGCAAATGTTCCTTAAGATCATATTAATGACATTTTAAGGTTTGAAAAAGGTTGAGCTAAAGTTATATAGAAATGGTCAATTAGACTACTGTTGTTTTTATATTAAAAAGAATGCTTGTCAGTCCATGCAAATTGTTTCAGTTTATTATGCTTAATATGAAGTAGCAAATCTCAACATGACTGACCTCAATGAAAATGATGATTTGCAGAGTTAAAAAGAGCCGAAGAATTTCATATATTTAACACAGTAAGACAGTATTGAAAAGGGATTGTTGAGAAACTTTTATATCAACACAGGGTTGATCGTGAAAAACTGACAAGAAAAATTAGGAATTTCAACAAAAAATAAGGGCTTTTTTAGGAATTTGCCTTGTTTTCTTCATTTTTTTAGGAATTTTAGCCAAACTGAAAAAAATTAGGATTTTTTAGGAATTTTAGGGACGCTGGACAGCCTGCCTCTGCCAATAAAAGACATATTTTTCATCCAATGATAATATTTTTTGGCTGCATGATAATGGGTCACCCAAGGATCATACAAATGAAGTTTGATTCATATCCATCAGTTACATTCTGAGAAAAGGATTTTCAAAGTTTACACTATATAACATTTTGAGAAATGACCTCCGCCCATAAAAACACTTTTCATCCAATCACAATAATTTTTGGTAGACTGATAAAGGGTCACTCAAGGGTCATTCCAGTGAAATTTGGTTAATATCCATCAGATACATTCTGAGAAAATGATTTTCAAAGTTTATAATGTATAACATTTTGAGAAATGACCTCTGCTCATAAAATACATATTTTTGATCCAATCACAATAATTTTTGGTAGACTGATAGAGAGTCACTTAAGTATCATTCATATCAAATTTGGCTGATATCAGTCACTTAGATTCTGAGAAAATTATTTTCAAAGTTTCCACTATAAAACATTATATGGAGAAATGACCTCCGCCCATAAAATACTTATTTTCATCCAATCACAATAATTTTTTGTAGACTGATAAAGGGTCACCCAAGGATCATTCATGTAAAATTCAATTGGTATCTGAGAATCTGAGAAAACTCACTTTTTACCATATTTGGAAATAAGCCACGCCCATTAAATCCATGTTTTTCATTGAATCAAAATTTCTTCAACAACTTTGAAAGAGGGTCACCTAAGGATCATTCCTGTGAAGTTTGGTTGAAATTCATCCAGTAGTTTCCGAGGAGAAGATTTTTAAAGAAAAGTTTATGACTGGACGCACGGACAGACGGACAACCGTACGATGGACACAACCCCATGACACTAGCCCCCTTTGGCCAGAGGAGCTAAAAATGAGACAAAATGTGAAATGTCTATGACATATTTTCGTAAAGCGCGTCATTTTGCCAGTGATTGCTATGCAACATTCATTGTGATTTCACTCATTTCGACCCAGCATAGATGACGTCAGATAGGATGAAATGCACAAAAGCAGGGTATAAGTTTTTGATAATTTCACTGCTTTTGCCATGAGATTATCAAGTGATAATCTACCGTTATTTCTCAATAAACCACCGAAAAGCATTAAAGAATTGCTGTTACTATTTAACTCTGAAAATAATATAAGGTCTAAATGTTTACTATTAGCTGAATTCAAGTTAGCATTATTGATAGACAATAGTTAAGGAGAATATATATTTAATTTTATATTTTTCAACCAGATTTGAAGTTTTCTCTCTTATCATTACAGTCCAAAACATGTATCTGTAAGATATCTATATTTGGACAGGCCAGGTAATATTTAGGTCACTATAACAGATTGTCCAATCATAAATTATCAATACAGTCTAATGCCTGCATCTGTAAATCACTTGACCTTGACCTAGGCCAGGTCACATTTAGGACACGGGTATTGATTGTCTGAATTAACAGTTATCCATAAAACCATACAAGTATTAGTAGTGTATCCAGCCCTGTGTTCAGGATGAAAAGGTTATCGAAGCGCTTTCGAAATGATACCCTGCTTTGCACATATGTGCACGTGCAAAGCAGGGTATCATCTCAAAGCCCTCAAAGATGCTTTTACATTCTGAACACAGGGTAGATCAGCCCTGCATTCAGGATGATAAAAAACTGCAAACTGTTTGCAAATTATACTCTGCATGCAAATGTTTGCATCATTTTGTCATCCTGTAAAAAGGGCTGGATAAGCCAAATTACATTAAGGACACTGGAACTGGATATCAGAATCATCAGTTATCAATACAGTCCGATACATGAATATGTAATGTTTCTAAATCTGGACTAGCTAAGTAACATCTAGGACACTGGAATTGGTTATCAGAATCATCAGTTATCAATACAGTCCAATACATTTATTTGTAGTGTATCTAAATCTGGACTAGCTAAGTTACATCTAGGACACTGGAATTGGTTATGAAAATCATCATTTATCAATACAGTCCAATACATGTATTTGTAGCGTATCTAAATGTGGACAAGCCAGGTTACACTGAGGACACTGGAATTGGTTATGAAAATCATCATTTATCAATACAGTCCAATACATGTATTTGTAGCATATCTAGATCTGGACAAGCTAAGTTACAATTAGGACACTGGAATTGGTTATCAGAATCATCAGTTATCAATACAGTCCAATACATGTATTTGTAATGTATCTAGATCTGGACAAGCCAGGTTACATTTAGGACATTGGAACTGGTTATCAGAATCATCCCCATGACTGCTGGTGCTTACTTGTGATGGTGCCTGCAAAATGAAAAGATCCATTAGACATGTTGAATCTTTAAACATCTAACCAGACTTCAAGTTTTAGACTGGACTAATTTCAAAGAAGTGGCAATAAGAAGATAGCCAGTATTGCTTCACTGACATTTAATGTCTAACATAAAACAACAAGGTGCCAAATTGTCACAAGATACGCCCGTCACACTGCTTAGTATTAACTGGGGGTTTGAATAGAACTGAGGTTATTTTGAATGAATATTTTTTGCACCCATGAAGTTTCATGATCCTAGCTATTATACTTTTACAGATATACTCTGGACAAGATTCAAGTCTGAAAAACAACAAAGGGCGATAACTAAAAAAATAGGCCAGGTAGAATTATGGTTCTTGTGCACTGCACTACCCCTTGGTGAGATCTATACACCCATGAAGTTTCATGATCCTAGCTATTATACTTTAAGAGATATACTCCGGACAAGATTCTAGTATGAAAAACAACAAAGGGCAATAACTCAAAATATAGGCCAGGTAGAGTTATGGTTCTTGTGCACTGCACTCCCCCTTGGTGAGATCTATACACCCATGAAGTTTCATGATCCTAGCTATTATACTTTTAGAGATATACTCCGGACAAGATTCAAGTCTGAAAAACAACAAAGGGCAATAACTCAAAAAATAGGCCAGGTAGAGTTATGGTTCTTGTGCACTGCACTTCCCCTTGGTGAGATCTATACACCCATGAAGTTTCATGATCCTAGCTATTATACTTTTAGAGATATACTCCGGACAAGATTCTAGAAGGAAAAACAACAAAGGGCAATAACTCATAAAATAGGCCAGGTAGAGTTATGGTTCTTGTGCACTGCACTTCCCCTTGGTGAGATCTATACACCCATGAAGTTTCATGATCCTAGCTATTATACTTTTAGAGATATACTCCGGACAAGATTCAAGTCTGAAAAACAACAAAGGGCAATAACTCAAAAAGTAGGCCAGGTAGAGTTGTGGTTCTTGTGCACTGCACTCCCCCTTGGTGAGATCTATACACCCATGAAGTTTCATGATCCTAGCTATTATACTTTTAGAGATATACTCCGGACAAGATTCTAGTATGAAAAACAACAAAGGGCAATAACTCAAAAAATAGGCCAGGTAGAGTTATGGTTCTTGTGCCCTGCACTCCGCAATGATGAGAAGAATACAATTGCCAAGTTTGAAGTCAGTCGGACTTCAAGTGACAGAGTTATGCTCCGGACAAAGAAGTGGACGCCGCCGGACGCCCGGACGCCCAGACACCCGGACGCCCGGACACCCAGACGCCCGGACGCCACGGGTGATCCCATAATACGTCCCGTCTTCGACGGGCGTATAAAAATTATGAAAATTCATTTATAAATTTCACTTAAAGTATTAAGCTAAGCCATAATCCATTTACAAGTAAGTAATCATCTAAGGCCAAGGTTGGTTAAGGTATGACATGAAAGAAATCTTGTCAATGAATGTACAACTTGTGGTCACCAGAATTATTGCATCTTTTTTCAATGACACAGCAACATCATCACGGAGAAAGAAATCAGAGACAAGTCTATCCAAAGAATAATACTGACATCAAACAGTTGAATCCAAAAATTCATTGCAGAGAAGAAGATATTATTTTGTGTCATATGGCACCCTTTTAAGCCGATTCAACAGCATCCATACTTTTCCTGACTCATAATTTCAGAAGAAATCTTTGAAATCATGTATACAGGTTCATTTCTGTGAAATTTGATTGAATTCTGACCAGTACTTAAAGAGAAGATTTTTTTGATTTTTTACCACATTGGGCCACTTTTTGGGCTATGCTGTAGCTCCCAAGTTATTAGCCAAATCAGGATTAAAAATCTGAAAAAAGCATGTCCCAAACATCAATCATGTGAAGTTTGGTTGAATTGTTACTGGTAGTTTCAAAGGAGAAGATTCTTTTTATATTTTACCATGATGTTTATAGTTTATACTAATTTATTTTAGTTCAACTGCCACGAAAGAATCAATCTCGAACACTCAATCCTGATGTTTTCACGTCCCCGAGAGAGAGGCAGTGGATTTAAACACACTGCTACCCATTTTAACAGCTGGGTGAACTGGGGCTGGCTTTTAAGTGTTTTGTCCATAAACACACCCCGGCGACAGTGGGGCTCGAACCACGGACCTCCAGGTCACGGGTCGAGTGTATTTACCACTAGGCCACCGAGGCAGCCTGTATCACCCAAGTACACAGCCCAATCAGGCTTTAAAGAAAGAATCTGAAAGAGCATCTCCTAATCATCATTCCTTTGCAGTTTAATTGAATTCTGATCAGTAGTTTCAGAGAGGAAGATTTTTTTATATTTCACCTTTTGGGGCTTTTTTGTGACTGTACAGCCTGCAGACCCTAAAGGATCAGCCTGATCAGGATTAAAAGAAGGATTCTGAGAGAGCATAACCTAAGCGTAATTCCTGTGAAATTCAGTTGAATTCTGAATAGTAGTTTCAGAGAAGATGATGTTTTAAAAAAATATTTTATGGATGCATAGACACTCATGACAACCACCCAGCCATTAGAATAGCTATGCTGGACTTCATCCAGTGGAGCTTAAAAGCTTTACTGTAGTATCTCTGACCCAGATCATACCATCATTACAAAATCAAATCTCTTTTTGGTTGTCAAAGAAAAATATAACAGAAAGATTTTTTGTTTCCCTGTTAAAATTAGCTTTAACAAGAAAAATGTAATCAAGGCCCGTTTTCCATTGGCATTGATCAGATTGAAACTGTATTCCATGTGGTTCTTCCTTAATTAAGGATAAACAATCTCAGCAAGTTGGGAAAAAGACTATGCAAGGATTGTGACCACCAAAGAAGTAATAAAAATATGTGTATCTAATGCCCATGTTTTGGTGACTTAAGTCTGAATGCAACCAAAATCTTTAGACAACTTCTTTGTTTCAATTTTCAAGGTCACAATTTGGCTCAATCTTTCTCAAACTTGCTTGAAATGAATGTCTCTAAATAATCAATGTGCCTTCTTCAGTTTTGTGACATTCTGACAAATGTTGTTGTAAAAGACGGTTTGCATGGGAATGATAAATCAGGTGAGCAATCACAGGGCATCTAGGCCCTCTTGTTTAGAAAATAAAGTTTACCTGTTCTGTATGTTGATAATTTTGATTGGGAGGACTTTCAACTCCACCATGTTCTACTGGTTCCTGTTGCGGATTTCTGCCTTGATGCTGGTACCCAGCAGGTGGAGAATGTGGAGACATTTGGTACCCAGCCTGATGTTGCTGAGGGTAACCAGCAGGTTGTTGTGGGTAACCAGCAGGTTGTTGTGGTGGATAATTGGCACCATAAGGCTGGTTCCCGACCTGTAAATGATTCTGCATTTGTTGATGATAGGGGCCAGCAGCATGTCTGCGCTGCATTTCCGCCAAAGATTTCTTTGAATAGTTCTCAAGTTCATCAATCAACTGTTGATTTTTTATCTGAAGATTTTTTATTTCTTGAACAAGGGCTTCTTTCTCTGCTACTTGTCTCTCTCTGGCATTTCTCTCTGCATCAAAATCTTGTCTCCACACATCAGCCTATAGTGAGAAACAGATTTATCTTATAACTATACAAATATCTGTGTGATAACATCCCATATGATATTTTTCATCAAATTGCATGGATATTTTTAGAACAATGATATAAAGTGGTTATTTTCAGAAGCTTACATTTTTGTTAGAAACATTGACAAAAACATGGCAATTAGAGGTTATAAGATAAATATAATACATACTTAGTGTATTATATGAAAAAAATATCTAACTCGGCTGTGGGAATTGATAATTCTCTTGGCAGAGCCTCAACAATTATCAATTTCCCAAACCTAGTTAGATATTTTTTTCATACAAAACACCAAGTATGTATTATATATATATATATATATATAATTTTAAATACAGTCAATCTGCTGGAGCGAACACATCTTTAAGGTGACTGTTTTTGAAATACCAAGCTTTAGATAAATATTTCTTAAACAAATTGTGTTTGTGAAACACAATGCCCCCGTTACAGCATTTTTTTTTAAATGTTGATCTTTGGCAGGTGTGGATCATTGAGATCAATCATCAAGCCAAATATGAGCCTTGTATCTTGAATAGGCTTGAAGATATTGGCAAGGTTAAGTTTTTGGGTTAACTTTTTGGGTTATTTGACCTTGACAGATGACCTTGACCTTGTCACATGACCTTGACTTTGGTATCAGCAGATGCAGATCATTGAGATCTATCATCATCTCAAATATTGGCCTTGTATCTTGAAAAGGCTTGAAGATATTGGCAATGTTAAGTTTTTTGAGTTATTTGACCTTGACAGATGATCTTGACCTTGTCACATGACCTTGACTTTAGAACCAGCAGATGTGGATCATTGAGATCTATCATCATGCCAAATATGAGCCTTGTATCTTGAATAGGCTTGAAGATATTGGCAATGTTAAGTTTTCGGGTTAACTTTTTGGGTTAATTGACCTTGACAGATGACCTTGACCTTGTCACATGACCTTGACTTTGGTATCAGCAGATGCAGATCATTGAGATCTTTCATCATCTCAAATATTAGCCTTGTATCTTGAAAAGGCTTGAAGATATTGGCAATGTTAAGTTTTTTTGAGTTATTTGACCTTGACAGATGACCTTGACCTTGTCACATGACCTTGACTTTGGTATCAGCAGATGCGGATCATGGAGATCTATCATCATGCCAAATATGAGCCTTGTATCTTGAATAGGCTTGAAAATATTGGCAATGTTAAGTTTTTTTTGGTTAACTTTTTGAGTTATTTGACCTTGACAGATGACCTTGACCTTGTCACATGACGATGACTTTGGTATCAGCAGATGAAGATCATTGAGATCTATCATCATCTCAAATATTAGCCTTGTATCTTGAAAAGGCTTGAAGATATTGGCAATGTTAAGTTTTTTTGAGTTATTTGACCTTGACAGATGACCTTGACCTTGTCACATGACCTTGACTTTGGTATCAGCAGATGCGGATCATTTTGATCTATCATCATGCCAAATATGAGCCTTGTATCTTGAATAGGCTTGAAGATATTGGCAATGTTAAGTTTTTTGGTTAACTTTTGCAGACAGACAGACAGACAGACAGACAGACAGACAGACAGACGGACGGACGGACGGACAGACAGAAGGACAGACGGACAACGGTAAAACAATATGCCCCCGATCTTTCGATACGGGGGCATAAAAAGAGACATATTTAGCTTAAAAAATATTGTAAATGAGTCTTATGTTGTTTAATCTCTTTAGAATCTATTCTATTGAATTTTAACAACATACGATCATTGAGAAGTTCGCAATAATACACAATATTACTTCAAAACTAGGCGTCAAATTTGTGCTTTTGCTTGGTTGTCGTGTGCTGGATAGTTGACAAAAAGATCTAAGTTTAAAAAGGGGTATAATTCACACAAAATGCATCTAGAGTTATCTCCCTTGCTAATATAGGTTGCTCTTATGATAGTGTGCATGTGTGCCAAGTTTCAAGTGTATGCCTTCAGTAGAATCAGAAAAATCATAAAAATGTTTGCATTAGGACGTCGACAATGACAATGGCAACACCAAGGCTTTAGCAATACCTCAGGTTTTCTCAGAAATAGCCAAGCTAATAAGGGTTTGGTTATTCTTTTTGAGTTAGGTATTCATTTGCTCCAGCACTTACCTGAGCTCTAAGTACAGGTATAGTATTATCCAGCTCATCCTTTAACTTGGTAATCTCCTGTTTGAGTTGTTTTATCTGATCATCCCTGTAGGTTATGGCCTCTTCAGCTGCAATAGTCTGGGCTGTCAGTCTATTAATCTCATCCATTACCTGCTTGTTTTGGTTGCCAGACTAGAAATAAAAGGTTGTACAAATGCTTGGTAGGTGAAATAAGACAAGAGGCCAATGACGTTATCCTGAGAGGCGCTACTGAATTTCTGATGATGAATATGAAATGATAATTCTGTTAACGGTTAAATTATGCAAAATTTAAAACAAGAAAATATATCTGTTCAAAGACAACCAAATGTCATTGACAAAAGTATTCACTAAAATTTTCTCTAGTTCTTTCCCCCAATACTTGAAAGACCTGGCCCAATTTTCAATATGAACTTTCCATATTCTATTGCTATCATTGCCTGCTGCTGTAAAAAGAATCTGCCGAAGACTGTTGGCACTAATGCATTAATGAGAATATATTTCAAACTTTCACAAGGCCCCTTTACCTATGAAATTGGCAGACTGTATCTATATGAAAAAGGAGTAAACCTTGTAGTACTACAATGAAACTTCTTTGCAAGTTCAAATGAAAACTGTACTCCCTATCAAATTTATTGGATATTTTCACAAAAGGACTTTTTTCCATGGCACTTGGTGGACCATACCATTTTTAGATACAACATTTGATTATACAATCTTTTTTTAATATTTAAAATCTGGAGAAAACCAGATTTAATTGTGTAAACAAGAATACTTTGTTACACTCCTATAAGGCCTCATTTCCTAGCAAAACTTGGTCAAATTAACTAATTGTTCATACAATTTTGGCATTGTTCTGCAAAGTTTGAAAAGAAAACTTTCAAAACAATCTTTTAACACAGGCAGTGTAAGTACAGTCAATCATGCTCAAGGGACCACATCTATTGAGCGACCACTTTTGTTAAGTGACCATTATCAAATTCCTATTTTTCTAACCAAAATATGTCAAAAAGAAGATATTTTTTGGTTAAAATTTACTGTAAATGAATCCCCTTTATTGTTAAAACCCATTAGAATCGTCTGAATGAGAAGATTCTTTTTGAGTTTTTACAATATAGGATTATTTAGATATTCACAATAAGATACCTATCTTTTGCTAATTTGTAATCAAAACATGTATTAAGCAACCATTTTCTTTAACAACCGCTTTTTGGTGGTCCAGCAAGTGGTCGCTTTCTACACATTTAACGGTTTTTATTCAATACTCATAATAAAACACACCTCTGTCAAAATTTCCTTCAGAATACAGTAGTTTTGGCTGTCTATACAAATACCTGTTGTGAAGCTTGTTGTTCCTTGTATTCATCAAATGTGTCGAGTAGTTCTTTATAATCATTTACTAGTTGATTAAAGGAGGATCTCAACTCCGTCATCTGTCTTCTACAAAACACATATAAAAAGGTAGTTCCAGTAAATAGATGTCCAATAATTTTTATAATCATTCACTAGTTGATTGAAGGAGGATCTCAACTCGGTCATCTGTCTTCTACAAAAAACATACACATACAATAAAAGGTAATAAATAGAGGATAATCATTTGTTTCAGTGTACGATCAATTTGTTTTTCATTAAGTGAACAAATAAAGCTATTATTTCACAAATGGTAGCGCCATTAGAGAAAATATAGCTTGTTCATGAAATAAAAATAAATGGATCTTACACTTAAACAAATGATTATTTTAGTTCAAATAAGCCAAAATGTGAAAGATTTAGAACAAATATTCGTAAGGAGTGTCATTTTGCATGTTATTTTTATGCAACGTTTATAATGATGTCATTTTTCTTACTCTACTTAGATAACATCAATTTTGGAGAATTGAACAGGTGTGCGTAGGCAGTTTTTAATAATTTCACTGATCAAGGTGACTTTATAAAATTATCGTCTACCATTTTTTCTCGCTAATCCACCCAAAAGAGAATGTGTTCTTGTTGTATAAGTTAAATAAATGGCATAACAGTAAGATATCATTGAGGTTTATAATTTATGTACAATGTATAGTGAAGGAGATGGTGCAATAAGTAACAAAATTTAATAAAATTTGTATTCATGCAAAATTAATACTTTTTACAGTATAGACAAATGATTTTTAAATTTGATTACCTTCAATTGTTTTCTGTCACCCATTAAATTTGCACTAGTCTAAAATTTGGTTGTCTGATAATAGGTTCACGAAAGTGACATATTTTAGAGCCAGTGTGTAACATTTCCAATAAAGTCAGCTCGTTTAGCTCCATGAGTAAAGAACACAAACTTCAAAACATTTGAAGTTTGACATTGTTGGTTAGATTACAGGGCTGGCAACATAACAATCTTATTGGCTTTTGCATGAGACGTTAAACTGAGATCTGTGAGACCATGCTATATATCAAGCAAATTTCCAATAAAATTATGTGTGTGTAATTGCTAGACATTGAGCATCCTGGAAAATCAAACACTGGATTGTGAACAGAGTTGATAGGTCAGTTGCTATCTAGCCTCCAACTGCTATCCAAAATAGGTCCACTGTTATAAATCAAAAGCTTTGGGGGACAAATCATAGGCGTATCTAAGACTATAAAATTTATACTCACTCAGAAGGCGTCAATGAAAGAATATATAGGATAAAGGCGATATGTGGACTTTAACATAAGATGAATGCCCTCCATTCCCTCCCTTTTTATTATTTGAGCGTCTGTGAATAATCAAAACATGGTAACTACAGCTTGAATAAGCTGTAGTTTTGATGTTATGATTTTTCATCAACAATATTTTTCAACAGATGATTATTTCTTTTACACACTTGCGTTAATTGTGTAATGGGAGTTACGCCCTTGCAAATAGTCAGAAAGAATGAGTGCCATCAGCACACATTAGATCATATCCTATACCTACTTTGTGGTTGCATGTTCATGTCTCTCTCTACTAATGGTCTCCTCACACATGGTCAGGGAATATTGGAGGTTCTTGGTTAGAGCCTCATCATCGTGTTTGGCCTGCTGGACACGCCGAATCTCCTGCTCTAACTCTACCACCCTGAATATACAAACATGACATAGTCACTCAGGGATTTCAGATGTTGATATTAAGAGTACTGCATACGGGTGCCTACCCTTGGATGTTGGGAGCTGGATAGTCGATGAAAAATCAAATTGAAAAAAGGGCATCAATCACATAAAATGCATCTTGAGTTGATAGCATAAGTTACTCTTCTGGTAGTGAATATGTGTGCCACATTTGTCTTAAGTATGCCTTAAGTAGAACCAGAGATATCATAAAATGTCAGTTTTTGCATAACAACAACAACAACAAAGATGATAACAACGACAACAATGAGTTTTCCCTGAAAACAGCCAAGCTAAAACTAAGCGTAAGGTATTTTAAAATCAATAAGGTTATCATTTGAAATTCAAACAACCAATCTATCATGTAAAATGACCTCTCAAAGCTTCCTTTGCTAATCAACACAACACATCAATAGTGTCATTACCCTTGGTAAAAACATAACAGAGAGAGAGATCTACTAAGGTTTTCAAAGCAAAACTTATGGTCCTTATGAGATAGTCAATAGGTTAAGGAAACCAAAGGGAAACAGTACCCTACATTAAAGATATTTCTTTTAAATTCTTTTAAACAATGCTGTAAAAATGCAGCCTAGGTGATGATTTACCCACAATAAGCATTTCTTAATAAAATTTTTTTTATACATATTCTTAAGTGTATTCTACCATTTCACATAGACAAAGTTTAAAAGACGCAGGTTTTTGTGCATCTGAGACACAAAAATAAGTAGCAAGGACCCTGAAAACTATGCGATGTGAGACCCATTGACTCTTCAAATAAAAAAAATTTCAACACTAACAGAATGTTACTGCACAATATACTGGTACTATATCCACAAAATTTTGATTGTAGATCTTTTCATTTTCATTAAACACCATTATTCACACCTTTTAAAGTTAATGAGTCTAAAAAAATTCATTATTTAGGTTGTACCAAAAGGGTGATCAAATATTCACTTTATATGTTGAAATGTCCTCTGCCAATATAACGCATGCTGTTCATCTAATCAAATACTTTTTGCAGCCTGATACAACTTCACAGAAATAAAATTCCCATTGTATTTGGTTGAAATCCATCTGTTTAAACTTTGAAAAAAATATGTTTTACCGTATATTGGATATTACACCATATAACAAATCAAAAGAAATGACCTCTGACAATAAAATACATATTTTATTACATATTTCATATATATAAAATGCATCTGATTACAATAATTTTTTACAGACTGATAAAGGACCACTAAAGAATCATTCCAGTGAAATTTGGTTGATATGCATCAATTAGATTCTGCAAAAATGATTTTCAAAATTTTCACAATATAACATAATAGAGAAATGACCCCTGCCCATAAAACACTTATATTTCATCTGATCACAATATATATTTACAGACTTGTAAAGGATCACTAAAGAATCATTCAAATGAAATTTGGTTGTTATCCAATAGTTAGGAATCTGATAGAGGGTCACCCAAGGAACATTCCTGTGAAATCCATCCAGAAGTTTCTGAGGAGAAGATTTTTAAAGTAAAAGTTTACAGATGGACGGACGGATGCACGGACACCCCACCATGACATTAGCCCGCTGGCCTTTCGGCCAGTGGAGCTAAAAATATAGGTCCTACACCTAAAACGGGGACTCCCAAAGTTTAAGAAAAGTACCCTAAGATCCCAATGATTGAGTCATTTTGGATCCCATTTTGTTAATGTCAGGCTAAAACTCTGGATAGCTATCATCTTGCATTAAATTGTCTGTTCAACTTCATCCAATTTGAAAATTCAAAAATCTAGCTATGTCTTAATGAAGTAAAGATTACTCAAGGGCAAAATAAAGTACCTTGCAGATTTACTCTCAAGAGCCTTAGAAGCTAGTTCTAACTTGGCATTTGTTTCTTGCACCTCTTTAATTAGCGACATGACCTGGGACTTTAGGTTTTGAACATCTCCAGTGTATGGCATGGACTGAAAGCAGAATTATTAACATATGTTTTTCTAAATAACATATTAGTGTCTTAAAATATCAATGTTATCTGGTAGAGGTCGGGAGAATTTATCATGACGAGGCTTGGCTAAGTCTTGATAATTTCTCACTGCCAAGACCAGATAACATTGATATTTTAAGACACTTACTTGTTATTCTATTTATAATTCAATCTTTTTTGCACTAGATTATAATAAACCCTTAAAATCCAAGAAATTCAGGTAAAAGTGTAAGCAAATTATTTCTAAAAGAGACTGTCTGATATCATGTTATGTTATCAGACAGGTGATATCAGGTCAATACAGGCTTCATTGTATGATAAAAAGGTCATCTGGGAACTCTACAAATGAATAATTGCAAAAGAGACTGGTCATTTGAGGATGCATTTCAATGACAGCTTTATAGGTAAACAATATGGTTTTTCAGATTCAGACAATCTTTCACAATCGTAACCAGATCTGGTGAAAAGCAGAATTATACCCCCCGCCAGCTCTACGTCCCAGTTCAATGAAACAGTTTTTGTACAAAGGTCAATTATGACTTTGACCTTTGTGACCCAAAAACAGTATGGCACACTCTTGGGGCATGGGCAACAATTGTGTAAAGTTTCATGATTCTAGGTCACTTCATACTTGAGTTAGAGTCCAGAAACAAAAAAGGTCTATGGACAGACTGCCAGTTGGACAGATAGATACACAGACATGGTAAAACCAAAATTTCCCCCTCTACTTTATAGATGGAGGGTAGAAAAATTTACATTAGCTGTAGTTCTGATGCTTAAGTTTCTTATCCATGAAAATTAATGAAACAAAGCAGAGAAAAATTTGGATCCAACAGTCATTTCAGCATAAATCAACCTGTGTGTGAGATTCCAACAATTTCAAATATGTGCAAAGCAAAGACTCTGACCAGCCTGTGGTTCATCACAGTCTGACCAGATTCTTCACTATGGGCTTAGTATATAGATAGAGTCTCAAAGTATCTCTAGACAATCAAGTAACTTTATAGTTGCAGTATATGGCTGTCTATGCTACCAATTTTTACATCTCATGTTTCAAATTCTTGGAAATGTCACACACAAACTCAAATGAGTGATTTGATTGGTCAATTGATTTTTTTGATAGCAGAGACACAAACAAGAGGACCAAGATGGTCCTAGATCGCTCACCTGAGTCTCTATGACCCCTGGGACATCACATTAAATAGATAGGCAGATGTCAAAAAGAAGATAATTGCCTAAGATCAATACCATGGAACGTTTTCAGCGAAGAGCAAGACAGATATGCCTTTTTGCTCTTTGATTCTATGTAAAAAGGGATGCACCTGGGTGGACCCCAAAAGTGACCCCAGGGTCTTGATATGAACAAACTTGGAAGAGGTCCATAAGATGATGCTACATTCAAATTTGAAAGCTGTCTGCCTTCTACTTTCAGAGAAGAAGATTTTTGAAGATTTTCATTTTTTTACCCTGTGTGTTCATAAGAGATAAAGGGATGCACCCGTGCAAAGCCAAAATATAACCCAAGGGTCTTGATATGAACAAACTTGGTAGAGGCCCACTAGGTGATGCTACACACCAAATATTAAAGCTGTCTGCCATCTGATTACAGAGAAGAAGATTTCTAAAGATTTTCGCTCTTTGATTCTATGTAAAAAGGGTTGGGCCCGGGCAAAGCCCAAACATGACCCCAGGGTCTTGATATGAACAAACTTGGTAGAGGTCCACTAGATGATGCTACATACCAAACATGAAAGCTGTCTGCCTTCTGGTTTCATAGAAGAATATTTTTAAAGATTTTCATATTTTCACCCTTTTTGTTAAGGGTAAAGGGAAAGTTAAGGTTGGATTTCATTTATTTGAACAACTTTGGTAGAGCTTGACCCAAGGAACATCCCTGCCAAGTTTCATCAAGATTGGCCCACTGGTTTAGGAGGAGAAGATGTTTAAAGAAATTGTGGACGACGGACGACGCACGACTGACGATGGACATTCTACGATCCAAATAGCTCACCTTGAGCACTTCCTGCTCAGGTGAGCTAAAAATGCTGTAGATTTGCAACAGTTGCAAGTAAGAAGATCCAACAATAAAAATTGAGCCTGTGCATGACATTTCCAACAATTTGAAATATTGGTGAGGTGCAAACATTGAGCAGCCTACACAGTCGCATACTGTAAATATATAGTTACATGATGGTCTACAGATACTTTGAGACCTTATCTATCTACTAAACGCATAGTGAAGACCCAGGTCAGACTGTGCATATTTCAAATTGTTGGAAATCTCACGCACATGCTCAATTTCAAAATCTAAGACACATACACTTTTTGTTTGTTGCAATTCATAATTCAAACCATCAAGCTGTCTCAGCAAGTCCTGTTGCTGTCGCTCATGTTGTTGCGTGACCTGTGCGATCTGAGCCTCTTGTTGGTCTTTATAGTGGGACAACAGTTGTTCCTTCTCAGCCAGCTGGGTCTGCAGCCGAGAGATCTGCAGAAATGATTAAAAACTTTAGTATATATTATGTAAGTACCTATATAACATTCAAATAATTACTCATATTGAATAATCATCAAGTAATACAGCTATGAAACTGCTTTAACCATTCCAAATCATAAGATTCAGTATAATCAGAGATACTTACATATATGTGTACATATAACTCAGTTATTTTATTGTTTTGAGCCCTTAAACGGCAGTTTTGACCCCTAAAGATTCACAGAAAAGGGATCAATGACTCATGAATTTGACAAGCTAGCACACACCCTGTTAAACTATAATAATTATGCTTTTAACCATGTTGCAAAGGCTTCTATTGTTAGGTGGCCAACAACCTACCACAACTTCTTGGCTTGACAATTGCTGTTTCTGCTGATTACTTGTTGATGAGACAAGTTCAAGCTTTTCCTTCAACTGTTCATTCACTTCCGACAACAACTGTTCTGACTTTGCCTGATCCGTAAGACTCTCAGTTCGAGCCGCTGTCTGCATTTCTAAAATCTCAAGATCTTGTTTTGCCACGGAACTACTTTCACTCTCATTTTCCTCTTTCACAGTATAATCATATGACTTCAAGTCAGTTTTTACACTTCCAATGGCACCGACAGAATGTTTAGTTTTGTTAATATCACCTAATAGTTCCTGTAACTTCTTTTGTAGTTCAATATTGTCTTGATTCAATTTTGTGTTCTCATTTTGTATTGTCTGTTTAAGGGCGTTGACTTGCTGTAAGTCTTGCATTAACTGCTCATTTTGCTGGTGGAAATTTTGAACTTGGGAAGCTAACTCCAGACATCTCTCCTTGTAGGTCTCCACTTTTTCAGCTGGCTGGACAAAAACCTACAACAGATTAATGTTGTTGGGTGACTTAATGTCGTAACTACAGCCTGGATAAGCTGCAGTTACAAGGTTTTTATCACCAAATATTGTTATGCAAGAGATTGATTTGAACTCTGTTGAAATTTTCTTTTTCAGATGACTGGAAGAAATTGTACTATTATCATCTTCATTTGGATGACTTAAAACTTGTGACTGAAGCTTGAAAAAGCCGAAGTTACCAGATTCTAGTCGCTAACAAAAATAATCTAGGGATCCGATGGAAAACTGTATAAGTGCAGATAATAAAACAGCTTCAAAGATTTTTCTTTTCATCATTTGATGTGAATTTTAATTCAGATTATGCAATAGATAACTATGTCTGAGCAGGGGTTTACACTAACTCCTGAAAAAAGGAGTCCATTGGACTCCTAACACACAAAACCAAGGAGCTCACAGTAGGGAGTCCAACCTTTCATTATGGTAGAACAATGTGGAAAGAAGAAATTGCTTGTTATTAGCAATTTCTTCTTTTCACAATGTTCTTCTGACAGGGATTCTTTACAAAATGCTATGGGATGCAAGAAAATGTTTTCCTCAACAACTTTTGTAGTGAAAAGATTGTACTGGTAAGGGTTGAAAAAGAAACTGCCCTGTACATTTGTTTTTCAAAATGTCTCATATGACCCTTGGGAGTCCATCGGACTCTTTACTTGCAAATTGAAGGAGTCCTAACTAGTAAAGAAGGAGTCTCAGACTCCCAGCCTCTCCTTAAAGTCAAACTCTGCTGAGTGAAATGATTAACTTGAAATTGACTTCTCACAGTAAACAAAGGCTCTAAGTTTTTTTTTAAAATATATGAATAACATTGGGAGAAAAAGAGGTATTGCTTATGTAAAAGTTTAAGGAAAATATTTCGTAAAATCTGCTTCAGACGATGTCAGTTAATATGATATAACAAGATTTTTGGTTCTAACAAAGTAGATTTTATTTCCAAGAGACTCATTTCATTAATTCATTATAATGATACTCTGATTTTAAGATTTAGCTTCTTTACTCCCAAGAGCATGATAATTAAATCCAGAGTTTACTGTACTACCATGTCTCTCTCTGGTGATTTTTCAGCCAACTGTCTCTTCATTTCCTCGACTTTATCTTTAAGTAATGCAGACTCTTGAATGGTAGCCTGTTTTTCTTCCTCCAGCTTTTTGATATGCTTTTGTAACTGCTCCATCAGTGATCCCTGTAATAAAACATTATAATGATTGAAACCTGGGTCCCATTTTATTAAACGTCTTACAAAAAAATTAATTGTTAGTCAAAATCACAAATCATACCCAAGCTTTTCATTCATTGCTAGATTCTGCCTTGCAATATCTCATTGGAATCGTCTTTAAGAAGACGACTCCAATGAGATGATGCATTGCAGAATTCCCTATTTCATAACTAATTTAGAAGCAAGTATAATTTTTGACTTACGCAAAAAATGATCGTAAGATGTTTGGTGAAATGGGCCCCAGATCTTTTACAAAGCGAACTAATACCCCTAACTAGTGCTTAGTCCCAATTTGAGAAACGGTTTTCCAACAAAGTTCAATTGTGATCATGATCTTTGACCTTTGTGACCCCCGAAAAAAGGCTCTTATTTGGATCATAGACAATAATGGTATAGTTTTATGATTCTAGGTCACTTCTTTCTAGTCAAGTCCAGAAACTAAATTACTCTACAGACGGACAGACAGGCGAAAAGTCATGGTGAAAACAATATACCCTCCTCTACTTTGTAGGTAGGGTGTATTATAATTAAACTGAGGCAATTGCAATACTTCCAATTTCTAAGAAAAATAGTTGAGCTAAACTAGAAAGCCATAAATGGCTTGTGTCGCTCCACAGGCTTGAACTTCTTGTAAAAACAAATAAAATTTTGACTAGTTTTTTAGATATTTGGGGTTCTACTGATGTTGAAAATGATTTTCAAAGTTTCAACTATATAACAAATAGAGAAATGACCTCCACTCTTAAAAGACATATTTTTCATCAAATCAAAATAATTTTGGCTGCATGATAATGGGTCACCCAAAGATCAAACCAAAAATTTTTGATTGATATCCATCAGTTCTATTCTGAGAAAATGATTTTCATAGTTTCCACTATTTAACATTTAGAGAATTGACCTCCGCCCATAAAATACATTATTTTTATCCAATCAGAATAATTTTGGGTACACTGATAAAGGGTCACTCAAGGATCATTCCAGTGAAATTTGGTTGATATCAAAAAATTAGATTCTGAGAAAATGATTTTCAAATTTTCCACTATATAACATAAAGAGAAATGACCTCTGTCCATAAAATGCATATTTTTCATCTGATTACAACGATTTTTTTAGACTGATAAAGAGTCACTCAAGGATCATTCCAGTGAAATTTGGTTGATATCCATCAGTTACATTCTGAGAAAATGATTTTCAAAGTTTCCACTTTACAACATATAGAGAATTGACCTCCGCCCATAAAATGCATATTTTCCATCCGATCACAATGATTTTTTGTAGACTGACAAAGGGTCACTCAAGGATCATTCCAGTGAAATTCAGTTGATATCCATCTGTTACATTCTGAGAAAATGATTTTCCAAGTTTCCACTATATAACATATAGAAAATTGACCTCCACCCATAAAATGCATATTTTCCATCTGATCACAATGATTTTTTGTAGGCTGATAAAGAGTCACCCAAGGATCATTCATGTAAAATTTAATTGGTATCCATTGATTAGAATCTGAGAAAACTCACTTTTTACCATATTTGGAAATTAGCCACGCCCATAAAATCCATGTTTTTCATTGGATCAAAATTTCTTGAACAACTTTGAAAGAGGGTCATCCAAGGATCATTCTTGTGAAGTTTGGTTGAAATTCATCCAGTAGTTTCTGAGGAGAAGATTTTTAAAGAAAAGTTTACGACCGCACCCACGCACGGACAGACGCACGACGGACACAATGCCATGACAATAGCCCCAGTGGCTTTCAGCCAGTAGAGCTAAAAAACTAATATTTTTATTCCTTGATGAGCACTTACAACTGTTTTGCACTAACCCCTTGATATAAAAGAATGAGTATTGTATTCTAAATGTTTTGATTTGAATCAACCCTTTTGATATAAAAGTATGTGTAATGTATTCTAAATGAGTTTTTAATTAACCCCATGATATAACAAGAGCTGTCGGAGGACGGCGAAGCTCGACTATTCCTAGTGCTGGATAGTAACAGCAAATCAATATCAACATTGGAAATTCAATAAAATGAAAGTCAAGAGAAAAGAATTTTTTAGGGTGATATTATGGTCACAGAAGCATGTGCAGAGTTTCAAAGCAATAGCTTTAGTAAGAACAGAGATACAACTTACATAAAACAGTTGCACATAAAAACATAACCAAGATTTTTAAGGCCGAAAAGGGTTAAATTTCCACTAAATTCAATATCAGAGTAAGGAATCTTTGTCTAGATGCTGATATTATGGTCACAGAAGCATGTGCAAAGTTTCAAAGCAATAGCTTTAATAGAAACAGAGATTTTAAACACTTGCACATAAAAAACTTAACCAAAGCATTATGCCGACGCCGACGCTGATGCTGACGCCTGGGTGACTGGAATAGCCCCCCTATTCTTTGAATTGTCGAGCTAAAAATGCATGTATTTCATTTTCAATGGGACCTTTCAAAATACTTGAAATAGGGTAAATAAAATTGATCAAAACATGAAATAGCCACGTAATTTTAATAATTCAAACCTGTTGATCGGGAGCTTGTATTGCTTTTCTGTATTGCTCATTTTCATGTTTCAATTGACTAATCTGTCTTGTGTAATCTTCAAACTTTTTCAGGTGTGTTTTGTTGGTTTCTCTCATCTTCTCCTTCCACTGGAGAAGCATGTGGAACTGTTTTTTCACATTCTCATTGTTTTCTTTCAAATATTCTGGGGAAAAAAGAGAGAAATCAAAAGTTTTAAGAGACCCCTTCTCCTACAGCCCTGATTTTTTTTACAATTATCTTGATTGAATCCTTCGAAAACATTGTCAAAAAAGGAACATTTCATTGATTATCACAAAAAAAATATTATAAAAGAATGAAGTCTCCATCACTTAGCATTCAAAAGCAAATAATAATGAGTTTCAAGTTGCTATGATTCATAGTTGATGAGAAAAGTGTGACTAAAGTTTTCATTGTGGATAGACAGACAAACAGACAGGAGGATAGACAAACAGATGGATGGCAGAAAGGTTAAACCAGTATACCCTTTCTTCTTCAAATTTGGGTCAAATATTTGACTCTGTTAGGATTGGAATAAAGCACTTCTCTACTCCCAAGTGTGATTATTCAATCAAACCGTTTTCTTATCTTTTTCACACTTTGTAAAATTTATTTTTCTATTCATAGTCTACTCTAAACAAAAGCAATCTTGCTAAACAGATTTTTGTGAAATTGTGTCTCAAAATAATGAATCCTAAAAGCTCATTCAAAGAAACAGAAGAAACAGAATAGACCATTTAATAAAATCTATATATAATCAATTGTAAAAAGGGCTTACAGCGAAACTATTGCAAATAACTATAATGAAATATAAGCACTTACAAAAGTTTGAACTAACCCCTCAATGTAGACAATATTTACCTTCAGGTGTGTGGAATTCCTATGCCCGACTTGTCCGACATGGGTTCTTCTACCTGGGGAGCAGTACTTTTTTCTATTCCACTTGTCCATGGACAAGTAAATACTAAGACAAATAGCAAAATGGTACTAAACAGATCTATGAGACTGATTATCATAATGGTAATATCAAAGTGTAGTAAACATTGTTTTTAATGAAGAAAATGCTGAAAAGGCATTTTCTTATTTAAAAACAATGTTTTTTTCAAAATTGATTTATTTTCTTTTTTTGTGATATGTTAATTTTGATCCGGGACAAGTAGAAAAGCATCTTTCACTTGTCCAGGGACAAGTGGAAAAATTATGTATTTCCACATTTCTGCCTACCTTTGAGACTTATATTTTCTTGTGACAATTCTTGTATCTTGTTCATGGCCTGTTCAATAGAAAGGTCCATCAGGGACATAGAGTTGGTTCCAGGACTGGTAACATTGACATAGCTTCCATTTACAGGACTCGGGGTACCAGTATGGTTGGTTAACACGGTGAAGGAACTGCCAGAAGACGGAGAGACTTGTATATTATTCATGTTGGCTGATGAGGGTTGGCTACCACCCTGTATGTTAGTCAAATCTCGCATACCTAAAATATTGTAGAACAAACAATTAACTCTTGTCATGCTGAATAAATTATGGCTAAAAATTTCCAACAAAATCAAAGGGCAAAAAGCACCGAAAGTCCAACAGTAGGTCAATTTTTATTTGAAAAACTTAATCTATTGACAATTCTGGTTTGAAAGTGAGAAACAGGTGGTGTAGACTAACATCAGACTGCACATATGTGCAGGCTGATGTTTGTCTATAGCTCCTGCCAAAGCAGGGATATTCCGGGTTCAGCATGACAAGGGTTTAACTCACAGTATGAAGTGTGGCAGTTAGTTGCTATTATCTGTGTTTACTTCTTTAGATATTATGGTAAACATATAATAGAAAGAACCACATTTTTGCAGATATGGAAAATAAAAAGGTAAATACAATAATACCATAAGTTCCCCTTTTTGCTTAACCTCAATATTTCCTGTAAAGTCCTTTGATTTCAATTCCTAGAAATTTTAAAACCAGAAACATATTGTAGAACAAGAGGACCATGATGGTCCTATATCACTCACCTGAGTAGGTCAACTCATAACTTGTCAACTATGTTATTAATACCAGAAATTATCTGATGTACATTTAGGGTGGATTTAAAAAAAACAGAATTTAATTTCCTCCTACTGCAATTTGATTTTCTTTTTAATTGCAAACAAAGTTATTGATGGAATTGAATTCAAGTTTAGTAGACCTAAACCTTAAGAATATCCCTGCCATGTTTCAGATATGCCAAATAGTTCAGGCCAAGATTAACCTTCTCTGATATTTTTGGCAATATTTTGACATTTCCAATACCATGTAAACCAGAAATTTTGATTAAATGAAATTATTTTGGTAGAGCTTTACCCAAAGAACATCCCTACCATGTTTCAGCTTAATAAGCCGAGTGGTTTAAGAAGAGAAGAAGCTTTTCTAAGATTTTCAGCCATTTTCGGCCATTTTTCAACCTTTTCGTTACCATGGAAACCAGAGTTTTTGATGAAATTGAATTATTTTAACAACTTTTGAAGAGCTTCACCAAAGAAACATCTCTGCCAAGTTTCAGCTTGATTGGCCTTGTGGTTTAGGAGGAGAAGATTTTTTTCCTAAGATTTTCAGCCACTTTTGGCCATTTTTCTACCTTTTTGTTACCATGGAAACCAGAGATTTTAATGAAATTAAATTCCTTTAACAACTTTTGAATAGCTTCACCCAAGAAACATCTCTGCAAAGTTTCAGCTTGGTTGGCCTTGTGGTTTAGGAGGAGAAGATTTTTTTCTAAGATTTTCGGCCATTTTCGGCCATTTTTCAACCTTTCCGTTACCATGGAAACCAGAGTTTTTGATGAAATTAAATTCTTTTAACAACTTTTGAAGAGCTACACCCAAGAAACATCTCTGCAAAGTTTCAGCTTGATTGGCCTTGTGGTTTAGGAGGAGAAGATTGTTTTCTAAAATTTTCAGCCATTTTCGGCCAATTTTCAACTTTTCCGTTACCATGGAAACCAGAGTTTTTGATGAAATTGAATTCTTTTAACAACTTTTGAAGAGCTTCACCCAAGGAATTTCTCTGCCAAGTTTCAGCTTGATTTGCCCTGAGGTTTAGGAGGAGAAGAGTTTTGTTCTAAGATTTTCGGCCATTTTCAGCCATTTTTCAACCTTTCTGATACCATGAAAACCAGAGTTTTTGATGAAATTAAATTCTTTTAACAACTTTTGAAGAGCTTCACCCAAGGAATTTCTCTGCCAAGTTTCAGCTTAATTGGCCCTGTGGTTTAGGAGGAGAAGATTTTTTTTTTCTAAGATTTTCGGCCATTTTCAGACATTTTTCAACCTTTCCGATACCATGGAAACCAGAGTTTTTGATGAAATTAAATTCTTTTAACAACTTTTGAAGAGCTACACCCAAGACACATTTCTGCCAAGTTTCAGCTTGATTGGCCTTGTGGTTTAGGAGGAGAAGATTTTTTTCCTAAGATTTTCAGCCATTTTTGGCAATTTTTCAACCTTTTTGTTACCATGGAAACCAGAGATTTTAATGAAATTAAATTCTTTTAACAACTTTTGAATAGCTTCACCCAAGAAACATCTCTGCAAAGTTTCAGCTTGGTTGGCCTTGTGGTTTAGGAGGAGAAGATTGTTTTCTAAAATTTTCAGCCATTTTCGGCCATTTTTCAACCTTTCTGTTACCATGGAAACCAGAGTTTGAGATGAAATTAAATTCTTTTAACAACTTTTGAAGAGCTTCACCCAAGAAACATCTCTGCAAAGTTTCAGCTTGATTGGCCTTGTGGTTTAGGAGGAGAAGATTGTTTTCTAAAATTTTCAGCCATTTTCGGCCAATTTTCAATTTTTCCGTTACCATGAAAACCAGAGTTTTTGATGAAATTAAATTCTTTTAACAACTTTTGAAGAGCTTCACCCAAGGAATTTCTCTGCCAAGTTTCAGCTTGATTGGCCCTGTGGTTTAGGAGGAGAAGATTTTTTTTCTAAGATTTTCGGCCATTTTCAGACATTTTTCAACCTTTCCGATACCATGGAAACCAGAGTTTTTGATGAAATTAAATTCTTTTAACAACTTTTGAAGAGCTACACCCAAGACAAATTTCTGCCAAGTTTCAGCTTGATTGGCCTTGTGGTTTAGGAGGAGAAGATTTTTTTCCTTAGATTTTCAGCCATTTTTGGCAATTTTTCAACCTTTTTGTTACCATGGAAACCAGAGATTTTAATGAAATTAAATTCTTTTAACAACTGTTGAAGAGCTTCACCCAAGGAATTTCTCTGCCAAGTTTCAGCTTGATTTGCCCTGAGGTTTAGGAGGAGAAGAGATTTTTTCTAAGATTTTCGGCCATTTTCAGCCATTTTTAATCCTTTCCAATACCATGAAAACCAGAGTTTTTGATGAAATTAAATTCTTTTAACAACTTTTTAAGAGCTTCACCCAAGGAATTTCTCTGCCAAGTTTCAGCTTGATTGGCTTAGTGGTTTAGGAGGAGAAGAATTTTTCTTAGATTTTCAGCCTTTCTGTTGCCATGGCAACCAGAGATATTTATAGAATTGAATTCTTTTAACAATTTTTGAAGAGCTTCACCAAAGGAACATCCCTGCCAAGTTTCAGCTTGATTGGCCCAGAGGTTTAGGAGAAGAAGATGTTTAAAGAAATTGTTGACGGACGGACAGACAGACGGACGGACGGACAGACGAGGGATGGTGAGTGATCACAATAGCTCATCTTGAGCACTTTGTGCTCAGGTGAGCTAGAAAGAAAAAATTGCTTGTGACAAGCAATTTCTTCTTTTCTCACAACACTTTCCGCAAGATGGTTTCTTTTCAAATTGCTCCCATTTTTCATTTGTTATCTGCAACCTATTTCAATTTGGACAAGTCTAAAATTTAGAGAAATAGAAATGGGGAGGAATAATCAGAAGACAGAGGGACTTGTATATTATTCATGTAGGTTGAGGAAGGATGGCTGCCATCTCCTTGTATGATGTTTCCAATCATGCATACCTGGAATTCCATAGAAGAACAAGAGTGCAATAAGCACATTATACACCGCCACTAAATTGCTGCTGTTTCATGAAAATAAATGTAGACACTACTTATTTTGACAGAACCAAATTCAAAATATTTGCAGACTACCTTCTTAATTTGTACCTCTAACTGTTTGTTATGATTTATTGATTGAATGGGGTTTAACACCTCTTTAAACTACAATTAATAATAATGATAAAAACAAGAGGGCAAGAATGGCCCTAAACTGCTCACCTGAATTTTATTGGTCCAGTGGAACCCATCCAAGTAACTTTCTGACAAAGTTTACATTTAAATTTGCCTAGTTATTGAAGAGGAGATGTTATTCCAAGAATTTAAAGTGAAAATAGGCCCTGCCCACCCATTCTTCACTGAGGAGACTCAAAATAAGCGCCGCCCTGCAATGCCCATATTTATGGGCCAATCAAAATTTTGCAAACTTATTTGAAGATGGTCATGAAAGAAACATTCTACTACAGTTTCATTGAAATCGGTCCAGTGGTTCATAAGATGTCTTTGAAAGATTTCAGGCTCAAAATAAACCCAGCACTGCCATGCCCATATTTATTGGCCGATCAAAATTTCACAAACATTTTTGGAAAAGGGTCTCCAAGGAACATTCTGGTAAAGTTTCATTGAAATCGGCCCAGTTGTTCAGGAGGAGATGTCATTCAAAGATTTTTGGCCCAAAATAAGCAATCACTAGATTTTTACATGAAGGCCCTTTTTCCATGACATGGCTAAAATTTACCAAACCATGAACCTATGCACTAGACCAGGTGACTAGGAACATTTTGTGAAAGTTTCATCAAAATTGGTCGATAAATCAGGGAGGAGTTGCATTCACAATATTTTAAACATAAAGGCCCCTTTTTTCATGTCATGGGAACATTCTTTGAAAGTTTTGTCATGGGAACATTCTTTGAAAGTTTTATCCAAGTCCAACCTGAAACTTAGGAGGAGTTGTACTCACCAGAAAAGTTGAGGCACGTTTGTACGGACGGACTGATAGACAGACGGACAGACAGGAGGAGAAGATGACTCCAATATATGACCGCATCCGGCTGCGTATAAAAATTCACAAGAGCACCCCATTTTGGTACATGAAATAAGCTGTTTAGAAAGTGCTGGAGTGTGGATAAAAAATTAAAGTAATAAAAGGGTATAAATCATAAAAATCATGTCTATATTTACCTCCCTTGGCAGTAATGATTGCATTTTTGAAAGTTAATGTATGTTTCCACTTTTAAGTAAATGCCTTTAGTAATACCAGAGCTATCAATAAATATATCACAAAACTATAACACCTCATTTACCATATATATAGCTGCAAATGTGAATTGATGGGGGATTGAAAATTGATTGTTGACAGGGCAATGGCCTCGGCATTGCAGAAATCCTGTGATTAATTTGTTTTTGTCCCCCAAAATAAAGATCATCATGTCAGAACAAAATCACTTTGGACATAAATAACCCATGGTGATTATGAAAATTATGGGATGAAATTGAGCATGTCATTCAAAAATGTCCATCTATGCATTCATTCACAAGTTCTCACAAGTTCTCACAACCCGCCACTTATGGAGGTTATAAAGATACACATGATTAACAAAGATCGCAAATAAAATCTTTGAAATACTATAAGGCTTTCCCATTTTGCAACTCTCAGGGCTCGTGTTTGACCCCTAAACCAGGGTTTTGACCCCCTATAATATATATTTTAAAAAAATCTCATTTGACCCCCCAAAGCTATATATATAAAAAAATCTCATTTTGACCCCTATATTCTCCTGTCAAGAGGGTCATTTTACTGCTAAAATTTCCATCTTGATATGGCTTCAAATTATGAATTGATTACAAATAACTGTCTCTTTGACATCTCTATAAAAGATCCATACATCAAATAAATCTCTTGTAAAGATGTGGAGACAGCTGAAGAAGAAAATAAGCATAACCAATAAATATTTATCACTTTTTCTATTGGTTTGACCCCTTTGATGGTTTCAAATCGGAAACAGACTAAGACCCAGCCTTTCACAAATGCCAACCCCTTGCAAAACAACATTTTATAAGGCTGCAGCAGGGGGAAGGGGTCAAATGAACCCCTTAATCCACTCCAATAGACCTGTCACTGGGTCCCTCAAAAGCATACCGTACTTGTCAAAATACACTGAGATGGTAGAGATAATGGTGACATACTAAATTCTCTCAGGGCGGAAATGCGTTTTTGACAGTTAAAGTTGTGTGAAAGAAATTGGGTACGATAAATCCCTGATAATCCCAGGACCAATATTCGAAAAGCTTTTCTAAAACCATACAAACATGAACGCTTAAAATCAAGGTTTACCTCTAGAACTTTCTTCCATAATAATTTGTTAATCTTTTTGTTTTATTTAAACTCATACAGAAAGTAGATTATTTCTGGAATTCCCCACATTTTCATCCGAATAACCCCGAATGACTAAAGGGAGATTACTCTGTTGGAATGAAATAGGTAAACAGAAAACTGAAGGCTTTTGCATGTTTACTAGTAAAATTTTCAGTACTTATTTTAAGTTCTTATTAAGTCGATCTTAATAATCATTTATTCGTTAAGAACCCATTTTACTACGCCGTACTGGCTTTTGGTTTGAACAATTTGATGAGACTCAGCCCCACCCCCCCCCCACACACACACCACAACCACTAAATGGGGGTGATTTATCCACAAATTTAAGTGTGTAACTATTTTTTGTCAACAGCCTTCCTTGTATATTATTGAAGGGGTGAAATCCTTCTACAAATAACCATTCTACTCCCAGATTGATGTTGCAATTGGAAATCTTAGCAGTGGTTAGAACCCATTGCCTCTCTCTCGGGAGTAGGATAATTGGGTTGGGTTTAAAAAAAAAGGTCATGTGTTTGCATATGTATATACGGTGATGGGACTGTGCATGTACCATGACCTTGGTGGTGGTTAGGTGATGGGTTGTTCTACCTTGTAAATCAAGGGTTCGCCTACATAGGCGGTTAAGACAAAATAGATAGATAGATAGATAGATAGATGGCTGCATAAAATCCCTTCTCTGGTTAGGCTTCCCCAGTTCCAATATCAGACCACAGGGCGCCGGCACATGATGATTTAGCTATAAGAAAAGATATTTTTGAAAAAAAATATGAAAAATTAAAAAGGAATTGGACTTTACTAAGGCCCTTCTAACCCCCTTCTTTATCCAAGACCCAAAATATAGCACATTTTAATAGATAGTTCTAAAGTAAAATGTTTGATAACAAGCCAAGTCATTATTTTGTATGTTGTATATATGCTTTTGACCACAAAGTGATCAGGTTTTTGTGTATCAAACTTCAAACACTAAATATTATTTATCATTTATGACTTTCTATAAAATTTAGTATAAAAAATCCTATCAAAATAAGCCACTATATGACTGCCCTTTCGAACAACTGCTGCAATTTCAAATTTCTTTCTTTCAAATTACGTCATCCACTTCTTTTCAATTAGCTATTTATTTGATAAATCTATAGAGGTATGTATAAGGTAGGGTAAAATTTGTTTGAGCGTCCAATGAAACAGGCTGGTTACAAATTGGCAATCATGCACAGTTGAATTCTGTCACATAGTAAATAATGGCATTAGATTGAAGGAAATTCAAAATTGCAGTAAATATTCAAGGTTGTTGCCGTTTTGTATTTGTTTTAAACAAGATTTTCAAGGATATGTTTTAAAGAAAATTATATTTGTTCGACCTTGAATATTGATACACCAACTTTGTCCCTGAATTGCATTTTAGGGGACTTACGAACCTGTGTCTGACTAACCTATTTTATCAACTATCTTTTATTTTGACATTTAATACGCCTCAAGGTATCAGACTTCATGGTTAAATGTCCGATGAACTTCTTACAAGATAATGTAATGGCTCACTCAAGAGCATTTTACTTTTGGTATATCAGTAAAAATTTGCAAGATATCAACACTCAAATGAAGCCTGGGTAAGGGGTGCTTTGTCAAGTTCAATCCCTTGTGTTTTAATGCAAGCACAACTTTTTCTTAAATAAATTTCTGTGGCTAAACTATCATGTGTCAGTTCACTGACATCAGACTATATAGGGTGAGTGAACTATCTCCATTACTCTAGGTGGCAGACTATTTCTAAAGATATTAATGATATAGGTCACTTGTGATTGAAAAAATGCAACAGTCTGGGGTTCGAAACAGGAACCTCTTGTATTTGGGCAAATGTTCTCTTGACAACTAGCCTAGTAGCTCAGTGATGCGCTCCCAATCCAATGGTTGGAAGTTTTAACCCTAATAGCAGCAGGTTGTGTCCTTGGGCAAGAAACTTTACAGTCACTGCATCAGTTAGCCAAGCTGTAATTGGGTAGCAGTGGATGAAAAAACTCATAAGAATTTTATCTAAAGAGGTTTCTTCTGCCCCTCTCTCTCAGGGACATGGAAACACTAAGGTTGAGTCTTTTGATAGCATTTTATAAGCCCAAACATTCGTTCAAATCAAACAATAAAACATAGAATTGTACAAATTACTATGAACAAAATTCATCATTATATGGGTTAAATTTGTAGTGAAAATCAATCACCCAAACTGAATGCTTGAACAGCTTCAGAGGGACCATTCATACTATTTAGACATAGAAACACTAATTTTATTTTCAGATGTATAGTTTGTAAGATGTTGAAGTCATACAGACTTGTAAGCTTGCATCATAGATCAAGCAGCACAGTGGCAGCGGCCAAAACATCAACTCACACCACAGAATATGACCATGCCAAATCATTCTCTGAAATACCTGGACCAAAAGGCTTGCCATATATTGGAACAATGCTGCAATATAGGAAAGGTAAATCTTTGGCCCACTTTTAAGCTGTGTAAAGCCCAACTTAAGTCAAGATCTTAAAAGATAATGGGTCAACTGTGTCTGCTGTGCCCTGGTTAAGGCCAAGACATATCGTAATTTATTATCTGATCCCTTCTATAACTGTAAATTAACCATTTCAAACTTTCATAGTTTATTATGAGATCTGACGTGACCGGTCATCTGTATGAACTGTTTCATTTATGCAGAGCAAGCACAGAACGTTTGCCGGCTTGCGATAATGACGTCATGTTCCTACACATGTAATAAACATGCTGAGTGACAAAAAATCATCATTTCTCCTCTGTATGTCTCTTTTAAAACATTTTTTACCCAATGATGATCAGGTAATAAAACAGTTATTTCATGGATATTCATGTAACAATGAAAAACTATTGCTCTCGGTACTGGGGATGACATTATGAAACAGTTGCCCTCTGCCTTCGGCATCAAGGAACAGTTTAGAACGTCATCCCCTCCACCTCCGGACAATAGATTCACTGTTATACGAAATACCATGAAAAAATGTAAACTATTTTTCGTGGTTGCTTCACTGTTGATTTGCATAATACAAATAGGGAAAATGAACCAACCTTTGTGGATTGCTGAAATTGCATAAATGAATATTGATAAAAAATTGTCTTTTTGTATATTTCCTTATATTTTTGAAGAATCTATACTCTTGTTTCAAAATGAAAATTTAGTTGTTGCAAACTGAATTTAGAGAAAGAGGATATTGAATGAGTGGTCATGGAATACTGAATTTATTGAACGAGTCATCTAAAAACAGATAAAATTGAGGCTGCGCTGAGTTTTTATCTGTTTTAGATGACGAGTTTAATAAATTCCGTATTTTATGAGCACAAATTATATATTCTGTTTATAATATGACCTGAATTTTTGCGAAAAATCATCACAACGCCGTTTAAAACTGACGTTTAAAACTGATGTCACACTATATACATTACGACATCAATTTAGTGCTTACAAAATAGCATTGCTATTCGCTCTATGCTCATTTGCATAATTATTCCACTAGTGTAATAACATGGGTGTCATATAAAAAATATTCAACGGGGTTATTTCACTCCCGCAACGTAAATTAAGTCATATTATCATGTATTATTATAAATTGGGCAGTTCAAAACAGAAGTAACATTTTATGAACATATAGGCAGTTACAGTTACAACTCTTTCGCCCTGAGTCATTGATATGTGCAGACTTGATCATTGCCTCTACCTCCTATATCAAAGCAGGAATATTACTGCTTCAGTATGAAAATTCCAATATCTAATGGGTTTTTGTTATGTATGTAGGGCCATTTAACAGATACCAAATAGAAAGATATCAAGACTCTGTCTTCAACTTGTACAAAACCTATGGGAAAATTGCCAAGGAAACAATAGCAGGCAGTACGATTGTACATTTATTTGATCCCGATTACATCCGTACAGTGTTCACAACAGAGGGTAAAATGCCACATGTTGCACCACTTATGGAAACAACACAGCTTTACAGACAACAAAAAGGACTTGCATTAGGACTAGGAAATACGTAAGTATTAAATAGGGCAGTGTTGCATCTAGGAGTTTCGGGCATTTTGGCCTACTACCTATGATTTTAATTTTTGTGGGACTGTGTAATTTGGTAAATAATACCCATTCTCTGTAACACCTTAAACCATTTTGGCACACATGGTCTCCGATTTTGATGAAATTCTACATACAGGAAGGGGTTAATGATAAGAGAAGAAATTGACAATAAAATTATTTTCAGATCATCTGGTTACCATGGCAACGCCCTTCAAATCTCGAAATTTTGCAAAATTCAGCTTTTTTGAAGCTATATAATTTGGTCTTTATACAAAGATGATTGAAGGTTGATTTTGTATGTATTGGATAGACTAGGACCTAAAATTTTGAACTAGATCGTTTGTTGAGTCAGGTAGTGTCAAAAAGGTTGGTTACCATGACAACAAATGTGGCTTATTTTGCTAAATTGATCTCAAAATGTTGTTTTTAATTTCCTGGTTTTCTTCGTTTATGAATGACATTTGATATGAAGAAGGAATTAATGATATAAAAGGAGCAACTTAGATACAAACTATTTTGTTGTTGTGTACATTGGTTACCTTGACAACAGTAACTAAAGCTCATAATATGGCTGCTTTTGTTACTTCTGAGTAACTTTTAATTTTTTGCATCATGATGAACTGATAATGATTATTGGGATATATCTAACAAAAAACGCTCTTTCAAAAACTGCAAAAAAATCATCAGGTATTCTTGTTACCATGGCAACCGTTTATATTATTTTCTTAAATTAGTTATTTTTAGTCCCTGAAAGTTTACATGTGATTAGAAAAGAGATCCAATAAGCCTCTATCAAAATACAAGAAAAAAGAACAAAAATTGTAATAGTTGCCATGGTAATTTGCCGATATAACCCAAAATTAAGCATTTTGGGGTGATTTTTGCAGCCTTTTTTTAAAAAAATGAAACCGGTTTACACAACTATTTTATTATATAAGTTAGAAAATTTAAACTTTATTTTAGATTAAGAAACATTCCAGTAGCATAGCGTTGGATACCCATATCCAAGGACTTAAAGGCTTTTGGCATTTTTACATAATTGTTCCCATAGCAATAGGCTATTTCCTCAAGTTTTTGAAAAAAAAATCTTAAATGTCCTAAAAAGTCTATTTGAGCAATTTTGAAAAATTATCATAACATTGTATAAGAGTTCAATTTTCTAGTCATTTGAGGACTCTTAAGGTGTTCTGAAATTACCTTCATTTAAGGGAATTGAATTCACGTTGCCATAGCAATAAACAAAAAAGTTATTATTATATGAATGTTAATGTTGTATTTCCTTGTAAAATGGAAAACAATGTCTGTATTGTGTCATTACATTGGACAAAATGCAAAAATCAATATTCTAGTAGGGTATGTTTGTTGTTGCTATGGAAACATCAGTAAACAACATATGCCCAAATATATTATAAATTCATTTGAGAGAATAATGATGGGGTACTTATATCTTGTGTGTTTTTATTTTAGTTTGTGCTGCATAACCGATATATTTGACTTTAAAAAGTGGCAAAAAGGGACTTTTTCAATCTTTAACATCTGTTTCCATGGCAACCAGTAGTGATTTCAAGAATTTTGTTATCTTATTTTTACTTTTGGGCCAGCCCTATCCTCATGTTTAAATTTTATCAAAGTTTGAGACATAGTGTGCCAAACCCCTTATTTAAAAGTTTAAGTGCTTACAGAGAATTGCTAATAATTACTAATAATAGTTAATAGAAAAACAACAACAACAACAACAACAAAATCCCTACAAGCATTAATCTTCTTTCCCTTTTTTAAGGAGTAAGTTGTTAATTAAGTTGTGAGAAGAGTTTCTAATGGCATAAAAGGCATAGAATGATAGGGGTAAATTAGTGTTGTGAAACTAGGATAATATCTCAGACCATTTCAGTAGGAAACCTCCCAGACAGACCAATGCTTTCATTATCTTCTAAAACTCTATACAACAGGCTCACTTGAATTAATGAAAACTGTAAATATTTAAAAAAGATGAAATAGTTGTGAAATAGAAAAGTCTGTTTAAAATATTTATTCCTGATCTTAGTTAATCTTATGGATCTTTGTAAACTCCATTACTGGCTAGTTGTAAGATCTTGTGAATGAATCCATAGATGTACATTTTAAAATTACTTGTACGTAGCTTTCAGAGTAAATGTAAATGTACTGTCTACATATTAATTTGATAGCCGTTAATATTGCAAATAGCTTTGTCAGTCATCTTATGTAATCAATTTTGTATCCACATTTTGTTAGGCCATTCTGGTGCAACGGTCTTTATTTTAGCTAACAAATACAAATTAATTGCGGGAGCAATGCTGCAGCCTAGATGCAACACTGATGGGGGATGATAGTTTGTTTTCAAAAGATGGTAAATCATTTCATTAATAAATGATCAACAAAATCTATATTTTCAAGAGTACTTGTTTCAAAATAATTTCATCTTTCGTTTATGAAATTTAGCTTTTTTGTTCATGAAATTGATGTTTACTGATCTTATATGAATATCAAACAAATGTTCTTTTTCTTAAATGCTAAAATTAGGCTATGTGTGAAGAGTTTAGGTTGAATTCTCAATGTGGATCATTTGCAAGTGATTGCCTCGTAATGTTATGCTGTAAGGGGTATAATCAGCAGAGCTTTACATCAGATATGGTGAAATATCAGTGATGAATGAATACAGGGTTAAATCTGTGGTAGTTTCACTAGTTGTCTCTTTGCAGTAATGGTGAGGAATGGTACAGACTCAGGAGCGCTGTACAACAAATGATGATGAGACCCAAAGCTGTCACTGTTTATCTCCCCTTTGTTAATGAAGTAGCTGATGACTTTATTGAGAGATTGAAACAAATAATGGATGCAGATGGACATGTAGCTGACCTGAAAAATGAAATTGCGAAATGGAATGTGGAGTGTGAGTTTGATTAAACCTTTCCTAGTTTAGGCTTTGCTGATTTTGGAGAAAACTGATGTATTGCTTTAGTTCTAGTGTTGCAATCATGGTGCATTCAAAAACTGTCAAATGTCAAAAGACATTTTCTGATGTCTAAAATGTTACTAAATGCCTTATAGAGGTTTAAATCCGACACTAAATAACAAGTATGTCTAAAATTGAAATTTCCATTGTGGTGCTTTCATATTATTATTGCCTGCAACACAATATTTTTGTTGGTACTTAATCTCAGATCATCAGTTAAGTTCAATGTCATTTTCAAGGTCAAAATTGTGAAATATTAAAACTTTACATTGACCATAACTTTGGACTTGTAAGTAATATAACCTTAATATCTCACACATGCAATTCTTGTGACAAAACCTTTACACGGATAACAAAGTCAATTTCATCAGTTAAGGTCAAGGTCACTTTGCGAAGGACACAAATTTTCAAAAGGAAAACTAACATTTGTCATAACTTTGGGATGGTAAGTAATGAAGCTTTAACATTTCACATGCATGTTGATTGTGATAAGATCTATCAGAGGATGAAGTTTACTGATTTTTGACATGAGAACTTTAACATTGACCATAACTTTTAGATTTAGCAGTTACAATATATATAATGTATTTGCTTGTGAAAAGACCTTTTTAGTGGATTCCAAAGTCAAGATCATCAGTCAAGATTATATAAATGTAAAGCAACAGTTTCTGAAAAGTAATGGCAAGCTAGTGACTCAAATACTGTTATATAAACTGAACTTTAATTTACTACTGATATCCATTTTACTTTATCTTATAACTATACAAATATCCGTATGATAACATCCCATATGGTAATTTTTATGATATCACATGGATGTTTTTAGAACAATGACATAATGCTGTTACCTTTAGAAACATGCATTTTTGTTGTAAGAAATATCAATAAAAACAAGGCAAATAGTGGTCATAAGATAAATATAACATGTACTTGGTGTAAAGAATTAAAAAATATCTAACATGGTTGTTGTAATTGATAATGGTCTTGGCAGAGCCTCAACGAAATCAAACCTCATTAGATGTTTTTTCATACAAAACACTTAGAAGGTATTATAATTTACCAAAACATTTTTTTAAAATTATGGCATTTTTAGGGGCATTTGTATTTAACATACACATCTTGTTTCATTCATTTTAGCTGCAGCAATGACAGTGTTTGAGTCCCGGCTGAATTGTCTAGATGCAAACCCTGACTCCGAGGTCCAGAAAATGATCAATGCTAACACAGACATGTTTAAACTTACTGCCAAAATGAAGTTCCAGCTACCCCTGTATAAAATTATGAAAACCCCAACTTGGTCCAAACTTGTTGCTGCAGAAGAATGTGTGGTCAGGTAAGATGGCTAACAAAACAGGAAGTTCAATCATAACGATCAACAAATTTCAAAGTGCCCTGGACATCGACAGTTGGTACATGGCAGCATCATTTGGTCCAAGGGGTGTTGAAATACAGAGTTTCTCACTGGAAAAGTAAAAGATGATTTTCTACCTATCCAGAATAGAAAAGAACTTGTCCACAAAAAAGAAAATCAATCAATTTTGAGGAAACATTGTTTGTTTGTTTTTTAAAGAGGAAAATGCTGGACTCCATCATTTTCTTCATTTTAATTACTTTTCTACCCTTTGATATCAACTTTATGAAAATTAATCTGTTAAGAACCATTCTGATCTTTGTCCTGTTATTTATTTGTCCATGGACAAGTGGCATAGAAAAAAGTACTTGTCCACAGGTAGAAAAACCTGTTTGGTACTAGACGGGCATATAAATTCCACACCCATGGGCCCCATGTTCAATACTTTCCAACATTTATTTCCAACCAATTGGCAGATAATCGTAAATTTATAGGGGAAGGGCAGAAGATTGGATGCTTGGAAAAGATGTTACAGGGGTTTAAGGAACACAGGTTTTGTGAGTCTGAGGCTCTCAAATAAGTAGCTAAGACCCTCAAAACTATCACTGTGAGTCCCAAATTTCCCCTGGAGATTGGCTTCAGAAAGGAACTGAAGACTGTTTAAAACAGTCTTCAATTCTTTCATGAGGTTGAGTCTTAATTAGTCAACATGTATATCCAATACTTTCCATACTATTAACCAAGAGATATCTTTAAATTCATAAAAACAAATTACATGCTGAAAAAAAATGTCTTTATCTGAAAAAGGGTCTTTCAAGCTTTGGGAAAGGACCCCTAGGATTCAAATTATCGAGTCCTTTGGACCCCGTTTTGTTGAAGTCAGGCTAAAACCGAGGATGTTATATAACTAATTAGAGAAATACCAGGAATCTATAGTGTGGTGCTCCAGGCATCTGGATATGACTGAAAAATGATTAAAAGTGATGTTAAAACCCTTTGAATTTAACAACCAATTTGCCAATAAAAATTATTGTGTAACAAATTTTTATCTGATTCCATATTGCTTTTCTCTTATCAGAGCAAGCCAGAAGTACCTAGATAAGGCCATATCTGAGATCAGTAGGTTGGCTCAAGATGGTAGTTTAGAGGAGGGAAAATACAACTTTCTGACCTACCTTTTGTCTCGTAAAGAGTTGGACCAAAAAGATATCAGTATTATTGTTTTATCCTTGTTTGGGGATGGACTCAGTACAGTAAGTAGAAAGAGGGTTATTTGGATTTTTGATTTAAATATATTTTATTTGCTCACCTGAGGACAGTGCTCAAGCTATTGTGATTGTCCAATGGTCATCATCAGTCTTCTGTCGTTCCCAATTTCTTAAAGCATTCCTGCTTATCTAGTGAACCAATTTTGGTGAATTTGGCAGGAAAGTTGCTAAGGTTTAACTCTACCTAAGATGTTCAAAAAATAAAAACACACCCTTAACTCTGGTTGCCACAGCATTAAATAAAGGGGAAAATTGAAAAAAAAAAAACTTTAAAAATGTTCCTTTCTGAAAACAGGAGATAGACAGTTTTCATATTTGGTATGAAATATCATCTAATTGACCTTTATCTTTATCAAGTTGATAATATCATGTCTCTGGGTTCAAATTTGGGCTTCACTATAGAGTATCCCATTTTACATAAAGATGAAAGTGAAAGCTTAAAAAAAGCCAGATGGCAGACAATTTTATGTTCAGAATGTACCATCATCTTTTGGACCTTTATCAAGCTAGTTCATATTGTGAGCCTACTGTCAAATTTTGGCTCTGTCCGAGCATATTCACTTTTTACATAGAAATTTTCTTTAAAAAAAATGTTTCTTCTCTCAAACCAGAAGGCAGACAGTTTTCATATTTTGTTTGTAACATTATCATGTAGACATTTATCAAGCTTATTCATATTGTGACCGTGGGCTAAAATTCATGTTCTCTCCTGGCATAACCCATTTTACATAAAAACTAAGGGCAAAATTTTGAAGAATTGTCTTCTCTAAAATCAAAAGGCAGACAATTTTCATGCATGAAGCATCATCTATATCTAGTTTATTCTTATTATGACCGTAGAGTCAAATTTAGGCTTCCCTTCTAGGATGTATTCCATCTTATAAAGAAACAAAGATTGAAATTTAAAAAAAAAAGAATTCTTCTCTGAAACCAGCATTGTTTAAAAGTTTACACACTTGACCTTTTTAAACTATTAGAATTGATAAAGTGACATTTTAGCTCACCTGAGCACGAAGTGCTCAAGGTGAGCTATTGTGATCGTATGATGTCCGGCGTCAGTCGTCCGGCGTCCACAATTTCTTCAAACATCTTTTCCTCCTAAACCGGTGGGCCAATCTTGATGAAACTTGGCAAGGATGTTCTTTTGGTCAAGCTCTACAAAAGTTGTTCAAATAAATGAAATCCACCCTTAACTTACCCTTTACCCTTAAAAAAAGGGTAAAACTAGGAAAATCTTCAAAAATATTCTTCTCTGAAACCAGATGGCAGAAAGCTTTCATATTTGGTATGTAGCATTGTCTAGTGGACCTCTACCAAGTTTGCTCATATCAAGACCCTAGTGTCATATTTGGGCCTCATCCAGGAGCATCCCTTTAGCTCTTCTGAGCGCAAAGGGTAAAAAAAGAAAAATCTTCAAAAATATTCTTCTCTAAAACCAGATGGCAGAAAGCTTTCATATTTGGTATGTAGCATCATCTAGTGGACCTCTACCAAGTTTGTTCATATCAAGACCCTAGTGTCATATTTGGGCCTCGTCCAGGGGCATCCCTTCAGCTCTTCAGAGCGCAAAGGGTAAAAAAAGAAAAATCTTCAAAATATTCTTCTCTTAAACCAGATGGCAGATAGCTTTCATATTTGGTATGTAGCATCATCTAGAGGATCTCTACCAAGTTTGTTCATATCAAGACCCTTGGCTCATATTTGGGCTCCACTGGGGCACATCCCTTTAAGTTCATCCGAGCACAATCGGTGAAAATCTTCAAAATTGTATTCTCTGAAACCAGAAGGCAGACAGCTTTCATATTTAGTATATAGCATTATCTAAAGGACCTCTGCCAAGTTTTTTCTTATCAAGACTCTGGGGTCACATTTTGGCTCCACCCAGCTGCATCCCTTTTTATATAGAATCAAAGAGAGAAAAGGCATATTTTTCTTGCTCTTGGCTGAAAACCTTCCATAGTATTGATCTTATGTAGAAATTATCTCCCTATTGACATCTGCCTATTTAATTCACCCTATGTCCCAGGGGTCAAAGAGACTCAGGTGAGCGATCTAGGACCATCATGGTCCTCTTGTTATCTAAAGTGCTAAATTTGTTCATTTTTCCTCCCAATCTTAAAAAGTCGGAACTCATTGGATTAATCCTATCTAGAAGATTCCAATGAATACACTCAACTTAGGGTTTGAATGGAATTTACACTTTTAGATTGGGAATACTTTCCTCTTAACTGGAGCCCCGAGGTCTCTGAAAACTTGGAAATTTTTCTGAATTTCAGACAGTTCCTACCCTTGCCAGTAACTTATATTGTCTAGCCAGATATCCCAGTGTTCAAGAAAAAGTGTTCAGTGAGATAGACAGAGTTGTGCCACCTGGGTCGGAGATCACAGGAGAAATGATAAATTCATTGTCCTATTTGAAAGCTTTTGTGAAAGAGGCCTTCAGGTAAGTTTGTTGTCATTGTAGGATTTTTTACTGTTTACAATTAGAAATCAATGTGAAAAAGAACTAGGAAATATAAAGTAGACCTAGTCAGCACAAAACTATTGTAAGTGCCTATATATAGACACTTACAATAGTTTTGTGCTGACACCTAGCTATGCAACAACATTTATCTGTTACTATAGTAACAGAGTTGAAGTACCATAGTTATAGAAAACTGGCCATTTAGAATGAAATGACAAGTAATGTTCAACACTAGAAGGTTGTCCTATGACAACTGGTGTCAAGCCGACAAAATAACATTTGACCTTGAGTAATGACCTTGAACTTAGAGCTATCAGAATAAAATAAAGAATGACACATCTACTTATGTAGGAGAATAATTGTGGCAAGTTATTTTGAAGTCCGTTGATAAATGTAAGAGTTATGCTTTGGACAAGCTCAATTTTGATATTTGGCCTTGAGCTGTGACCTTGACCTTGGAGCTCTCTGAAATTCATGCCAAGTTATTATACCCCCCACAACGAAGTTATGGGGGGTATACTGGAATCAGGTTGTCTGTCTGTCTGTCTGTCTGTCCGTCCGTCCATCCGTAGACATAATTTTGTGTCCTCTTCTCCTCCCACAGTTTTGGACCAATTTTGCTGAAATTTTATCAGGTAGTTTCCTATCATATGAAGTTGTGCACCTGCAATTTTCATCCAGATCCGGTCATTAGTTTGAGAGTTATACCACTTTGAACTTTTTAAGGAGGGGGTACATTTTTCTTATTTTTTGTCCTCTTCTCCTCCCACAGTTTTGGACAAATTTTGCTGAAATTTTATCCGGTTGTTTCCCATCATATGAAGTTGTGCACCTGCAATTTTCATCCTGATCCAGTCATTAGTTTCAGAGTTATGCCACTTTGAACTTTTTATGGAAAGGGGTGGGGAGGGGGGGGGGGGGAGTAGTCAAAATTTAAAATTGCAAAACTTAGTATCCATAAAGGGAGTTACCAAATTGGGTAATTAATCCTATCATATGAAGTTGTGAACCTGCAATTTTCATTGTTTTGGGGTCACATAAGTCAAAGGTCAAGGTCACAGTAAATTTTTATTCAATTTTCGTTTCCGGACTCTAAATCAAGAACCAAGCGACCTAGAATCATGAAACTCTTAGCAAATGTTACTTATGACTCAAGGAAGTGCCCTATTGTTTTTAGGTCACATAAGTCAAAGGTCAAGGTCACATTAAATTTTTGTTCAGTTTTCGTTTCCAGACTCTAATTCAAGAACCAAGGGATCTAGAATCATGAAACTTCATTCAATTGCTGTATATGACCTCAATATTTCTTACAAACACATCTTGCACTTAAAGCACTTACATTTTGACAAAGTGCTGGTGGGGGGTATAAGTCCGCTCTGCGACAGTTCTAGGTTTAAAATCAATCCATAATTGTAGGAGCTATATATTATATATTATACAAGTACAGTATAAATTTGGACAGACTGAAGCACTAAAGCAATTACTGTAAACAGGGTAATTTTGGCGGTGGTTTTATTTTGGCTATATTGGCATTCAAGTTTAAATGCGCCAAAATTAATCCACTGCCAATTTTTGTCATAACTAAAGGAAGCTAATTTAAATTTTGACTTGCGCATAAAAGATTGTAAGATATAAGGTAAAACAATCCCCTGGACAGCCACTGGAGATAATTAGAGGCAAAGAAATTCAGATTTGGCAAGAGATGCCATTTGAGCAAGTTTATAAAGACTTTACACAATCAATAGATGAAAAACTTAGTAGGGTTCAAAAAATCCTGATAAGCTGTAGATACATCATTTACCAGCCAACCACACTATTGTGGCCCCTTTTTTGCTTGATATGCATGTTTAACATATATGGAAAAACAAATATTTCAGGTTCTTCCCTATTGGTCTAGATGTTGCTAGGATACCACAACAAGACCTTGTGATTGGTGGATACCAAATTCCTGCAGGGGTCAGTGAGTTGCTTTGTTTATTCTTTTGCATAATTGCAGTAAAACTCTTTTCTAGTTTCCAACTGTAGTTAAACGAAAAACAGTACATGTAGAATGTTTGGAGGAATGGCTAGCCCATTTTCAGGTCACATAATTTTACACCAGTTAAACCTCAAAAATTTGCAGATGACAGTTATTTGTACCTGCATTAGTTGATGAAATTTTAAAAGTATTTGTCCTTTTGTGCTGAAAAATATGTAGAATATGAAAAATTTGCTTTTTACAATTCATTGAAACTCCTTTTCCACTTTTTTTTTCGCAAGTACAAAGATGTAAGGATGTAAAATCATTAGACTGTTAGACTCAGCCAACCTTGAGTGTCCTTGACATTGTTTGAAATGGCACACACAGGCTCAAATGATTTATTTTGAGAATACTAGAGGAAAAGGAAGAATTGATTCTAGGAAAATATGAAGAACTGCTTGAGACTAGCTACATTTCTGTTCCAAAATTACCCTTTAAAATAGACAATAATTATAACCTTACTCAGACAAACACATTTTAACCATTTTGTTTTAAATGCAATACAACAAGACTTGTCAAGCAAAGTTTATATGTGACCCATCACACGAAAAGGGACCATTGATAGTGTGTAAAGTGTTGACTTGCGCAGACTGACTATGGTTGAAACTTTTGCACTTTGCTAATTTTCTGAATCTAAAATAATCAATCTATCTTCCTGTCAAAGATTTTTTGAAATGCGACCTCTGGTTGACCAATGCTGGACCCAATCTCTTTTTCAAATACTCATTTTACAAAGTTCCCAGATGGCCCCTTTTTGCGTGATGGGTCACATATATTAAACGTTCTTATCTATTTCAGACTCATGTAGAGTTGAATAATTTTGTGATGTTTCAAGACTCTCAGTATTTTGATGAACCAAGTGAATTCTGGCCGGAGCGGTGGTTACGGGACGGGTCAGCGCAATATATCCATCCCTATATCCTCACTCCATTTGGACATGGGCCCAGAATGTGTGCAGGTAGGATATTGTATAAGTGGCCATGAATTATCATAATTCATAGGCGTATCTAGGACTTCAAAATTTATACCCAGACTCAAAAGGTGACAACTAAAGAATTTTTAAGATAAAAGCGATATGAGAATTGTGATGAAAGATAAATCCCTTCAGTCTGCTCCTTTTTATACCCCCCACCTACGAGAAAGAGGGGGGTATATTGGTTCACCATGTCTGTCTGTCCATCCGTCTGTCAATCCATCTGTCCGTAGACCTTTTCGTTTCCAACTCTAACTCAAGAACCAAGTGACCTAGAATCATGAAACTGTATACAAATGTTGCTTATGATCCAAGGAAGTGCCCTATTGTTTTTGGGTGACATAGGTCAAAGGTCAAGGTCACAGTCAGCCTTTGTTCAATTTTCGTTTCCGGACTCTAACTCAAGAACCAAGTGATCTACAGTCATGAAAATTTATGCAAATTTTTCTTATAACCCAAAGAAGTGCCCTATTGTTTTTGGTTATATAGGTCAAAGGTCAAGGTCACAGTTAATTTTTGTTCAATTTTCATTTCCAGACTCTAACTCAAAAATAAAGTGACCTAGATTCATGAAACTTTATGCAAATACTGCTTATGACCAAAGAAAGAACCCTATTTTTTTATGGTCATATAGGTCAAAGGTCAAGGTCACAGTCAGCCTTAGTTCAATTTTCATTTAAAATTTGAAAGTTGGTGAATAATCAAAACATCATAACTACAGCTTGTTCCTGAAATCATGAACATGCCTGTGTGTGACATTTCCAATAATTTGATATGTGCACACAACAAAGCCTCAAGCAAGCCTGTGCATTCACACAGTCTGACTAGAGTCTTTGCTATACCCTCTGTAGAAAGTTAAGGTCTCAAATGCATCACCAAGTATCCAAGGAAATAGTCTTATTGCATTATCCCTTTGCTGTTTAATCCCGGCTTTTAAGTACCTGTAATTTTATGATTGAGAAAACATTGTGGAAAAAAAGAAATTGCTTCTGACATGCAATTTCTTCTTTTTCTACACTATTTTCTACCCTACTGAATGGTTATTTTTCAAATTAAATCCACCTTAAATTTTCATCTGCAAAACCTTTGAATTTGGACAGGTCCAAAGTTTTGTAAAACAGGAAAGGGTTAAGTGGTAGTCTAGGCTATACAATGTCTCTCCAACGGGGACTTTTGAAATTGTTGGAAATGTCACACACAGGATCAAATGTTTATATATCTTGCACACACACAAAAAAAAAAACAAAAACAATAAGACAAATTGAAAAGTTTGAAAAAAAATCTTAAATGATGTCACTGTACAAGAGATATTCAAGGATTTTCACTTTGGTGTTTACCAGTAACCAAGTATTTGGCCCCTGAAAATGTCCTTCCCTTAAAAAAAATATTCAAAAAGATCGATTTACCCTATTTAGTAATACACATTTACACTGTAATCTAAAACATTAAACATTATTTTCAGGAAGAAGATTTGCAGAGCAAGAAATGTTTGTTGTGATAATCAAAATGCTACTGAACTTTCGTTTACAATGGAACCATACAGACCTCCGACAAAAATATCAGATTTTAATGGTGCCTGATGCACCTGTTAATGTTACATTCCGGTCAAGGACATGATTGTGAAATTTATATGCATTCAGAAGGTGACTACCAATGAATATACAGGATGTGGACAATTTGTGGACTGTGATAAAAGAGAAATGCCCTCCACATGCTTCCCATCTTTTATGATTTGAGTATTGGTGAATAATCAAAACATTGTAACTACAGCTTAAATAAACGGTAGTTACAATATTTTGATCATTTATCAACAATATTTTCAAAAGAGAATTTATTTGTAGTATGCACTTGTGTAATGTGCATTATTGTAGTAATGCCCTTGTAGGATGTGATTTATATAGTCAGTTTTACCAGTGCTTAATTAACCCTTTCCTGTTTTGTTCCTGGATTAAATGTCCTTGGGATATTTATCCCCATGTCCACCATATCCATAGATTTGGGGCATTTTGTTTCACCAGTGTCCATCTGTCTGTCTGTCTGTACTTGTAAACTTTATATGGAGTACAATACTATTCTTAGTAAAAATTCCCATTTTTGACAGGAAGGTTCCTCTAATCAATATACAGTCAACTCCCGTTTTAACGACATTCAATACAACGACATTTTCACATACCGACATAAATTTGCAGGGAACGGATTTGCACAGTGCATTTTTCATTCGTTATAAAGGAATTCTCGTTTTCCGACACCGACACTGATTTTCAGGGAACGAAAGTGCAAATTCCCTATATAAGCTTGTTTGTTACAATGACACAAAAAATTTGGTCATGATGGTTAATTATACAGAACTAAAGGCATGCTAGATAAACACCTAAAATTTGTTGATAATTGACAAGTCTTTAACTTTGAAAAGTGTGAAAATGTCTGACATGCAAACAATTGCAGTGCTTAATTAACACCTTTAACACATTTTATCCCTTCAATACACTTTGTTACTATATTATTATTATCATATACCCTTAGATTAGTTTTACATTTGTTTGTTAAGCTTTTTTTCTATTTTGCTATTAAATATTACTTTTAAGAGCATCGAATTTAAATTTTGAAAATGCATATAATCAAGTATCAGGTCAATAAAACATATTACTTATAATATAACTGTAAAAATGGTTCCTTGTAACAAGTGTTTCCTTTTGTTTGTACATGTACTATTCATAGTATATTAAAAAAAATGGATGCTGCTTTTTACAATCCTGCATTGACTTTAGTGTTCATTCAATACAACGACATTTTCATTACAACGACATATTTTCTGGAAACAAACGTGGTCATTGTAACGAGAGTTGACTGTACATCATTGAATGTCAAATTCTGATAAAGTCATATTTCTAAATAATTGCTTATTTGAGGTCATAAGTGTAATTTCTTCCTTTTCCCATAATATTTTCTGCTATCTGCATTTTCATCTCAAATTTCACCCACTTGTAATTGTCGTCTGCAATCTCTTTGGTTTTGGACTAGTCTAAAATTTTGAAAAACAGGAAAGGGTTAATCATTTGAAAATGTGAAAGGTCACATGAAAAAGTGACCATTTCGGAAAAAAGTTTTGAGCCAAGTCAGTGTACATTTTCTATTCATGCTTTTGAGTCTTAACTCTTTACCATTTTTTATGCCGCCCCCCCCCCCCCCCCCCCCCTGCCATGAAATGTTGATAGGCATATAGTGTGACCTGTGTCTGTGGGTGTGTCGGTGGGTGTGCATTGGGTTGTGTTCCATTATTATATGGACTCTGGATCATTACTTCTACATTTATGGATGGATTTCAAAATAGCTTGGCACAGTTGTTCCCCAGGGTGAATACTGTCAAGCGAATAAGTTGTCCTGATTAGCCTAAGGTCAAGATCACGTCTGAAGGTCAATTGGGTCAAAGGTAAAAATCAAGGGTTTAAGGGACACCTGTGTCTGTGACACATTACTAGTTTTGAATTTTTTTAAGACTCATCTCAATTGAAAGAAAATGCAGATCAAAATCATGATTTTAAAATGAAACAATGCCATATTGCAGAAAATATTGTTGGAAAAGGAGAAATTGCTTATTACAAGCAATTTCTTCTTTTCCACTTAATTTTCAAAAGAAGAATAACAAGGATGTAAATTCTAGGATGCATAGGAAAGAGTTAGGAATTTATGCTCTTCCAAAATTGCTAAATGATTGGACACCAATATAAGATCTATAAGAAAATTGAAAAGTATAAAGCAGATGCTATAATTGCGATAGTGTATAAAAACACTGGATCAATCCATGATATTGAAAACACTATTCATGTTATTTGTTTGTCTTTATTTTACTAAAAAAAAAATGTGCAATAATTTATTTGAGTAGCATAGTCGATTGTATAAGGGTGACAAATTACTGAACAAGTGGACATAGTTCGACCCTGCATTGCGATATGAGATTTTTTTTCTAAATTTATACATTGAAATGCAAATTTTTGACATTATGTTAAAGCTCTTAAGTTGTGTCATTTTTTAAAAAGAATCAATTGTCTATTTAGATTCTTAGGATTGAAAGGATATAGGGATGTTTTTCATCTTCTTGTGGCGGTTTGCAAAAAAAGCCCCGTTTCCGCGATAAAATCCCAAATATTTTTTAATATCCTTGAAATTTCAAATAATGAAATGGATAATAAGGATTGTTGCTTTCGAAATGGGGAGGATTTGTCAGAAAACACGGAGAATGGGCATAATGAATTTTCTCTCAGTACAATCTTGTTTAAAGCCACAGTCTGCGTTTGGAGTAAAAGAAATCGCTCTTTTGTGAATATTCTTAGAATATTTTTTTCTTGATTAAGTCTTATGAAAGATGAGTGACATAAAATACATATCATTCGACAAACGGCGGCTTTTTTGTGAAACACATGATCTGCAGTATAAGTATAATATGTAAATGAGATGTTGGTCACGTGAAATACGCCCACGTTCAATAGCAGTATATGGGTGGTATTCAAATTTGAGTCCTAAATGTTGCGAGTCATTCAATATTCATCATGTCAGGCCTATATTTAGATCATCGTGTCATAATTATTTGTATTACCGAATATTATTACGACAAATTCAAGCTTATCTTTGAGAATTAAAGAATAGTTTTTGTTTATATAGTCTAAGATCATTGTCTTACGTTTCGGAAATGTTAATGAACACAGACGGGGACTTCAAACAATTAAGTCCATAAATTTTGAAGGATTCTCTTGAAAATTTCACAAAACGATTGTAGTCAAGAGAATCAACGCTTATGAAATATGTCTTATTTTTGTAAGTTGAAGGAGGGAATTTTCTAACTATACTATTGAAACAAACTGGATATCTGTCCAACAATGTTATAGCTATCTATAGAGCTTATATATAGTGAACAGTTTGATCTGATTGTGAAATGCGCAGACAAATCTGACTCTTTCTTATGAAAACGGTTGAAATGCAACTCTAAGACCCCTGCAAATGTTTAGACTGCTCAAAATATCCAAGCAAAATACAACATATCGAAGGCTCAGTGCAAGAAGGTGCCAACTGTCTAACAAGGTGCCAAATTGTCACAAGATACGCCCGTCGCACTGCTTAGTATTAACTGGGGGTTTGAATAGAACTGAGGTTATTTTGAATGAATATTTTTTGCACCCATGAAGTTTCATGACCCTAACTATATAACTTTTAGAGATATACTCCGGACAAGATTCTAGTATGAAAAACAACAATGGGCAATAACTCAAAAAAAAGGGCAGGTAGAATTATGGTTCTTGTACACTGCACTCCTTCTTGATGACATCTATACACCCATGAAGTTTCATGATCCTAGCTATTATACTTTTAGAGATATACTCCGGACAAGATTCAAGTCTGAAAAACAACAAAGGGCAATAACTCAAAAAATAGGTCAGGTAGAGTTGTGGTTCCTGTGCACTGCAGTCCCCCTTGGTGAGATCTATAAACCCATGCAGTTTCATGATCCTAGCTATTATTCTTTTAGATATATACTCTGGACAAGATTCAAGTCTGAAAAACAACAAAGGGCAATAACTCAAAAAATAGGTCAGGTAGAGTTGTGGTTCTTGTGCACTGCACTCCCCCTTGGTGAGATCTATACACCCATGCAGTTTCATGATCCTAGCTATTATACTTTTAGAGATATACTCCGGACAAGATTCAAGTCTGAAAAACAACAAAGGGCAATAACTCAAAAAATAGGCCAGGTAGAGTTATGGTTCTTGTGCACTGCACTCCCCCTTGGTGAGATCTATACACCCATGAAGTTTCATGATCCTAACTATTATACTTTAAGAGATATACTCCGGACAAGATTCAAGTCTGAAAAACAACAAAGGGCAATTACTCAAAAAATAGGTCAGGTAGAGTTGTGGTTCTTGTGCACTGCACTCCCCCTTGGTGAGATCTATACACCCATGAAGGTTCATGATCCTAGCTATTATACTTTTAGAGATATATTCCGGACAAGATTCTAGTATGAAAAACAACAAAGGGCAATAACTAAAAAAATAGGCCATGTAGAGTTGTGGTTCTTGTGTACTGCACTCCCCCTTGGTGAGATCTTAACACCCATGAAGTTTCATGATCCTAGCTTTTATACTTTTAGAGATATACGCCGGACAAGATTCAAGTCTGAAAAACAACAAAGGGCAATAACTAAAAAAATAGGCCAGGTAGAGTTATGGTTCTTGTGCACTGCACTCCCCCTTGGTGAGATCAATACACCCATGAAGTTTCATGATCCTAGCTATTATACTTTAAGAGATATACTCCGGACAAGATTCAAGTCTGAAAAACAACAAAGGGCAATAACTCAAAAAATAGGCCAGGTAGAGTTATGGTTCTTGTGCACTGCACTCCCCCTTGGTGAGATCTATACACCCATGAAGTTTCATGATCCTAGCTATTATACTTTTAGAGATATACTCCGGACAAGATTCAAGTCTGAAAAACAACAAAGGGCAATAACTCAAAAAATAGGCCAGGTAGAGTTGTGATTCCTGTGCACTGCAGTCCCCCTTGGTGAGATCTATACACCCATGTAGTTTCATGATCCTAGCTATTATTCTTTTAGATATATACTCTGGACAAGATTCAAGTCTGAAAAACAACAAAGGGCAATAACTCAAAAAATAGGTCAGGTAGAGTTGTGATTCCTGTGCACTGCAGTCCCCCTTGGTGAGATCTATACACCCATGTAGTTTCATGATCCTAGCTATTATTCTTTTAGATATATACTCTGGACAAGATTCAAGTCTGAAAAACAACAAAGGGCAATAACTCAAAAAATAGGTCAGGTAGAGTTGTGGTTCTTGTGCACTGCACTCCCCCTTGGTGAGATCTATACACCCATGCAGTTTCATGATCCTAGCTATTATACTTTTAGAGATATACTCCGGACAAGATTCAAGTCTGAAAAACAACAAAGGGCAATAACTCAAAAAATAGGTCAGGTAGAGTTGTGGTTCTTGTGCACTGCACTCCCCCTTGGTGAGATCTGTACACCCATGAAGTTTTATGATCCTAGCTATTATATTTTCAGAGATATACTCCGGACAAGATTCAAGTCTGAAAAACAACAAAGGGCAATAACTCAAAAAATAGGTCAGGTAGAGTTGTGATTCCTGTGCACTGCGGTCCCCCTTGGTGAGATCTATACACCCATGTAGTTTCATGATCCTAGCTATTATTCTTTTAGATATATACTCTGGACAAGATTCAAGTCTGAAAAACAACAAAGGGCAATAACTCAAAAAAATAGGTCAGGTAGAGTTGTGGTTCTTGTGCACTGCACTCCCCCTTGGTGAGATCTATACACCCATGCAGTTTCATGATCCTAGCTATTATACTTTTAGAGATATACTCCGGACAAGATTCAAGTCTGAAAAACAACAAAGGGCAATAACTCAAAAAATAGGTCAGGTTGAGTTGTGGTTCTTGTGCACTGCAATCCCCCCTTGGTGAGATCTATACACCCATGCAGTTTCATGATCCTAGCTATTATTCTTTTAGAGATATACCCAGGACAAGATTCAAGTCTGAAAAACAACAAAGGGCAATAACTCAAAAAATAGGCCAGGTAGAGTTATGGTTCTTGTGCACTGCACTCCCCCTTGGTGAGATCTATACATCCATGAAGTTTCATGATCCTAACTATTATACTTTATGAGATATACTCCGGACAAGATTCAAGTCTGAAAAACAACAAAGGGCAATAACTCAAAAAATAGGTCAGGTAGAGTTGTGGTTCTTGTGCACTGCACTCCCTCTTGGTGAGATCTATACACCCATGCAGTTTCATGATCCTAGCTATTATACTTTTAGAGATATATTCCGGACAAGATTCTATTTGAAAAACAACAAAGGGCAATAACAAAAAAAATAGGCCAGGTAGAGTTATGGTTCTTGTGCACTGCACTCCCCCTTGGTGAGATCTTTACACCCATGAAGTTTTATGATCCTAGCTATTATATTTTTAGAGATATACTCCGGACAAGATTCAAGTCTGAAAAACAACAAAGGGCAATAACTAAAAAAATAAGCCAGGTAGAGTTATGGTTCTTGTGCACTGCACTCCCCCTTGGTGAGATCTATACATCCATGAAGTTTCATGATCCTAGCTATTATACTTTTAGAGATATACTCCGGACAAGATTCAAGTCTGAAAAACAACAAAGGGCAATAACTCAAAAAATAGGTCAGGTAGAGTTGTGGTTCTTTTGCACTGCATCCCCCCCCCCCCCCCTCTTGGTGATATCTATACACCCATGCAGTTTCATGATCCTAGCAATTTTTAGCTCCACTGGCTGAAAGCCACTGGGGCTATTGTCATGGCGTTGTGTCCGTCGTGCGTCCGTCCGTGCGTCAGTGCGTCCGTGCGTCCGTTCGTAAACTTTTACTTTAAAAATCTTCTCCTCAGAAACTACTGGATGAATTTCAACCAAACTTCACAGGAATGATCCTTGGGTGACCCTCTTTCAAAGTTGTTCAAGAAATTTTGTTCCAATGAAAAACATAGATTTAATGGGCGTGGCTAATTTCCAAATATGGTAAAAAGTGAGTTTTCTCAGATTCTAATTGATGGATACCAATGAAATTTTACATGAATGATCCTTGTGAGACCCTTTATCAGTCTACAAAAGATTATTGAAATCGGATGAAAAATATGCATTTTATGGGCGGAGGTCATTTCTCTATATGTTATATAGTGGAAACTTTCAAAATAATTTTCTCAGAATGTAAGTAATGGATATCAACCAAATTTCACTGGAATGATCCTTGAGTGACCCTTTATCAGTCTACCAAATATTATAGTGATCGGATGAAAAATATGTATTTTATGGGCGGAGGTCATTTCTCTATATGTTATATAGTGGAAACTTTGAAAATCATTTTTTCCAAAACTAAATGATGGATATCAACCAAATGTCACTGGAATCTTTCTTGAGTGACCCTCTATCAGTCTACCAAAAATTATTGTGATTGGATGAAAAATTTGTATTTTATGAGCGGAGGTCATTTCTCTATATGTTATATAGTGGAAACTTTGGAAATCATTTTCTCAGAATGTAACCGATGGATATCAACCAAATGTCACTGGAATAATCCTTGAGTGACCCTCTATCAGTCTACCAAAAATTATTGTGATTGGATGAAAAATATGCATTTTATGGGCGGAGGTCATTTCTCTATGTGTTATATAGTGGAAACTTTGAAAATCATTTGCAACATCAGTAGAATCCAAAATATTTAAAAATCTAGTCAAAACTATTACTACTTTACAAGAATTTCAAGCCTGTGGAGCGACTCAAGCCATTCATGGCTTTCTAGTTCTTTTAGAGATATACACCGGACAAGATTCAAGTCTGAAAAACAACAAAGGGCAATAACTCAAAAAATAGGCCAGGTAGAGTTATGGTTCTTGTGCACTGCACTCCCCCTTGGTTAGATCTATACACCAATGAAGTTTAATGATCCTAACTATTATACTTTAAGAGATATACTCCGGACAAGATTCAAGTCTGAAAAACAACAAAGGACAATAACTCAAAAAAAAGGTCAGGTAGAGTTGTGGTTCTTCTGCACTGCACTCCCCCTTGGTGAGATCTATACACCCATGTAGTTTCATGATCCTAGCTATTATTCTTTTAGATATATACTCTGGACAAGATTCAAGTCTGAAAAACAACAAAGGGCAATAACTAAAAAAATAGGCCATGTAGAGTTGTGGTTCTTGTGTACTGCACTCCCCCTTGGTGAGATCTTAACACCCATGAAGTTTCATGATCCTAGCTATTATTCTTTTAGATATATACTCTGGACAAGATTCAAGTCTGAAAAACAACAAAGGGCAATAACTAAAAAAATAGGCCAGGTAGAGTTATGGTTCTTGTGCACTGCACTCCCCCTTGGTGAGATCAATACACCCATGAAGTTTCATGATCCTAGCTATTATACTTTAAGAGATATACTCCGGACAAGATTCAAGTCTGAAAAACAACAAAGGGCAATAACTCAAAAAATAGGCCAGGTAGAGTTATGGTTCTTGTGCACTGCACTCCCCCTTGGTGAGATCTATACACCCATGAAGTTTCATGATCCTAGCTATTATACTTTTAGAGATATACTCTGGACAAGATTCAAGTCTGAAAAACAACAAAGGGCAATAACTCAAAAAATAGGCCAGGTAGAGTTGTGATTCCTGTGCACTGCAGTCCCCCTTGGTGAGATCTATACACCCATGTAGTTTCATGATCCTAGCTATTATTCTTTTAGATATATACTCTGGACAAGATTCAAGTCTGAAAAACAACAAAGGGCAATAACTCAAAAAATAGGTCAGGTAGAGTTGTGATTCCTGTGCACTGCAGTCCCCCTTGGTGAGATCTATACACCCATGTAGTTTCATGATCCTAGCTATTATTCTTTTAGATATATACTCTGGACAAGATTCAAGTCTGAAAAACAACAAAGGGCAATAACTCAAAAAATAGGTCAGGTAGAGTTGTGGTTCTTGTGCACTGCACTCCCCCTTGGTGAGATCTATACACCCATGCAGTTTCATGATCCTAGCTATTATACTTTTAGAGATATACTCCGGACAAGATTCAAGTCTGAAAAACAACAAAGGGCAATAACTCAAAAAATAGGTCAGGTAGAGTTGTGGTTCTTGTGCACTGCACTCCCCCTTGGTGAGATCTGTACACCCATGAAGTTTTATGATCCTAGCTATTATATTTTCAGAGATATACTCCGGACAAGATTCAAGTCTGAAAAACAACAAAGGGCAATAACTCAAAAAATAGGTCAGGTAGAGTTGTGATTCCTGTGCACTGCAGTCCCCCTTGGTGAGATCTATACACCCATGTAGTTTCATGATCCTAGCTATTATTCTTTTAGATATATACTCTGGACAAGATTCAAGTCTGAAAAACAACAAAGGGCAATAACTCAAAAAATAGGTCAGGTAGAGTTGTGGTTCTTGTGCACTGCACTCCCCCTTGGTGAGATCTATACACCCATGCAGTTTCATGATCCTAGCTATTATACTTTTAGAGATATACTCCGGACAAGATTCAAGTCTGAAAAACAACAAAGGGCAATAACTCAAAAAATAGGTCAGGTTGAGTTGTGGTTCTTGTGCACTGCAATCCCCCCTTGGTGAGATCTATACACCCATGCAGTTTCATGATCCTAGCTATTATTCTTTTAGAGATATACCCAGGACAAGATTCAAGTCTGAAAAACAACAAAGGGCAATAACTCAAAAAATAGGCCAGGTAGAGTTATGGTTCTTGTGCACTGCACTCCCCCTTGGTGAGATCTATACATCCATGAAGTTTCATGATCCTAACTATTATACTTTATGAGATATACTCCGGACAAGATTCAAGTCTGAAAAACAACAAAGGGCAATAACTCAAAAAATAGGTCAGGTAGAGTTGTGGTTCTTGTGCACTGCACTCCCTCTTGGTGAGATCTATACACCCATGCAGTTTCATGATCCTAGCTATTATACTTTTAGAGATATATTCCGGACAAGATTCTATTTGAAAAACAACAAAGGGCAATAACAAAAAAAATAGGCCAGGTAGAGTTATGGTTCTTGTGCACTGCACTCCCCCTTGGTGAGATCTTTACACCCATGAAGTTTTATGATCCTAGCTATTATATTTTTAGAGATATACTCCGGACAAGATTCAAGTCTGAAAAACAACAAAGGGCAATAACTAAAAAAATAAGCCAGGTAGAGTTATGGTTCTTGTGCACTGCACTCCCCCTTGGTGAGATCTATACATCCATGAAGTTTCATGATCCTAGCTATTATACTTTTAGAGATATACTCCGGACAAGATTCAAGTCTGAAAAACAACAAAGGGCAATAACTCAAAAAATAGGTCAGGTAGAGTTGTGGTTCTTTTGCACTGCATCCCCCCCCCTCTTGGTGATATCTATACACCCATGCAGTTTCATGATCCTAGCAATTTTTAGCTCCACTGGCTGAAAGCCACTGGGGCTATTGTCATGGCGTTGTGTCCGTCGTGCGTCCGTCCGTGCGTCAGTGCGTCCGTGCGTCCGTTCGTAAACTTTTACTTTAAAAATCTTCTCCTCAGAAACTACTGGATGAATTTCAACCAAACTTCACAGGAATGATCCTTGGGTGACCCTCTTTCAAAGTTGTTCAAGAAATTTTGTTCCAATGAAAAACATAGATTTAATGGGCGTGGCTAATTTCCAAATATGGTAAAAAGTGAGTTTTCTCAGATTCTAATTGATGGATACCAATGAAATTTTACATGAATGATCCTTGTGAGACCCTTTATCAGTCTACAAAAGATTATTGAAATCGGATGAAAAATATGCATTTTATGGGCGGAGGTCATTTCTCTATATGTTATATAGTGGAAACTTTCAAAATAATTTTCTCAGAATGTAAGTAATGGATATCAACCAAATTTCACTGGAATGATCCTTGAGTGACCCTTTATCAGTCTACCAAATATTATAGTGATCGGATGAAAAATATGTATTTTATGGGCGGAGGTCATTTCTCTATATGTTATATAGTGGAAACTTTGAAAATCATTTTTTCCAAAACTAAACGATGGATATCAACCAAATGTCACTGGAATCTTTCTTGAGTGACCCTCTATCAGTCTACCAAAAATTATTGTGATTGGATGAAAAATTTGTATTTTATGAGCGGAGGTCATTTCTCTATATGTCATATAGTGGAAACTTTGGAAATCATTTTCTCAGAATGTAACCGATGGATATCAACCAAATGTCACTGGAATAATCCTTGAGTGACCCTCTATCAGTCTACCAAAAATTATTGTGATTGGATGAAAAATATGCATTTTATGGGCGGAGGTCATTTCTCTATGTGTTATATAGTGGAAACTTTGAAAATCATTTGCAACATCAGTAGAATCCAAAATATTTAAAAATCTAGTCAAAACTATTACTACTTTACAAGAATTTCAAGCCTGTGGAGCGACTCAAGCCATTCATGGCTTTCTAGTTCTTTTAGAGATATACACCGGACAAGATTCAAGTCTGAAAAACAACAAAGGGCAATAACTCAAAAAATAGGCCAGGTAGAGTTATGGTTCTTGTGCACTGCACTCCCCCTTGGTTAGATCTATACACCAATGAAGTTTAATGATCCTAACTATTATACTTTAAGAGATATACTCCGGACAAGATTCAAGTCTGAAAAACAACAAAGGACAATAACTCAAAAAAAAGGTCAGGTAGAGTTGTGGTTCTTCTGCACTGCACTCCCCCTTGGTGAGATCTATACACCCATGAAGGTTCATGATCCTAGCTATTATACTTTTAGAGATATATTCCGGACAAGATTCTAGTATGAAAAACAACAAAGGGCAATAACTAAAAAAATAGGCCATGTAGAGTTGTGGTTCTTGTGTACTGCACTCCCCCTTGGTGAGATCTTAACACCCATGAAGTTTCATGATCCTAGCTTTTATACTTTTAGAGATATACGCCGGACAAGATTCAAGTCTGAAAAACAACAAAGGGCAATAACTAAAAAAATAGGCCAGGTAGAGTTATGGTTCTTGTGCACTGCACTCCCCCTTGGTGAGATCAATACACCCATGAAGTTTCATGATCCTAGCTATTATACTTTAAGAGATATACTCCGGACAAGATTCAAGTCTGAAAAACAACAAAGGGCAATAACTCAAAAAATAGGCCAGGTAGAGTTATGGTTCTTGTGCACTGCACTCCCCCTTGGTGAGATCTATACACCCATGAAGTTTCATGATCCTAGCTATTATACTTTTAGAGATATACTCCGGACAAGATTCAAGTCTGAAAAACAACAAAGGGCAATAACTCAAAAAATAGGCCAGGTAGAGTTATGGTTCTTGTGCACTGCACTCCGCAATGATGAGAAGAATGCAATTGCCAAGTTTGAAGTCCATCGGACTTCAAGTGACAGAGTAATGCTCCGGACAAAGAAGTGGACGACGCCGTACGCCGGACGCCACGGGTGATCCCATAATACGCTGTCTTCGACGGACGTATAAAAAGTATACAGACACCAAGCGTCTAAAAGTGTGTAGCGCGGATCTCTCACAATGTGAGCATTCACTTACCATCTATACCGTGAAGAAACACCTAATACCGCCTAGCGCTGATTTCTCAATATGTGAGCATTTACCTTACAATCTATACAGTGTACAGACACTTAGTATGATCTAGCGCTGATCTCTCATTTTGTGAGCCTTCACCTGATAATCTATACGGTGTAGAGACACCTAGTACCATCTTGCGCTGATCTTTTGTTATATTAGCATTCACTTAACCATATTTATGTATTCACTGTATAAACACTTAGTACTATCTTGCGCTGATTTCTCATTAGGTGAGCATTCACCTAAACATTTATATAGTGTTTAGACACTTAGTACCATCTTGCGCTCTCTCCTTATGTGAGTTTCGCCTTACCATCTATGCAGTGTACAGACACTTAGTACCGTCTAGCGCTGATCTCTCATTATGTGAGCCTTCACTTGACCGTCTATACAGTGTACAGACACTTAGTACCATCTTACGCTGATCTATCAGTATGTGAGCCTTCACCCAAACATCTGGAACGTTAGGCGAATTCATTTTTTTAAAAAGAGGGATAATATACCGCAAAGGTCAAATACAAGTCATTTTTTTTTTCAAAAAAATGTTTTTTGTAGCTAGAGAGAACTGATCATTCTAAATTTAAATTATGCATGTACTCAAAAAAAGTTTATTCTTGTAAGCTTGTCCAGTCTGACCAGTCTCCGGTCTACACTTTTTGCAATTCCTAGCTTGTACTTTTTGGGGTGACAGGTCACAGATATCTGACCCGTCACGCAAAAGGGACCATCAGGGTAGTGCGTAAAGTGTCGACCCCAGTCAGACTGCGTGGACAGCGCAGACTTACTAGGGTCGAAACTTTTCACACTTTGCTAATTTTCTGAATCTAGAATGATCAATCTACTTCCCTGTGAAAGAATTTTTGAAATGCGACTTTTTATTTTTTTTACCTATGCTTGACCCAAATATTCGTTTTACAAAAACCCCAGATGGTTCATTTTCGCGTGTCGGGTCACATATATGTAACATGGATATTTTATGGCCATTTATTTGGGTATAATGCCACATTCAACTTTATTGCAGTAATGTCATTATTTCCCCTATTATCACATTTTTTATTTCTTAAAGAAATAGGTTAGAGGTTTGAATTCGAATGTTTTTTAAATATGAAATTTTATAGTTTGTTAAAGGGTATCGCATTTTAGCAAAATCCAAAAGCGAATCGAAATGACTGGGGTGAAAAGGATGAATGTTTCGCTTCAATTAAGCAGAAAAGGTCGAGTAAAGTAGTTTAGAATGTCCCCAGTTAAAAAGTTCAGCTATCCATGACACCTAGTCGAATTCTTTCTGGTAGAAATACTTTCTTATTTTAATCCTGCAACCCATGACAACTTATCGAATTCTTCAAGTGGATATGTTTGTTTTTTTTTTTTTTTTTTTTTTTTTGCTTGTTTTGTTTTGTTTTGTTTTGAAATTCTGCAAAAGATGACTCTGTAAACAAATGAGACGTCATTTCTAAGGCTCCTTACAGAAGTGTTAGTGTCGATATTTATGATTCATGTATATTTATGTATGAGCCCGTGCGTGAGATTTCCAACAATTTCAAATATGCGCAAAGCAACGACTCTGACTAGCCTGTGCATTCGCACAGTCTACCCACAGTCTTCACTATGCGTTCAGTAGATAGATAAGGTCTCGAAATATATGTAGATCATCGGGTATCGTTATATTTGCTGGGTGTGACTTTCTACCCTACTCTATGTTTGTACCTCACGAAAATTTCAAATTGTTGGAAATGTCATGCACTGGCTCATATAAATTATTAAGGGTCTCTTTAAGCAGTTTTTCAGACACATCGATAAGACTGGAGTACCTTACCATTTATCCCTAGCGCTGTCAGTCGTTTTACATGGTAAAAATTAAAAAAAATATACATGGCCCGTCCATTGGCTATTGTATAAAGTTTGGGTTTTTTTAACAATTTTTGAATATCATCATTATAACGAATATACGGAAGGTGGTGCAGCTGCCATTTTCAAAGAGAACGGTTATTTTTACAAGCATTTTGGATCTCGATTCTGCCGAGTAAAACCTTCCTGTGACGGAACCCAAAAGTGCTTGTAAAAAACGACATTTGTAAGTTGTTATAAAATCCTGAATCCAAGTGCTAAGTACCCGTCTTTATGGTAATTTAATAAAACGTATTATGCATACTTTTTAAATTTCACCATATTAAAAATTGCTTGTGGTCCCTGGTATTTCTCTCAACTTTACTTCCCATTCGGAATATCACTCGGCCATTCCCGCAAACTGCAACAGATCTCGGATGTATGTACGGCAGATGGGCCATTCGGAACATCGCTCGGACATTTCCGTAAACTGGAAAGTACCTCGGATGTAAGTGTAATAATTTTTGGCATTCCGAACATTGCTCGGACATTTCCGTAAACTGGAAAGTACCTCGGACGTAAGTGTAATTAGGCTATGGGCCAGTAGGGTGATTCCTCCCCCCTCAGGGGGAATTTTCGGGACTATGTTTTTTTGAAAGCCCAATGTCTACCGAGTATATTCTGAAAGTCTGCAAGTTGGCGGTTGGGGCTTTTAGTAATTATTGAGGTCAAAGGTCACCTAGTGCACACTAATTTAAATCTCAACCTTTAGTCAGAAATTATATTTATTTTGTTGAATTGGTAATTTCTTTGGACCTTTTTCAACATAATTCAATACCCAAAACATTATTACAAAGATTAAACACATTTGTGTGATTTTCAGAGAGGCTTTGGGCAAATCAAAGCACTGAAAGTACCGAAAATCAACAATTTTCTTTGCTAATGAAGATTTTAACAAGATTTAAAAAGATTTTTTTCTGTCTTTAATAACATTTTCTTTTATTCTAAGCATGCTAGAGGATACCTTGAAGCCTACAAGCAAAGTTTATTAGACATTTCCTTTTTGAATTTTGTTCAAAATCTGATTTAAGCCATGGCATGATCAAGCCAAAGCTATAACTATACTATTATTCATATTTCACCAATCGTCAATATATGTTTTTATTTGATGTTAATTATATTTTTAATTACATAATTCTTAAAGGTAAATAAAAAAAGAAAAGTTTCAAGGCATTTGAGCACATATCAGGTTTATTCTTAGCAAATCAAAGCACTGAAAGTACTGAAAACCGACGTTTTTTGCTTATATAGATTTTACATGATTTAAAAAGTTTTTCTGCTTCCTTTTCCAATAATTATATTAGTCTGGACATGCTGGAGGATACCTTTAAGCATATGAACAAAGTTTTTTAACATTACTTGCTTAAATGTGCCCAATTTGTGATTACTATAATGGCCTGAGTATGCCAGTGTCATAACTATACTAAAATTTAAGTAAAACTTATTGTCATGAGATGCTTATAATTTGGAATGATCATGTTCAGCATGTAATCATTCAATAAAATACACAGTTACAAAAAAGGTTCAAGCCAACTGTAAACATATTGGTTAATTTTAGCTAATTAAAGCACTAAAAGTACCAAAATATGACTTTTTTATTATAAAGGTTTTAACACAATATAAAAAGGAATTTATTTTCCAGTCCATTCAAATTTACTTTCAATTGTTATACAATTGAATGATTTGAAACTATCATATGTGAAATTTTTAGTTTTGCTTACCTTAGCTTTTCTCCATAATTGATAAAAAAAAAATCTGGTAAAGGGGAGCTATTGTGACAAATTCACTACATTTGTTAAGTAATGTCTCACTCTTTTGTCATTAATATTTGTTATTTGGTTTGTACAATATTCTGAACGTCATGATTCAATTCAGTGAACAGGTGATTCAAATTCATAAAAGTTTCAAGACATTTTTGAAGATAACAGGCTTATTTGTTGAAATTCAAAGCACTGAAAGTACCGAAACATGATTTGCATATTATAATCTTGAATTTCTTTTTCAATTTACTTTTATTTCCTTATATAAAATACCCTAATTACATATCTCATCCCTTTGTCAGTAATGTCAGTACTGTTGTTTTTTCAATATTCTGAACATCACGATTAAATCTAGTTAAAAAGTTATTCAGATTTGAACTGATTTGTGTATATTTGTTAGATTCATTTTTTACAAAGCAATATACCGGAAGCTTTGAAATCTAGCAAAAAAGTCTTCTACCAAGGATTTTTTTTCCACTATGAAAATATCCTACATCAATTAGTGAAACAGATCAAAGAGGATTGACATAATACAATTAGCATTTTATGACTGGTTTTCATACACAAAATGAGCATCATATCTAAATTGATATAGAAATGGGTGCTAAATAGTAAACCATTCAATCTGTTAACATTATAACCTTATAACGATACCAGTTGACATAGCTTAATGCTAATTCAAACTGATGGTCATCACATACTCTTTTATAAGAGTGGTTTGTAAAATGATATTGGAATATGGTCAATGAATTTTCCTTCGTCTTAGAGAAAAGATACATCTAGAGTTTCTGTAAACATCTCTTTTCCAAAGCTTCTCTTTGTTTTCATAAAACTTCATGTTTTGTCTTAAGCCTGCAACATCGTAAAAATTGCATTAGAATTACAAATGAAATGAAATTTAAGTTAAAAATTTTGAAAATGAAAAAAAAAAACCTGTGTGAGAGCAATGAGTCAAGCAGGTAAAAAAACAAGAATTCTATTTTATCAAGTATTTCGTTTCATCAGTTTCAAAATATCAACAGTGTTGCAACATAACCTTAGAGAATTTCATCAAAATTTAAGTGATTACTAATTTGCACTCAGTATGATCCATATTTATATATACATTAATGATATTATCAAAATTGGTAAAAAACAGAGAAAACGAACACTCATGTTAAATTCAAGTCATGGTGGACATCCTGGAAGAGAGCTTTATCGTATTTTAATAGACCTTTTTACAGTGTTTTGCAGTCAAAATCTGGCAAGAAGAGAGTGTGGGGAGGCCACAAAATTTATATTTGGAGTTTTAGATTTCGCTATAGAATTTTTGAATGAACAAAAAGCCTAAAATATATATCTCTTTCACACTTACCAAACTGAAAATGTTTATGCTCATCTTACAAGATAATTTATTTCAGAAATTAAATAAACATATCTTTGTTAGATTGAAGAGTAAATTGGGGTGATTAGTGTGCAATGTAAGCAAAAAAAAAAAAAAAAAAAAAAAAACATTATGCTAACAGTGCTTATGTCCACACACAAAGCATATTAAAAGGATTGTAATCTAAAAAATCTTCAAAGAGCCATTGATAAAAAATGATTTCTGCACATGCATTTTAAGATAAACATGTGACTTTTTAAAAAAATTGTTTGTGAGCTCTGTGATAAGTATCAATAGTATTAATTTATAGCTGATGTAGTTATCATTTTGATCAGCTTCTATATAAATGATAATTTTTCATGGAAAAGTTTCACAAAAGGATTCATATAAACTTAAATTTGAATACTGATATTCAGTCTAGCTATGCAATTTACTGGACCTACCAGGCCCCTTGCTTTTTATCTGCTGGAAAGGGTGGTCATCTTCCAAAAATATTGGCTATATGCCTTAAGACACAGAAACAAAATATGAATTTTCTGATGAAATGTTTTTACAAAAACAAATTTTGAAGAAAAAATAGCATTCAGTACATCAGAAACAAGTTTGGAAAATGTAACAATGTGAATATCCATTGGAAATATAACTTTTTCCATTAAGGTTTGAATATTGTAAATAATCAAGTTCACTTAATGGGCGAAGAGTTGGTTAGAAATAATTCCATTTTACATTCAAGAAAGCCCATGGCCCCATGGCTCCCTTCTAGACTCACACAATTGCGATAACTGTTGTTGGACTAAAGAAAATGGAATTGACTCTTGAGAGATAAAAATTTGGTCTCTTTTTTATCTTTGACATTCAGTGCTTTCAGTACTTTGATCTATATAAAAAAAAGTAATAGTTATGTGCTTTAAAGCTTAAACCATTCAATGTTTAAATGACAGTGAGTAACCGTTTTAATTATAAGAAACTGTGATTAAGTGCCTATGCAAACAAAAAAAACGCAAAATCTAGCTTTTGTCCCATTTCTATACTTTCATTATACATACACGTAAATCTATAATGCTTTTATATCTATACATAAACTAATATAAAGCACAACTACAGTGGACACAATCTGACACCAACATGAACTTTTACAAGGAACACAAGATATAAAAGAAAGCAAAAGGGATGTTCCACTTTTAAGAATGAAAAAGGGTATTCCCTATGTTTGAACATGTATATAAGCAAAGATATACAGTCATTTCAGTTCTTTGATTAAATTTATAAAGATGCTGTTTACTCTCAAAGGTGCCACAGTTGATACTTTCAATAATTTTAAGTTGTTAAAGTTGCCTCAAAATGCATTTTATTCGCAGAAACTTAAAAAAATAAGTTTTCCTTTCAATTTATCTACGTAAATATATGATATTCATTTAAATGCACTGGCTGACTTAAGCTTTAAAACCAACAAATACAATAGAAATCAAATGACAAATGATACAAATTACCTTCAGGCAAATTATTGTTTAAGTTGATGGGAAAATATAACGAAAAAATCCTCCTTTGGTCTGAAATGGCCTATTGTCTATGGTTTAATCTCTCATATATGAACCGATTTCAGTACTTTCAGTACTTTGATTTCATAAAAATTATCATTAAATTACCTTAAAATGAAATTTCCTAGCAGAAAAATATTTAGTGATTCATCTAGAACCATTTCCTGCTCAATTTCATGAAAAGATCGTTGAATATACCATTTCAAATCCAGCTCATTTATTCTTTCATAGAAAAAGTGCACTTGTTGACCTTTGACCTCAATAACTCCTAAAAGCCCCAACAGCCAAGTTGCAGACTTTCAGAATATACTCGTTAGACATTGGGCTTTCAAAAAATCATAGTCCCGAAAATTCCCCCTGGGGGGGGGAGGGGGGGTGTATACTGGCTCATAGTCTAAATAATTTTTGGTCCATTTTTAGGTAATTCGGCTTCTGGTGGTACTTTGGTTAATACGCTTGAAGAAAAGCAAATTCCTTTAATGCTTTCAGATCGTCTATAGAGATTATTTTGGCATATCATGATTTGAAAGCAAAATGCAGTAAAACACTGCGTTTTGTTTTCAAATCATGGTATGCCCGATTTTTACCTAACGTTGATTTTATTTTTCGCAGCGTCATTCTCAGTTATATTTGTTACGTCATATAAACCAACGTGCGAAATGACGCGCTTTCATGGATGCGCCCGTATTATTCCCGTGTTCTATTCCGTAGAATCGCTGAGGGTTCCCGATTGAATTTTTGGTCCACTTTTAAGTTATTCGGCTCCTGGTGGTACTTTGTTAATACGCTTGAAGAAAAGCAAATTCCTTTAATGATTTCATTACGTCTATAGATTAGTTAGATTACGGTTCCACGGGATAATCGTTTCATGGTTCACAAGACCATGTCTTCATTTTCCCTACCATAGTTTCGTGCATTTTGTTATTCGTTCAAAACACCCTGTGTTGAAGGCAATCGTTGCAATCGTCTCTTTAATAAACATTAACCTACGAACATACAGCAATCTCATTAAAATCATCTCTACGAAACCTCTACGCTATCTCTCCGTTACGTAGGCAGGGGCGTAGCGGTAGGCAATATGGTGGATCTGATTTTGATGAGATTGGATCATACAACATAGGATTTTGAGGACAATATCAGATTGGAATTATTATTGTTTCGTCTTAACTACATGTATATCTCTTATAGCTTGTCGTGTTGCGACATTGTTTTATTTCTCTATGAAATCATTTTTGAATACACAACTAATTTTTACGGATACACCCAAAATCATCTCAAAAGAAATATATTCGTTACTGATTAGAATCTTTACTTTTTAGCTTAATGTGTGTGATTGGCTTTTTAGTTTCACACCCCCATGAATAAAAAACCTCCATTTCTTAATTAAAAGGCGCACGCAGAATTTGATCGTTACAGAAATCATTTCTGCTAATGTAAGAAAACCGTGCTTTATTATATTGAAGTTGAATAGAGTATGCCCGTAAAAGGTTATTTATTTGCCATCGATTTAGTAGGCTTACTGATTTGAATAGACCTTGACGAGTCGAGTTTTTTCTTTAAGTAAATCATGCGCGGATATGATATTGCAATTTACCAGTTTGAAAATATGTAGATATTTGAAACGTTTCACATTTAGACTCGCAAAGTGCAAGGTGTGCAAGATTTTAGTTTTAATACTCTTTATGTATGTTACATATTTCATAATATCGATTCGAAATGGTGACGTGGATAAATTAGATGCATACAAGACGGTAAATAGGACTCGGTGGATGGAGAAATTAACAGGGGCCGCAACTCGGGTACCAATTACATGGCTAGCCATACCAGGTAGGAGTTATCTAACGTTGACTCTGTCAGTAATCATAATTGGTGCACAAATTTTAGTAAGTAATCAATGATCAATTTTGTCTGTACCTGTATAGACAAAATTGAACTTTTGATCACTCACTGAAAAATGTGCTTCTTTATATCTACAGGGCGAAGCGCAAGAAGACAATTTGAAACTCAGGGGGTAATGTTCCGATGAAATAATAATAAAAAAAAAAAATAGGCCCCTACATATATTGAATGAAATATGGGAACTGCTCTGGAAAAATGAGAAATATCAGGACATCTGTTGTAGAAAATCAGACTTTAGGGGAAACAAGAAATTATGAATTCGTGACGCGGAACGTGAATTTAGAGCTGTCTTTATTTAAATTACCTGCGCAGAAAGGTCATTGCCATTTCTTTTTGGTAAAATACAGACTATTTGGGATAAATCCTATGTGAAGCGATTTAAATAAGGTAATGGTAAACGACTTTCTAAACGGCAACTTGTTGTTTGATATTTTTATTATTATTATTATTATTATTATTATTATTATTATTATTATTATTATTATTATTATTATTATCATTACTATTATTATTATTGTTGTTGTTGTTGTTATTATTTCATTTGGTATCCGGGACATGTTATAGTCGAAACATGACAGAAATTTTATTCGCAGAGCTTTTGATTTCAGAATTGAAATTGGTGGGTGGGGTATCAATAGCATTTTAGGCTTTTCTGAGACACCAAACAATCAATATGTAATATTCATCAATATGATATCTAACACGGAATAAATGTCCAAGTGTGCCAGTTATTCGAGAAATTTCTATGAAATTCCGAAACAGAAATTTTGATATTCATATAAAAAGTGCGACTTTGATGACTTTAACAGGAATGGTAATTGTCTTTCACCGTTTGTAAAAGATTTCAAAAAATATATTTCGATTCAATTTTCTTCCAGAGTAGTCCAAATTAAATAAAACATACAGAAACAATCCGGCGATCTTTTATTAAAAATCTTTTTTTTTTTTAGGAAAAAATTGTAGATGTATGGTTATTACATGTTGGCCGTTTATAAGTTCGTTTCAGTGTTTACTTAATTACTGATTACGTAAAGTACGTGATAATGCAATATTTAGTCGTGCAATACCGGACGGCTCTGACGTCTGCTTTCTTGAGGTTTCCCATTTTGTAATATCAATAACAGGATCAATTATTTGATATCGTGACCACAAAAGACAAACAACAATTAGACAATGGACTGTCAAACACTACTGCGTTCGACTGCAGCTCAGACTTACGCTTTTCTGATTCGCAGTATACCAATGACACACCAACTCGAATTGTCGGCGCAAACAGTTATAACCGCCTATCATGAAAAATATAGGCAGTTACAACTATTTCGCACTGAGCCAGCGAATTTTCAGCATAGGCAAGTCACCGCACAATTTCAACAAGTTCTCATGCAAATACTTGAAGATGACCACTTAGTCTAGTCATCAATATTCTGAAAATTCTCCTCAACTGAAGACAGAATTACCTTTATTCTACACACCATGTTAAAAATTCCATGTTATCATCTTTTATTTTATGCTGATCTTGTACCTCACATTCAATAGAACCTTGTATTTAACACCTAAAGTGTGTCTATGCTTTAACTACTATTTGGTCAAGTAATGGTAAAGTCCTACGTTTGAATAGCAATATTTACATATCGGGGTCGGTACTTTTCGCATTTCCCGAAGCGTCCATTCTCTTCAATCGGAAAATCGCTTGGGAATTTTCCGTAAACTGAAAGGTGCCAGGAACCATTCGGAACTCTTCTCGATTAATCTACGATCAACGCCAAAAAACATTTTCGAAACAGAGCGCTTTAATGTCTACACTCTTATTATTCCCGCCATCTGATCCGTAGAGCCACCGATGGCGAATCCTCTGCGATTCTAAGGAATAACCTTTCTGTTAACGAAAAAATCCGAGCAATGTTCCGAATGCTCTTGTTATCGCACTTCTCAATCGGGAATCCTCGGCGAATCTACGGAATAGACTTTTGAGTTTACGGAAGAGTCCGAGCGATGTTCCGAATGCGGTTTTCTATATTACAGGTTCCCACAACTCTGGTACCAGTAACCTCCAACCAACTCTCGGGGTTGTGCCTAACCAAACTATGGTCGTCAAAATACTGAACTTCGCTTTGAACGGAGGCTCGTTCATCAGGCAATGGTCACAAACTCAGCACCTGTCGATCAGAGAGCAGCTAGCAGCCGGAATTAGATACTTTGATTTTAGAGTCGGATTTCATCTTGCAAACAAGGAATTCAGATTTGTGCACGGCCTATATGGCGATCCAGTGTTTAAAACTCTTAAACAAATCCACCATTTTCTGAAACAAAACCGCCGAGAAATCGTTATTCTTGATTTTAATCGATTTTACGATATGAATAAAATAGAGCACTCTTTATTACTGAATGAAATTCTCAGAACTTTCGGCGAAATGATGATCCCGGCGCCTACTACTAATTTCGATCTTAAACAACAACTGAAGGAACTTAATCTTCAATCCCTTTGGGAGACTTCTCAAAGAGTTATCGCTCTTTATCATGAAGACTCAAGTATTAAACAATATCCAACAATCTGGCCACGGACAATGCGAGATGAAGCCTACGTTAATGCTTTTGATGAATCACTATTGTTGGACAAACTGCAATCAATGTATTCCTCTAAAAATCTCAGTCAACATTTTGGCCTACATGTGTGGCAAGGGATCTCGACACCAAACCCGCCTGATATTCTCACGAGTCCATTCTCAGGGCTGCTTCCAAGTGGAAATCGGACAACAATGTTGTTTACTCGCTGGTTGAAGGACAAGCACCCTGGCCATGAAGGAGTTGCGATCTGTACCGCAGATTTCGTGGAGAAGCACGATTTTATAAAGACGGTGATTGACTTGAATAAAAAGATATCGGAAACGTGACACAAATAGAGGACAACTGGGAGATTTTTCTGTCATGGGCAATGATTTCGTGATCTATTTTTACGTACAGTTTATCATATCGTCGTTGTTATTCTAAAACCTCGTAACTACAGCTTTGATCAAGCTGTAGTTACGAGGTTTTTGCATTTCATCGACGATCCAGGCCTAAGTCAAGGTATCCAACTCCTGATAATAAGACACTATAGCGCGGTTAATTTGACCCGATTCTGACCCCTGCTAGGAAGATGAATAAAAAAAATGATTATTCCTATTCTGCTTTGCACGTGCTTTCATAGGAATGAATAACAAATGGTATTGAATGTAATATACATTTAATTAATTGATAAAATATGTTGATTATTGTTATTTAAGCATTTTTCCATAAGGGTCAAATACGGGTCAAATTAAGCAAGGTATATCATTCCTTAAATTTTTCTGTAATACTTTTGGTGGATAGTCGGGAAATAAAGGCAGATTATCATTTGATAAACTCACTGCCATTCTCGTGAAATTACCGCAAATGATACCCTGCTTTCATTCAATTCTATCTTCCCGACGTTAATTAAGCGGAGCCAAAAAAAAAAGACATTATGGCGTTGCAAAGCAATCACGTGCAAAATAGAATAAGATCAGCCCTGAGCTCAGGATGAAAATAATAGCGAAGCGTTTTCGCAATGATACGTCGCTTTGCATGTATGTGCACATGAAAAGCGGGGTATCATCTCAGAGCGCTCGAGAATCGTTTTTACATCCTGAACACAGGGAAGGCAGCACATACGTGCAGCCCTGCGTTCAGGATCAGAAAACGATGCAAACAGTCAGCCAATTGTTGCCCGCTTTGCACGTGCGCTTGCCTGCAAAGCGGGGTACAATTGGCTAACTGTTTGCACCGTTTTCTGATCCTGAACGCAGTGCTGATTTGTCATTGATTTTACATCATTATAAAGTAGGATTACTACAGGTATCAAGCATGTATTTTTCCATTTTGTCACTGAAGCATATACATGTACATGTATTTCTAGTTTTACAAATTGAGCATTTGCTTCTGATCTTGAATTTCTTAAAACAATATGTTAATGTGAAATATATGTAACACATATTGTAAACGTCATATTTAAGCGCTTCTACAAACGTTTCCTCAAGCGCGGGTCCAGAATTTTTCGACGGGACGAAAAATTTGTTCGTATTATGATATCTGAGAATGGACAACCAAACTTTCTAGTTACGATCATTTTTTGCACACACACCATAAAATATTTTGATTTCAATGTTTTTCGAACCTGACAATCATTCTTTTAGTGTGAGAAATATGTGAGGTTTGTGTATAGATTTAATTGCTTTGAAAACTGCATTTCGTAATTTAAGGCTTATTTACTAAGGAATACTAAACTAAGACGTGTTTAGACATTTTAAAGTTCAAAAAAGGTGTAATAGTGTTATCACATACAGGGTTTGTGCTAGATTTCCAATTCAGGGGTCATTGACCCCATGACTGTGAATTCTAGGGGTCAGAACTTCTGTTGAAGGGACCAAGGTAATAATTTAAGTAGTAGGCCTAGGGTAGATATTTCTTGTGATGCTGATTGAGTTCATCAAATATCTCCTTCACATCTTTATAAGACATTCATATTTCATATGAATCTTTTATAAAGACAAAAAGGAGACAATTCTAATAAATGAATAATTTTCAGCAATATCAAGATCCTCCATATCAAATATTCAAGTGTCAAAATGATCCCAAGACAACAATTTTTAGAAAGGATATTTCCAGAATTATAGGGGCGAAAACCTGGTTTAAGGGTCATACACTAGCCCTGAGATATGCATGGGATATGATTCAGTTTAGGTTATTTTTTGGCCTGCGGGCTTTCAAAGCTTTGCACTAAATTTTGATTCGATGTGGTTCCGATTTTCTACGATTAGGTAGCTTATAGCAATATCAAGGTTTAAAGGGACGCATATTTTTAATGGGTCTGAGACTCAAATTTAAGTATCCAATGCTCTCAAAACGTTTTTGAATCTCCAGCAATCTGGCGTCATTTTGGTGTTTTCCATTGATTTGAATCGTCTTAAATACGATCACAGTAAGCGTTTAAAAAGGTGTAGGGTCATTTGTGAAAAACGCGCGAAATCGTCATTTTACTAAAAAACAAGGTAAAATTTGACAATAGGGCATGAAAATGTTTGTTTTAATTTAATTTGGTTTTTGTTAAATAATAGATGATGCTTTGTTGGATCAACTTTATCGATCTTCATTCTGACGCGCCCGCTTTTGTCAAGGCACTTTTCATACATGTTTAATCTAGTTAAGTCGAAGAGTGAAATATGTATCAATGAGGATATCAGTCAGATATGGAAGTTTACAAGAAAATTTGTGAAGAGCCAAAAAGTGGAAAGAAAAGCAGAATTTATTGTAGGCTAAACCTTATTTGGAAAGCCGTTTTGCCAAATATATATTAGTATTTTATAATGAAAAAAGCTACGCCCTGGCACGCCCATATTTGGGGGTGAATCTATATTACTTGGACAACTTTTGAAGAGGGTCACCCGAGAATCAATTATGCCAAAGTTCATTGAAATCTGGTCAATGGTATGGTAGGAGAAGATTTTTTAAAGATTAATATTGGGAAAATAAACCCCGCCCTGCAACGCCCTTATTTGAGGGTCAATCCAAAGTTGTTGAACAATTTTAGAAAAGTGTCTTCAAAGGATCATTAATGCCAATTTTCAATAAAATCGGTCAATGGTTATGGAGAAAAAGATTTTTAAAGATTTATATATTGAAAATAAGCTCCGCCCTGCCACGCCCATATTTGGGGTCAATCCAAATTTCTTGAACAATTTTAGAAGAGGGTCACACAAGGAACATTTCTGCCAAGTTTCGTCAAAGTCCGACCATCGGTTTAGGAGAAGAAGATATTTCAAAAAAAAAAGAAACGTTTATGCACGGACGGACCCACGCATGACGGACCCTCCGCCATGACAATAGCTCGCTGACCTTCGGCTACAGTAGACTTCATGTGACAAAATGATGTTAAAGCCATATTGTAACAGCCATGCGTTCAGGTTCACAAAATGGTGCGAATTATTTGTATAATATACCCCGCTTTGCACGAAAGTGCATATGCAAAGCTGGGTATAATTTGCTAACAGTTTGCATAGTTTAGCATCATGAACGCAGGGTTAGCTCACAAGACAAGCTCAGTTCAACCATGCGTCCAGAATGACAAAACTGTGCAAACTATTAGCAATTTATTGCCCGCTGTGCACTTGCACTGGCGTGCAAAGCGGGGTATAATTTGCAAACAGTTTACATCGTTTCTTCACTTTGAACGCAAGGCTGACCGACATGCATACAAAGGTTTGGAAAGCGTTAAAAGGCTATACGCCGAATCCTCATTCACATGGACAACATAGTCCTTACAAGGGAATTGGAAGTGACCTGATTTTTGTCAAATTGTATATGCCGTATATGGAGCAAACGTGCTATGTAAAACGCAGTAATTATTCCGTTTGACTGATCATCTAAATTGTTTTAGCTTACTTTCAAAGAAATCATCGTTCGTACAGAAGAAAATTGAGAATTCTAATTTTTTGACGGGTGTGTTTAAAAGTCGTCAACATACCCCGCTAACAGTGGAGTGTTTCCAAATGAGAGTTAATGTCCGATTAAAGGTTACTTATTAAGGTAACATGTTAACAATTATATACTAAGCAAAAAAAGAAACTTTACATGTTTCTTGGTCTATTTCAGATGACTTACAGTGACTGTATGTCAACTTATACTTATCGGGCTATCTGTTGAAATGATACAGACGCACGATTTGGCGCAGTTGCAGGAATGACCTCACTGGAATTCACTTCCGGGGGTCTTTGTATGTTAAAGTAAATCTTAATGAAAAAATAGCGTGGCTTGAAAATGGCATTTTAAAATGGAGAACAGTGATCCACACGCATATTTATATGATTTTTTTCTTAGTTTTGCATCTCTTCTTTAATATAACGCTTGGTTGGATCTTTTTATGCACGATTTTCTTTCCGGGAGGACGGATAAGGGACGGGGGCGTAGCCGAACTTACTGTCCTCTTCATAGGCGGGGAAAAGACGGTGCCTTTACTCTGGCTTGAATAGCCGAAAAATGGAACCTGATTGACCCAGTTTTTTGGTCTCAAAAGATAGCTCTTTGAATGTTGATGAAGCGCTTATGACGTCTGGCTCTAAATCTAGAGGTTGAATTTCGATCCCCGACTCGGCCATCCGTCATCCGACATTTGGCAAAAGTCATTTTGACTCAAGTCATTTCGATGGCTCATCGTGAAACAGTTGTAACTGCCTATATGTTTATAGGCAGTTACAACTGTTTCGCGCTGAGCCATCGATTTGTCTCCCACCTATGCGTGAGTAATACGCTTAAGTGGGAAAGGCAGCTTGCGGCTCGAATGAAAATATCTGGTCGCACGTTAGAAACGACAGAAAGTCGTGGATAGGTACACCAGTCTTTGGATGAAAACTGCAAAATCGCTGAAAGCGAGGTAAACCTATACAAACAAACAAATAAGATCAGTCTGGAACAACTGAAGATGTCGGTCGAGATGAGATGGGCCCCTAGTGACGTCATGTATAGGCGTCGTTGCCATTGCACATTTTCGAAATCTTTTTTTTTTTTTCTATGGAACAGTAACTGCAACGTAAATACGAGTCTTTGGCTCAGACGTTGGTCACACAACAATATTTAAACAACTTTATAGGCGTTACCTTCCAGAACAAATACTCAAAACATCACCCAAACACTTTCTTTCTTTTTGTGATTTTTGAAAACGCCCCCTTTGTCCTTTCAAAACAAATAAAACCTTAATTTTACAGACATCCGGTAGGCCTATTGACACTTCCAAAGCCCGATGGATATATTTCTACAAAATTCATGTAATATATACAATGTATGTCAATCCGAGTTTGTTTGCTTTTAATTCCATATGATTGATGTTTTTAGGCAATGCGTTTTTAAAGTCGCTCAGTATATATATTCTGTATATCATTATTACATGTGTTATTATAATGATGATTATTATCTTTAAAAAAAATGAAATCTGATTAAGGAGAAAACGAGGATTATTCCAGTGGAACTTGGTCACCATATTAATTCTCGACAAATCACCTGTTTTCACACAAAGTAAATAATTGCTTTTCATCAGATTACAATTCGTTTCATTCCTGATGTTGAGGGTAACTCAAGAATTGTTCAAGTGAAGTGTGGTTGAAATTCTTTTAGGGAAGAAGATTTCTACAGTTTTAAAATGCTTTTAGAGGCTAGTCCGGACCGACGGACACATGAACGTGACAATAGCTGAGCGGATTTCGACCAGACTGCTAAGGATAATTTCAGTCTGAGAAAATTGGTTAGATTCGTCCATAAGTATCTGAGAAGATAAGCACAGAACTTTTTTACGGGTGCACGCACGACAGACACATCGCCATGAAATACCTGACGGCATAGAGGACCTACTGGTAATCTCCGTGAAGTCGAAAAACCTAATCGAAGTCAACTCCAAATCCTTCAGTCAATTACAAATGGAGATGTCAGCGCAAAATGATTGTAAGTGCCTATAAATATATAGGCACTTACAATAGATTTTTCTCAGACCCCTCGATTTGTGAGATTTATGACATAAATCCGTCTCATGCTGTTCAAGACAGATGCAAAGCCTTTGTAGACAGTATAGACTATGGTTAACAACATCGTGAAAAGAAATTGACTAGTTGAATGATTTTGGACTGATTTGAGAATGAAATTTATTGAGTATCTGGAGCGAGTTTTGAGTGAAATTAAAGGAAGGTAGTCCAACATCGCTATTTTTGTTCAATAAATGTTTATAAAATATATATAATTTTCTGTTGGCGTTTCGTCATAAACCAATCATTCACCTTAAAATCCACACCAGCCAATTAAATCGTAGGATAATATGATCATTTTTTAATAGAATGTTGACCGTCTTTGCAGTTTTCGAAAGATTTTGGAGCGTTTTTGATTGATAAGAGTGAGTATTTGCAATGAATGACTGGAGCGCCGAGTGAGTAATTTAGAATGGTTTTGATCGGAATGAGCGTCAATTACACGATGTTTTTTAACTGTAAAGACACCCAAACTGGTCTTAGTCTACACTCCATGCTTTCTGCAAATTTATTGAGGAAATCTTGAGCATGGCTGGTTGAAATGTTACAGAAATTGTCACTTGTCTCAGCGAATTACCTTTCCGACATTCTATGGGCTAACATTCCATGGGCTCAACGCAACACCTGCCAGGAAGAGCCAATACATGTACAAGTATGATAATAATAATAATTAAATCTTTATTTAATTAAGGTAACACATTAAGAAATTAATCGAAAGACCAATTTCTTATTTTCAATATGGCCTTCAAACAACATCAATCCTCGAGCAAACATGCATGCATACATAATCCAAGTATTTACAAAATGGAATACCCTTTAAGGCATTGAACCCGCAACGGCTCCGCAACATGTCGGAACCCATGATCCCTCACAATGCCGACCGAGGTTTCCAAATGGAAATTATTAGGATATCCCGATCAACACTGCTCGAGTATTTGTATCTATAAAAAATTCAAATGTGTCTCTTTCGGTGTTAAGGGAGTGGACCCGTAATAGTTTTCGTAATGTCACATAAGTAATGAACTTCAACAGTGTTAACCGAGGTTTCCTAATGATTTTCATTAGGAAACCTCGGTCAACATTTTGAAAGATCATATGTTCCGAAATGATGCGGAACTATTACGGGTCCACTACCTTAATCTTATTTCAAATGTAACAGAGTGCAAAAGACAAGTCGTGTTCGGTTGAATAGAGATGGAAACGTTCGTGCAACTCTCGCGCAAAGCGGGTAACCATTATTCAACCTTTGCAAATGACCCAGTGGGTGACATTTCCAACATTTTTAATCGTGAGCGAGGTACAAAAGATAAGCAGCGTAGACAACGATACAATGCAATCATAATAAATGCCGACTGCCAGATGACGGATCAAAACCTTATCTCTTATATAGTGCATATTGAAGACTCTGGTCAGACTCGGCGGATGCACAGGCTGGCCAGAAGCTTTGCTTTGCGCACATGTGAAATTGTTGGAAATGTCACGCACTGGCTCAAATGTTTTTGCATCCTTATGAGCTTGAAAAATAACTCTCTCGGCGAAAGCTTTATATTTCCGAACTAATTAGGCGTATGTAAACACTTTATCATTGGCAAAAAGGGTTGAATTTCACGAATTCCTATGTCATTACTAGCGCTGGTCAGTCAGTATGTCAGTGATCAATTTAACTGGTAACTTTAGCTATCCGGACTGACCACTGACCAGTCAGTTATCGTGTACGTCTGTTCGAACATGGAGGATAAAATAACGCCGGACCGATCAAGATGGATGTCACAACTTCCGCAACTCTGTACCTTTGTGCCGATATCCTGTCTCGCGCTTCCGGGTAAGTTACACTGTCATCTATGTTATGTTTATTTCTTAGTCTTTCCCGTTTCTCGGAAATTTTAGACTGTTTCAGATTGAAAAGGGAATGTAGATGCAGGGAAAAGTTGGTGAAATTTAAAATGAAAAAAAAATCAATGTTATAGAAACTGTTGTAGAAAAAAAAATGAAATTGCCATTTTCCACAATATTTTCTGAAGTGTAAAACACAGAGACTTGAAATTTAAGCTTAGAACAAATGGAAAAAGGACGCAGATGAAAATTTAAATCAGGTGCTATTTATATTGAAACAATCCAATGTGAAAGATAATATTGTAGGAAAAAGAAGGAATTTGCTTTTTACAAGCAATCTTATCATTTTCCACAATATTTTCTCAAGTACAAAAGCACCGGAAATGAAATCCTGGGAATGTACAGAAAAGGTTGACAATATAGGTGATCGAATCGAAAGATTTATAAACTCTAATTTTTCCACTTCAAAACTTTTTTTCAAACCATTCGCATTTATTATTGCAGTTGTTTCCTAATCAGATAAGTTAATAATTTTCGAAAAAAGTATTCTCTAAAGTATGCACATGTTGACATTTGAAAGCTAGAGCGAAAGGTCTTATCTTGCTTCAAATCCATTTAGATATACATGTACATGTAACGTATTTTATAACCACTCAAACAGAGTTTGGTGAACTTCTAAGACAATAAAGGGAGAAATCATTTAGAGACTGTCAAGAAAATCATAAACAAACTCGTTTCCCTTAATATTTCAATATCCTGTAAAACACCTTTTTTCAATACGTGGGTTTTCGTTTTCAATTTCATTCATATCATCGTGAATTCCAGAATTTGCTTTTGCCAGCATTATCAGAATATTTGACTCAAAAGGACGTTTTCGCAGGTATGTCTTTATTGCAAAATCGCCCATTCTGTGTTCCACCCAGTCGATGTCTTGGACCGCACATGCCTCTCGTTGTAGCCTTAATCGTTGACTCGCCGTAAAAGCTGTAACTGCCTTTTAACATATATTTTGCCCTGAGTCATAGATAGGTATTTTTGACTTTTTTTGCACGGACACGTTTACAGTATTTAACGATTTTTTTCAGGATCTCACGACTCCGGAACCAGCGAGTTATATCCATCTCTCGGGACCGCCGTTGACCAATCAGCGTCCGTAAGGCGACTAGGCAACTCCTGCTGCGGCCAGTCAGTGGTCCAAAAATGGGCTAAAACTCAGAACCTGTCGATAAGAGAGCAGCTGCATGCCGGTATTAGATATTTCGACTTTCGGGTAGCGTCGCATCCAGCCACGTTAGAAGTACGGTTCGTACACGGACTGTATGGTGATCTAGTGGTTGCAGGTTTGAGAGAGGTCAGGGACTTTCTGGATCAGAATCCATACGAACTCATAATTCTGGATTTCAACCATTTTTACAACATGAGTCAATCAGCTCACAGTCTTTTGTTAGGTGATATTCACAATATTTTAGGACCAAGGTTAGTTCCATCGCCTTTCTCGATACCGAATTATAAAATATGGGGAACAACTCTTCAGGCACTCTGGCAGTCTCCATACCGAGTCATCCTTCTTTATCATGATGACGAAAGTATCGGACCCTATCCGAATGTATGGTCCAGGGACTATATCGAAGCCCCCTGGGCAAATACTTTTGACGTGAATACGCTACTGGCGCGCCTCGAGTTGGATTATATTGACAAAGTTCGACCTAGCAATGACAGGTTATACTGTTGGCAAGGTGTTGTCACGCCTAGCGCAAAGGACATAGCAAGGAGCCCGCTGGCTGGGATCAAAAGACGTGCTTATCGGACTACGGAAGAGTTCACAAAATGGCTTAAAAATAAAATACCAGGTCCACAAGGAATTAATATATGTGTGGCGGATTTTGTAGAGAAATATGACTTTATTCCAACGGTTATAAGTTTAAACGGATTGATCAAAGATATACAGCCGCAATTTTGAAATATGTAAAACTTTTCAATAAAATGAAAACCAACCGACTAGGATAGGAATTTAGTTCTTCTGTACATCGTGTCAGAGGACAAAAGGGAGATTTAATAAAAAGTAAAGTTATGATTTTGCTGAATGTTGTCTTTGTTTCATTTTTGATGGACTGTTTGCATTCTCAGAACCGATATTCAATTCAATCCAAATAGCTTAGCTAAACGTGCAAACTAGAGTGTTTAGCCATTTGTGACCCGTCACGCGAAAAGGGATTATCTGGGTACTCTGTAAAATAAATATTTGAAAAAGAGATTTGGCCCAGCATAGATCAAACAGAGGTCGCATTTCAAAAATTCTTTCACTCATTCATTTTTTCTGGTATGATTATCCATTCTAGATTCAGAAAATAAGCAAAGTGCGAAAAGATTCGACCCTAGTCAGTCTGTGCAAACAGCGCAGTCTGACTAAGTCGACACTTTACACACCACCCAGATGGTCAATTTTCACATGACGGGTCACATTTATTAACTGACTACCTATATACTGTGGCGGGCACAGAATTATTTGAAAGAGGCTCGAACATAAAAATAGGTGACTTCGTTTCAATTTTTTACACACTCATTTTATTTCTGAATGAAATTAAGTTTTTGGGCTACGTAGGGGATTCGTTTGAACAAACAGAGCCCAATCTGAATCCGTTACTGATATAAATGGAATTAATAAAATAGAAGGATATTTCATATCTAGGGAATTGCCCAAAAGTATTGCAGTGCTTATACATTTATTTTTACAGACATACATGTACATAATTTCTTTGCTCGCAACTCTCAGTTTTGTCCGTTTGAACTTTCAATCCTTATCCTTCTGCATGTAAATTAAGCCTGCGCATGACATTTCCAACAATTTCACACAAGCGCAAACTTTGAATATTGATCAATCAGACATTGACATAATACAACGAGATTATTTTTCTGATTGCCTTGGGAGGGATAAGGCATTACCTTTCTATAGAGCACAAAAGAAGACTTTGGTCAGACTGCGCGAATGCAGAGGCTGGCCAGGGGCTCTACTTTGGGCCCAATAGAACTTGTTAAAAATGTCAAGCACAGGCGCAATTTTGTTTCAAACAAATTGCCAATTTTTCTGACGTTTAAATAAGCCTGGCCTTAGTTTTTCCCAAAATAATTTAGAAAGGTGCAGTCAGTATAGGCTAAGATCAGGCTGCACATCTGTGCAGGCTGATCTTGGTCAATACTATGTGCCAAAGTTTAATGTACATCAGGAGGATTTTGTTAACACCTTGAAAGTAAATAGAAACAGAAGTTTTGTTGTTTTTTTGTTTGAATGGGGTTTTACGCTGCTTTCAATAAATTTTTCAGATATATCTTGGCGGCTGGCACACCTAACAATGGATTCCTGGTATTTATAACACCAGTAATACTATTACATCCTTTCCTAGCCTCCAGCTGCTATCCCACATAGGTATAGGATTATCATTCTATTGGTGAAAGACAAATAGTCAGAAAGAATGATTGCTGCCTTCAGGAATCGAACCCTGGACCTTTTAAATGAAGGTATGGGGCGCTACCACAGCGCTTTCATGGTGGCTAGAAACAAGAAAGATCTTATCTCGTGAAATTGTTGTGGAAAATATTGTATTTGATTGCTTTGTAACTGATTTCAACAGTTTTCTACAAATCATGGCAAAATTTTGTAATGGATTCATTATGGAAACATGAGCAAAACACATTATTACTTTTCATAGCACCTTGTGTAATTGGTTTAAAGTTGAATAAGATAGAAAAGTGAAGCTTAAAGATACAAATAAAATTTCAAAATAAAACAAAAATATTATAATGATAAAATTTTACAAATCATATCATGACATGAAGACAGAATTTAAGACTTGTCCTGCCAAATTCCTGACCCAAAACCCTTGAACTTTGACATTGCAGATACTATAATATTAAAATGTTATTTAGCCGTGAAATATTAAGAAGAAGACAAAACCAAATGAAAAATGTTGGTGGACAACCTAAACAAAATAACTACGACTTGAAAAAGCTGTAATTATCCCAATTTAGTCACCATCCACCAAAAAGTTGAAAACAATATGGCGTAAAAATGACGGAGTTCATCAGAAAAATCCTGTTGAAATCTGATTGATCAATTGATTTTTTGATTGACAGCAGCGATTTGTTAATTGATCAAAAGCAAACAATAATTGAACCTGCGCATGGCATTATCAATAACTTCCTTTGTTAATTGATCACGGAGTTGACTTGGATCAGCCTGTGACCTTCAACAGTCCTCACTGTAAACTAGGTTTTAAGAAAGTGACTTAAATGATAATTAAATATTACGAAAACATTGGATAGACATTTAGACCTTGATTCAGGATCCTGAAAACTCTTTGCACATTTCGTATTTCTCCTTATAAACGCTCCCAGGAGGTATACATAACATGGTCAGGGATCCTTTATTTAGTACATATTTTCTGATTGAAAAAAAAATTAATCATTAAAATTGATGGCTTTGTGACCCATTTCCCTTTAATTTAAGGTGAATTTCCTCTAAACAATCATTAAAATGATTGTTTAGAGGGAATTTATCTCAAATAAGAGAATAAGTCTCAAAAGGTTCCTAAAATCACAAAAAAAATCATAAAATCACAAACCACCTGACTAGCAACAACTTGATCTCATCTAACCAATTTGGCTTCAGAAAGGGTAAATCCTGCCAATTACAACTACTAGAGTCACTAGAAGCAATAGACTCAGGAAAAAAAATAGACATAATATTCTATGACTTTAAAAAAGCTTTCGACACACTATCACATACAAAATTACTAAAAAAACTGGAAGCATATGGCATAACAGGGAACACCAAACAATGGATAAAAGACCTACTAAAAAACAGAACTCAACAAGTTGTCATAAATGAAGCCAAGTCAAGACATATTGATGTAACAAGCGGTGTTCCACAAGGAAGTAATTTGGGGCCAACGCTATTTTTGATTTTCATAAATGACCTTCCCGACATAGCTGAAACTACTGTCAAGCTATTTGCAGATGACACTAAAACTTATAGTGTCATTAACTCAACTCTAGACGAAGAAAATCTCCAACGAACAACGGACAGCTTATGTGACTGGTCACACAATTGGGATCTCTCCTTTAATGAAAAGAAATGCAAGCGACTACATCTTGGAATACAAGGGACAAACACTGACTACTTTATGAAAAAGCCTGACATGTCCAGAGAACAAATAGAAAACGTCGACGAAGAAAAAGACCTAGGGGTCATAATTGACAAAAAACTTCACTTTGATTCACATATAACATCAAAAATCAACATAGCCAATAGAAACCTGGGCATCATCAGAAGAACCTTTACCTATCTAGACAAAACAATGTTCCAACATCTTTACAAATCGCTAATAAGACCTCATCTAGAATATTCAAGCCCTGTCTGGTCCCCATACCTAAAAAAACATAAAACAGCCATAGAAAACGTACAGAGAAGAGCAACTAAAATCTTACCAAGCATCAGCAACCTGAATTATAGAGAAAGGCTTCTTCAACTTGGACTACCATCCCTAGAATACAGGCGACAGAGAGCAGATGTAATCCAGGTGTATAAAATCCTAAACCAGCTTGATATAACATCAAATGAAAACTTACTCAAATTAAACAACTATCAGAGAACAAGAGGGAACAACTTAAAACTCTTCAAACGCCAATCTAGCACAGAGATCAGAAAAAATAGCTTTGGTATCCGAGTCGTAGAACCATGGAACAATCTGCCAAACCATGTAATCATGTCACCGTCTCTAAACGCCTTCAAAAGTAACTTAAACAATCACTGGAAAAATCACCCACTTAAATTTACCCCCAGCTGCTACGCGCACAGTACAAACACCAATTGCGAGAATCAAGAAAATGGAGGATCCCAAGAAGCTAAAAGCTTACCATTGATCCGGAGACCGTAAGTAAACCGTAAGTAAGTAAGTAAAGTTTAGGCAATTGAAGTGGGTTTTCTTAGTACAAAATGTAGGGGTCCTACTATTAGGGAGGGTGCTATAATAAGAGGAAATACGGTAATACAAATGCAAAGGATGGTACCTTTTTTTAAACATTTTGCTTTGGTTTTAATGTTAAAGTCAGTTTTTTTCTCTGAAAACTATCCAATAAAGAGACAAATTCATTCTTCCACTAAAGTCCCAGCCCAAACCAGATGTAAACCCTTGTCATGCTGAATAAAAGACCTTGCAAAAATAATACTAAAATCAAAGTGCTGAAAGCTTTGATTTCCTAATTGTGAGTCAGTATTTGATTATGAAAAAAAATGATTTTGGAACTTCTCTGGTTTGAAAAGGAAAATTAGGTGGTATAGACTAAGAACAGACTGCACATATGTGCAGACTGATGTTTGTCCATACCTCCTGCCAAAGCAGGAATATTCCGGGATCAGCATGACAAGGGTTAAAATGCACTGAAGAGAGAACCACTAGATTCTAGCAACTTCTATCCACTTTTACAGTAGGATTGAAAGTTTACAGTTAGAATAAGCTGAAGTTAGTGTCTCAGTAACCCAGCAATAAAATTTAATGTATTCACTTAACCCTTGGCATGCTGAATAAAAAACCTTGCTGAAAGCTCTGTCTTTCTTAATTGTGAGTGAGCAATTGATTTTGAAAATATGATTTCTGAATTTTTACTTTAAAAAAGGAAAATTAGGTTGTATGGACTAAGATCAGACTGCACATATGTGCAGACAGATGTTTGTCCATACCTCCTGACAAAGCAGATTTATTCTGGGATCAGCATGACAAGGGGTAAATTTTCATATTGTTTGTTTCCATCATTTTTCGAGCATTCTGAGTGGCTGAAAAATTGGTTTTAGTCCTCAATGAAATTAATTTTGAGTATGCAGCTATTTTTCATGCTTGTGCCAAAGTTGTCCCATAAGAAATTTGTCTAATTATGGAGAAATTATTCGAGTTTGGCTTCATGGAAATAAATTATTAGATATGAAGAGATTTTTTTTAATTTCATGGCAGTATGAAACTTGAAACCTAATCATACTCATGTATGAATCTGCTTTTCATATTCATACAGTGTGATAAGGTTTTTAGTGTCATACCTCAATGAAATTAAAAATACATCTCTTCTTACCTTAATTGTTAAGCAGGATTTTGATCTTAGTAAGAGTTACAAACTAGCATTAAAATCAATGTCGAACAAACATTTGGCAAAATATGATATGAGCCTGTGTGTGACATTTCCAACAATTTCATAAGAGCACAGCATCCGCACAGTCTGATCTGAGTCATCACTATGTGCTTAACAGATAGCTACAGACCCACGGTTCATGTTGACAATCCCAGAATATTTCTAATGCGCTGTGTGATTGACAAGGCTGCTCGATGTCTCTCCATTATGCACACATGAAATTGTTGGAAATGTAACACAATGGCTCATATGCATTTGTACATAATATATTGAAACTACAAACCTGACAAAACACGTCAAGATTAGGCTATGCCATACCAGGTAGAAAATAAATGATATATACTACTTTCATAATGACAAAAGTCTTCGAGGCCTTTGGCCAGTAGAGCTAATAAGTGTAATATACATGAACTGGTAAATAGAGTCAATAACAGACCTTCAATGGCAAGAAATATGGCAATTACATTCTGGTTTCAAAAAATAATAGGGCCTGAAATTATAAAACTTTAATTGTATTCATCTGAGATTTTACTCAAACTTGAAGTTTGAATAATTGTTCGTCTTTTTATTGTTAAATACAGAAAGCTTTTAAAATGAAACAACAACATTGAAAAGATATTAAATATGGCATTTTCAATGTTTTGCTTGAAAAAAATCTCTATTAGAATTTGAGAAAATTCTCTATTGAAAATGAAAAACAAGAGGGCCATAGTGGCCCTTAATCGCTCACCTGAGTGAATTGTCCAAAACACATTTCAAGCAGGTTTTGAAAAATTATTTGGCTAATTTTCAAGCAAAAAAACTTGACTTTTATCACAATAATTATTCTGACAAATTTAAGTTGATTGGAGAAAAAAGTGGAAACCAGGGTGCATACACAATTTTTCTTAGATTTGGCCCAGTGATTTTAGATTTGACCCAGTGACCTTGTTTTTGACCCCACTTGCCCAATATTTCAAACAGGACTGATCTTCTATCAAGACAATCAATCTAACCAAATTTCAGGTTGATCAGACAAAAAATGAGACTTCCAGGTTGCATACAAAGTTTTTCTAAGATTTGACCCCATGACCTAGTTTTTGACCCAACATGACCCAGTTTTAAACTTGTCTGAGTTTTTATAAAAACAATGATTCTAGATAACTAAATTTCAGGTAAATTGGGAAAAAATGTGTCCGTTAGAGTGCATATAAGGGTTTTCTATGATTTGACCCTGTTACCTAGTTTTTTACCCTATTTCTAACTCGCCCAAGATTTGACATATATAATCATTCTGGCCAGATTTCAGGTTGATCAGACAAAAAATGTGACCTCTAGAGAGAATACAAGGATTTTCTAAGATTTGACCCCATGACCTAGTTATTTGACCTCACTTGACCAAATTTCGAACTCGTCCAAGATTTGATCAAGACAATCATTCTGATCAAATTTCAGGTTGATAAGACAAAAAATGTGTCCTCTAGAGTGCATACAAGGTTTTTTTTAAGATTTGACCCTGTGACCTAGTTATTGACCCCACTTGACCCAATTTTTTACTTGTCTGAAATTTTATCAAGCCAATCATTCTGACCAAATTTCAAGTTAATCAGACCAACAAGAGGGCCATAGTGGCCCTTTATCGTTCACCTGAATGAACTGTCTAAATTTTTTCAATATTCTTCTGCCTCCGTACAACCTGATAATACCTTTTTTACAATTTTCAGGTTGACTTACTAGGATTTTCTATTATTTGACTCTGTGACCTAGTTTTTTATCCCAGTTGACCCAATTTCATAATCATCAAAAATTGCATCAATTCAATCATTCTGACGAAATTTCATGTTGATTGAACAAAAAATGTGGCCTCTAGAGTGCATACAAGGTTTTCCTAAGATTTAACCCCAAGACATAGTTTTTGACCCCAGTTGACCCAATTTGGAACTCGTTCGAGATTTCATCAAGACAATCATTCTGATCAAATTTCAGGTTGATCCAGCAAAAATTGTAGCCTCTAGAGTGCATACAAGGTTTTTCTAAGATTTGACTATGTGACCTAGTTTTTTACCCTAGTTGACCCAATTCGAAATCGTCCGAGATTTCATCAAGACAATCATTCTGACCAAATTTCAGGTTGATTGGGCAAAAAATGTTGCTTCGAAAGTGCATACAAGGTTTTTGTAAGATTTGACCCCAAGACATAGTTTTTGACCCCAGTTGACCCAATTTCAAACTCTTCGGAAATTTCATCAAGACAATCATTCTGATCGAATTTCAGGTTGATCCAGCCAAAAATGTGGCCTCTAGAGAGCATACAAGGTTTTTCTAAGATTTGACCATGTGACCTAGTTTTTGACCCCTGTTGACCCAATTAAATACTCATCAAGAATTGCATATTTCGACTTTCGGGTAGCGTCGCATCCAGCCACGTTAGAAGTACGGTTCGTACACGGACTGTATGGTGATCAAGTGGTTGCAGGTTTGAGAGAGGTCAGGGACTTTCTGGATCAGAATCCATACGAACTTATTATTTTAGATTTTAACCATTTTTACAACATGAGTCAATCAGCCCACAGTCTTTTGTTAGGCGACATTCACAACATTCTAGGACCAAGGTTAGTTCCATCGCCTTTCTCGATACCGAATTACAAAATATGAGGAACAACTCTTCAGGCACTCTGGCAGTCTCCATACCGAGTCATCCTTCTTTATCATGATGACGAAAGTATCGGACCCTATCCGAATGTTTGGTCCAGGGACTATATCGAAGCCCCCTGGGCAAAAACTTTTGACGTGAATACGTTACTGGCGCGTCTCGAGCTGGATTATATTGACAAGGTTCGGCCTAGTAATGACAGGTTATACTGTTGGCAAGGTGTTGTCACGCCTAGCGCAAAGGACATAGCAAGGGGTCCGCTGGCTGGGATCAAAAGACGTGCTTATCGGACTACGGAAGAGTTTACAAAATGGCTTAAAAATAAAATACCAGGTCCACAAGGAATTAATATTTGTGTTGCGGATTTTGTAGAGAACTATGACTTTATTCCAACAGTTATAAGTTTAAACGGATTGATCAAAGATATACAGCCGCAATTTTGAAATATGTAAAACTTTTCAATAAAATGAAAACCGTCCGACTAGGATTGGAATTTAGTTCTTTTGTACATAGTACCGGAAGACAAAAAGGTAGATTTACTGAAAATAAAATTATTGTTTAGCTGAATATTGTTTTTGTTACGTTTTTGATGGGCTATTTGTATTCTCAGAACAGATATTTAATTCAATACCTCAACTGGTTACAGACTATTTCTCGCCAAGTACCAGTTCTCGCCACCTTACCAAGTTCACTGTTGACAACAACTTTCTTAATTCATACAGTAATTTATGAATAAATATTGCATCTTTACCGTGAAAAAGGCTGAGTGGCGAGAACTGGTTCACGGCGAGAATAAGTCTCCAACGAGTATCTGAGTTAAACATGCAAACTCGAGTGTTGAGCCATTTATCAACTAGCTATATACTGTGGCGGGCACAGAATTACTTGAAAGAGGCTCGAACATACCCGTAGGAGGCTTCGTTTCTATTTTTTAAACACTTATTTAATTCTGCAGGAAAATAAAATTTTGGGGGTACATAGGGGGTTCTTTTGAACTAACAGAGCCCCCTCTGCGGATCCGTTACTGATATAAAAGTAAATTATGAAAAAGAGGGATTTTTCATACTGTAATATGTGCTTGGGAATATCACAAGAGTATTATAGTGTCTATAAATATATTTTTATAGTCATGCATTTACGCAATAACTTTGCTCGCAACCCTCATTTTTGTCCATTGGAACGTTCTATCCTTATCCTTCTGCATGTAAATTGAGTCTGCGCATGACATTTCCAACAATTTCACACAAGCGCAAACCCTGTATATTGAGCAGTCAGACATTTACACGATGCAATGAAGATAATTTTCTGATTGTCTTGGGAGGGATAAGGCATTACCTATCTATAGAGTGCAAAGAGAAGATTTTGGTCAGACTGTGCGAAAACTACAGGCTGGCCAGAAGCTTTGCTTTGGGCCCATTAGAACTTGTTGTAAATGAAACAGACAGGCTCAATTTTGTTTCAAACAAATTTCGAATTTTTCGGACGTTTCAACCAGCCTGGCCTAAGTTTTTTCACACAATAATTAAGAAAGATGCAGTCAGTATAGGCTAAGATCAGACTGCACATATGTGCAGGCTGATCTTGGTCAATGCTATGTGCCAAAGTTTTATGTACATCAGGAGGATTTTGAGAGGGGTAAAGTAAATAGAAACAGTAATGGTTTGTTTGTTTTATCTGAAGGGGGTTTTACTCCGCTTTCAACATTTTTCCAGTTATATCTTGGCGGCTGGCGCACCTAACAATGGATTCCTGGTATTTCTAACACCAGTAAGTTCTATTACATCCTTTCCTAGCCTCCAGCTGCTATCCCACATTGGTATAGGATTATCATTCTATTGGTGAAAGACAAATAGTCAGAAAGAATGATTGCTGCCGTCAGGAATCGAACCCAGGACCTTTCCAATGAAAGTACGAGGCGCTACTACAGCGCCATGATGGTGGCTAGAAACAGGAAAGATCTTATCCCGTGATATTTTTGTGGAATATGTTGTATTTGATTGCTTATTAACTGATTTTAACAGTTTTCTACAAATCATTGCAAAATTTTGTAATGGATTCATTTTGGAAACATGAGCAAAACATGTAATTACTTTTCATAGCACCTTGTGTAATTGGTTTAAAGTTTAATAAGATAGAAAAGTGAAGCTTAAAGATACAAATAAAATTTTAAAATAAAACAACAATATTTAAATGATAAAATTTTACAAATCATATCATGACATAATGACAGAATTTAAGACTTGTCCTGACGAATTCCTGACCCTAAGCCCTTGAACTTAGACATTGCAGATACTATAATATTAAAATGTTATTTAGCCATAAAATATTAAGAAACAGACAAAAACAAAATGACAAATGTTGGTGGACAACCTAAACCAAATTACTACGACTAGAAAAAGCTGTAATTATCCTAATTTAGACGCCATCCACCAAAAAATTTAAAACAATATGGCGTAAAAATGACGAAGTTCATAGGAACAATCCTGTTGAAATTCATAATTTGATTGGTCAATTGACTTTTTGATTGACAGCAGCAATTTGTAAATTGATCAAAAGCAAACAATAATTCAGTCTGACTGTGGCATTATTAAGTACTTCCTATGTTCACTGATCACAGGGTAGATTTGGATCAGCCTGTGACCTTCAACAGTCCTCATAGTAAACTAGGTTTTAAGAAAGTGACTTAAATGATAATTAAATATTACGAAAACATTGGATAGACATTTAGACCTTGATTCAGGATCCTGAAAACTCTTTGCACATTCCGTATTTCTCCTTATAAATGCTCCCAGGAGGTATACATAACATGGTCAGGGATCCTTTATTTAGTACATATTTTCTGATTGAAAAAAAAAAAAAATCAGTCATTAAAATTGATGGCTTTGTGACCCATTTCCCTTTAATTTAAGGTGAATTTCCTCTAAACAATCATTAAAATGATTGTTTAGAGGAAATTTATCTCAAATAAGAGAATAAGTCTCAAAAGGTTCCTAAAGTTTAGGCAATTGAAGTGGGTTTTCTTAGTACAAAATGTATGGGTCCTACTATTAGGGAGGGTGCTATAATAAGAGGAAATAGGGTAATACAAATGCAAAGGATGGTACCTATTTTTAAAACATTTTGCTTTGGTTTTAATGTTAAAGTCAGTTTTTTTTTCTCTGAAAACTATCCAATAAAGAGACAAATTCATTCTTCCACTAAAGTCCCAGCCCAAACCAGATGTAAACCCTTGTCATGCTGAATAAAAGACCTTGCAAAAATAATACTAAAATCAAAGTGCTGAAAGCTTTGATTTCCTAATTGTGAGTCAGAATTTGATTATGAAAAAATGATTTTGGAACTTCTCTGGTTTGAAAAGGAAAATTAGGTGGTATAGACTAAGATCAGACTGCACATATGTGCAGACTGATGTTTGTCCATACCTCCTGCCAAAGCAGGAATATTCCGGGATCAGCATGACAAGTGTTAAAATGCACTGAAGAGAGAACCACTAGATTCTAGCAACTTCTATCCACTTTTACAGTAGGGTTGAAAGTTTACAGTTAGAATAAGCTGAAGTTAGTGTCTCAGTAACCCAGCAATAAAATTTAATGTATTCACTTAACCCTTGGCATGCTGAATAAAAAACCTTGCTGAAAGCTCTGTCTTTCTTAATTGTGAGTGAGCAATTGATTTTGAAAATATGATTTCTGAATTTTTACTTTAAAAAAGGAAAATTAGGTTGTATGGACTAAGATCAGACTGCACATATGTGCAGACAGATGTTTGTCCATACCTCCTGACAAAGCAGATTTATTCTGGGATCAGCATGACAAGGGGTAAATTTTCATATTGTTTGTTTCCATCATTTTTCGAGCATTCTGAGTGGCTGAAAAATTGGTTTTAGTCCTCAATGAAATTAATTTTGAGTATGCAGCTATTTTTCATGCTTGTGCCGAAGTTGTCCCATAAGAAATTTGTCTAATTATGGAGAAATTATTCGAGTTTGGCTTCATGGAAATAAATTATTAGATATGAAGAGATTATTTTTTAATTTCATGGCAGTATGAAACTTGAAACCTAATCATACTCATGTATGAATCTGCTTTTCATATTCATACAGTGTGATAAGGTTTTTAGTGTCATACCTCAATGAAATTAAAAATACATCTCTTCTTACCTTAATTGTTAAGCAGGATTTTGATCTTAGTAAGAGTTACAAACTAGCATTAAAATCAATGTCGAACAAACATTTGGCAAAATATGATATGAGCCTGTGTGTGACATTTCCAACAATTTCATAAGAGCACAGCATCCGCACAGTCTGATCTGAGTCATCACTATGTGCTTAACAGATAGCTACAGACCCACGGTTCATGTTGACAATCCCAGAATATTTCTAATGCGCTGTGTGATTGACAAGGCTGCTCGATGTCTCTCCATTATGCACACATGAAATTGTTGGAAATGTAACACAATGGCTCATATGCATTTGTACATAATATATTGAAACTACAAACCTGACAAAACACGTCAAGATTAGGCTATGCCATACCAGGTAGAAAATAAATGATATATACTACTTTCATAATGACAAAAGTCTTCGAGGCCTTTGGCCAGTAGAGCTAATAAGTGTAATATACATGAACTGGTAAATAGAGTCAATAACAGACCTTCAATGGCAAGAAATATGGCAATTACATTCTGGTTTCAAAAAATAATAGGGCCTGAAATTATAAAACTTTAATTGTATTCATCTGAGATTTTACTCAAACTTGAAGTTTGAATAATTGTTCATCTTTTTATTGTTAAATACAGAAAGCTTTTAAAATGAAACAACAACATTGAAAAGATATTAAATATGGCATTTTCAATGTTTTGCTTGAAAAAAATCTCTATTAGAATTTGAGAAAATTCTCTATTGAAAATGAAAAACAAGAGGGCCATAGTGGCCCTTAATCGCTCACCTGAGTGAATTGTCCAAAACACATTTCAAGCAGGTTTTGAAAAATTATTTGGCTAATTTTCAAGCAAAAAAACTTGACTTTTATCACAATAATTATTCTGACAAATTTAAGTTGATTGGAGAAAAAAGTGGAAACCAGGGTGCATACACAATTTTTCTTAGATTTGGCCCAGTGATTTTAGATTTGACCCAGTGACCTTGTTTTTGACCCCACTTGCCCAATATTTCAAACAGGACTGATCTTCTATCAAGACAATCAATCTAACCAAATTTCAGGTTGATCAGACAAAAAATGAGACTTCCAGGTTGCATACAAAGTTTTTCTAAGATTTGACCCCATGACCTAGTTTTTGACCCAACATGACCCAGTTTTAAACTTGTCTGAGTTTTTATAAAAACAATGATTCTAGATAACTAAATTTCAGGTAAATTGGGAAAAAATGTGTCCGTTAGAGTGCATATAAGGGTTTTCTATGATTTGACCCTGTTACCTAGTTTTTTACCCTATTTCTAACTCGCCCAAGATTTGACATATATAATCATTCTGGCCAGATTTCAGGTTGATCAGACAAAAAATGTGACCTCTAGAGAGAATACAAGGATTTTCTAAGATTTGACCCCATGACCTAGTTATTTGACCTCACTTGACCAAATTTCGAACTCGTCCAAGATTTGATCAAGACAATCATTCTGATCAAATTTCAGGTTGATAAGACAAAAAATGTGTCCTCTAGAGTGCATACAAGGTTTTTTTTAAGATTTGACCCTGTGACCTAGTTATTGACCCCACTTGACCCAATTTTTTACTTGTCTGAAATTTTATCAAGCCAATCATTCTGACCAAATTTCAAGTTAATCAGACCAACAAGAGGGCCATAGTGGCCCTTTATCGTTCACCTGAATGAACTGTCTAAATTTTTTCAATATTCTTCTGCCTCCGTACAACCTGATAATACCTTTTTTACAATTTTCAGGTTGACTTACTAGGATTTTCTATTATTTGACTCTGTGACCTAGTTTTTTATCCCAGTTGACCCAATTTCATAATCATCAAAAATTGCATCAATTCAATCATTCTGACGAAATTTCATGTTGATTGAACAAAAAATGTGGCCTCTAGAGTGCATACAAGGTTTTCCTAAGATTTGACCCCAAGACATAGTTTTTGACCCCAGTTGACCCAATTTGGAACTCGTTCAAGATTTCATCAAGACAATCATTCTGATCAAATTTCAGGTTGATCCAGCAAAAATTGTGGCCTCTAGAGTGCATACAAGGTTTTTCTAAGATTTGACTATGTGACCTAGTTTTTTACCCTAGTTGACCCAATTCGAAATCGTCCGAGATTTCATCAAGACAATCATTCTGACCAAATTTCAGGTTGATTGGGCAAAAAATGTTGCTTCTAAAGTGCATACAAGGTTTTTATAAGATTTGACCCCAAGACATAGTTTTTGACCCCAGTTGACCCAGTTTCAAACTCTTCAGAAATTTCATCAAGACAATCATTCTGATCGAATTTCAGGTTGATCCAGCCAAAAATGTGGCCTCTAGAGAGCATACAAGGTTTTTCTAAGATTTGACCATGTGACCTAGTTTTTGACCCCTGTTGACCCAATTAAATACTCATCAAGAATTGCATCAAGACCATCATTTTGACCAAAATTTAGGTTGATTGAGCAAAAAATGTGGCCTCTAGAGTGCATACAAGATTTTTCTATGATTTGACCCTGTGACCTAGTTTTTGACCCCAGTTGACCCAATTTTGAACTCCTATGAAATTTCATCAAGACAATCATTCTGACCAAAATTCGGGTTGATTGGGCAAAAAATGTGGCCTCTAGAGTGCATACAAGGTTTTACTATGATTTGACCCCTTGACCTAGTTTTTTGACCCCAGTTGACCCAATAATTTGGAACTCATCTGACATTTTATCAAGACCATCATTCTGACCAAAATTCGGGTTGATTGGGCAAAAAATGTGGCCTCTAGAGTGCATACAAGGTTTGACTATGATTTGACCCCTTGACCTAGTTTTTGACCCCAGTTGACCCAATAATTTGGAACTCATCTGAGATTTCATCAAGACCATCATTCTGACCAAAATTTGGGTTGATTGGGCAAAAAATGTGGCCTCTAGAGTGCATTCAAAGTTTTTCTATAATTTGACCCTGTGACCTAGTTTTTGACCCCAGTTGACCCAATTTCGAACTCGTCCGAGATTTCATCAAGACAAACATTCTGACCAATTTCAGGTTGATTGGGCAAAAAATGTGGCCTCTAGAGTGCATACAAGGTTTTCTATGATTTGACCCTGTGACCTAGTTTTTGACCCCATTTGACCCAATTTGGAACTCGTCCGAGATTTTATCAAGACAATCATTCTGACCAAAATTCAGGTTGATTGAGCAAAAAATGTGGCCTCTAGAGTGCATACAAGGTTTTTCTATGATTTGACCCTGTGACCTAGTTTTTGACCCCAGTTGACCCAATTTCGAACTCGTCCAAGATTTGATCAAGACAATCATTCTGACCAAATTTTAAGTCGATCGAGCAAAAAAAGTGGCATCTAGAGTGCATACAAGGCAAATGTTGACGACGGACGACTGACGACGGAAGACAGACATCCACCTAACCACAAAAGCTCACCTTGGGCACTTCGTGCTCAGGTGAGCTTAATATGTGACCTCTATGGTGCAAAAAGAGTTTTCTAAGATTTGACCCTTTGACCTTGTTTTTGACCCCAGTTGACCAAATTTCCAACTCACCCGAGATTTGACCAATACAATCATTCTGACCAAATTTCAAGTTGATCAGACAAAAAATGTGACCTCCAGAGTGCATAAAAGATTTTTCTTAGATTTGACCCATGACCTAGTTTTTGACCCCATTTGACACAATTTCTAACTCATCCGAAATTTTATCAAGACAATCACATTGACCAAATTTCAGGTTGATTGGGCAAAAAATGTGGTCTCTAGAGTGCATACAAGGTAAATGTTGACGACACACGATGGATGACACACGAAGGACGACACACGACGGACGACACATGACGGACGACACACGACGAACGACGGACATCCATCCAACCACAAAAGCTCACCTTGAGTACTTTGTGCTCAGGTGAGCTAACAAGGTATGTTTGTGAAACACTTATCCCCCGCCACTGCCATACAGTAGTTTGATACAATATGATAATCTATAGCAAACCTTAATCGAACTCAATAATCTGTGGCAATACTTAATTCATTTTGTAGCCTTAAATTTCTACACATTTAACCTAAATAAAATTGTTCTTGGCCTTGACCAATGACCTTGAACTTGGTCCCAACAGAAAGATCTCGTCCAAAGCAATCACCATGAAAAATATGAAGACTTTCACGCACCATTCAATAGTAATGGCCAACGTTAAAGGTTTTTTTCTTCCAGAAAAATGGACAAACAGAGTAACAGACAAAAGGACAAACAGACAGGCAAAACACAATATGCAAGGAATGAAAAGTTTTACAATCTCAGACCCAGATTTGATTTAAGCTACTTTGGCAAAACACAATTAAATACAGATTAAAAGTATGAGATTGGCACTGTGATAATTATTTGATTATATACGTAACAAGAACACAACAACTGGATTCCATATAAGACTGCATGTACTTGATAGTCAAACATGCTAAAATCAGGGTTTAACGTAGTTGACCCGCTATAGCTCTTTTTTTTTATTTTCATGCAACATTTCGGAGGTAATGAACTGTACCAGTGATAACCGAGGTTTCCTAATGGTTAACATAATGAAAGATCATGTGTTCTATGTTGCTGAACTATCATGCGTCCACTACCTTAAACCAGTGATAGTCATTTTAGCCTTTCACAAACTTTCCTTATATGACTAACCTTGCTCAGCGTTTTTAATTGGTTTATTTGTTTGAATGGGGTTTAAAGCTGCTATAAACATTTTTTCAGAAATTTTATGGGGGCTCAAACACCTTACCATGATATTGATTCCTAGTTTTTTCTCTCAAAGGTACAACAAAGATACATAGGATCTGTCATGAGATTTTTATTAGAGAAAAGCTGATCTTAACTCAAATGTTATTTATCAAGCTTGGTGACCTTAATAACTTTTCTATTCTAAACTAGCTTGTCTTATTCTCATTTTAACCATATTTTGTACGTTAAAAACCATTTTTTGAAACATTCCAAGGACAGAAATCCCGCAAAAATGTGCGCTAGTTAACATTGGGATGACATAATTTAGAATGTGATCCTACACATGTGTAAGGCAAGGATATCTCTGATTGCTGTTTGTTATAGAAGTGAGAAGTATATTTTTTTTCCAAGACTCCAGCTACTCATCCCATAATCTCATATGTAGGCATGGAATATCCACCAATCAATAAGATCATTTACAGACCATTAAGCTAGTGGACTTTCAATAGTTCTGCAACGTTTTGGAACTCGACATGATCTTTAACAATGCTGACCCAGGTTTACTAATGAAATCATTAGGAAACCTTGGTTAACACTGTTTAAAGTTCATTACTTCCGAAACGTTGCAGAACTTTTATGGGTCCACAACCTTAAAAGACCAATAGTTCATTATTGTTGTCTTTCCATAGTCTAAAGATCAACACATAACATTTCTCTTTTCTAAACAAGTTTCATGAAAGGTTTATACTTTTGAACAATCATACTGACAAAATTATTACCCTCAAAGCTGAAATAAAAAAGATTGGATAACGGTTCCTTTTCACATGTTTTCTAATGGAATTGTTTCAAATATTCTAACCAAGTTTCATGAAGATTTGGTCATATTTGTAGCCCTAGAGTGTAAACACTTGAATTGTTGATGTCTTGCCGGGGGGAATTACAAATGTGCAAATAGATTTATTTAAGAGTGAGCATGTTAATTGTGAGAACAGATAAACATTGAATTATAACATGTATTCAATTTTCCAGTGATAGGTTTTAAACTTAAGTTAAAAAATATGAAGAAAGAAGACAGGTTAAAAAGGGAAATTTCAATGATAAAACATTTTATAATATTACGTACGTCGAGGGAGTGAAATAACCCCATTGAATATTGATATTATGCAGGTGTTATTACACTAGTGGAACAACTATGAAAATGAGCTCAGAGCGAATATCAACACTATTTTGTAACAGCAAAATGACGTCATAATGTATATACTGTGACTTCAGTTTTAAAACAGCTTTATTAAGTTTTTCATAAAATTGAAATGTTGAATTTCGAGAATATAGACAATATTTCACAAAAGTTTGGGTCATTTTATAAATGGAATATAAAATTTGTGCTCATAGAATACAGAAATTATTAAACTCATCATCTAAAACATAGGGGTCTGAAATAACCCCCCCCCACCATATAGACTAATAATATATATATATTATTAGTCTATATGGTGATGGGGGGGGGGGGGGTTGGACCCCTATGACCCCCACCTGTTTATTTTTACTTTGGGGACATAAGAGGATACCTGTAAAAATTTGATTCTAAGATTGTAAATGCAAGTAAATGAAAGACAACTAGTATATCTTTTCAAAATTTGAAGTTGCTAGCACATAAGGTTTTGAACAAAATGTTCCAAACAAAAATATAAGAGTAAAAACAACCAATGGCAAAAACTCCAAAAGTGGGCGGAAAAGAATGATTCTTGTACATGCCACTTGTCCTCAATTAGATCTATATGTGTACCAAGTTTGAAGTTGCTAGCACTGATGGCTCAGGAGATATGGTCCGGACAAAAATGTAAGGATAAAAAACAACAACGGACAACAACTAAAAAAAAAATGGATGTGGCAGAGTAACAGTTCTTGTCCATTACACTTCTTCTCAATGAGATCTACCAGTGTACAAAGTTCGAAGTTGCTAGGGCTTATGGTTTAGGAGATAAGTACAGGACAAAAATGTTAGGATAGAAACAACAAAGGGCAATAACTCAAAAAGTGGACATGGCAAAATGACAGTTCTTGTACATGACACTTGTCCTCAATGAGATCTATAAGTATAGCAAGTTTGAAGTTTCTAGCACTTAGGGCTTAGAAGATATGTTCCAGACAAAAATGTAATGGTAAAAACAACAAAGGGCAATAACTCAAAAAGTGGGTGTTACAGAGTAACAGTTCTTGTACATGACACTAGTCCTCAATGAGATCTATAAGTGGACAAAGTTTAAAAATGCTAGCACTTATAGTTTAGGAGATATGATCAGGACAAGAATGTAAGACTAAAAACAACAAAAGGCAATAACTCAAAAAGTGGACATGGCAGAGTAACAGTTCTTGTACATGACACTTGTCCTCGATAAGTTCTATCAGTGTACAAAGTTTGAAGTTGCTAGCACTTATGGTTTAGGAGATATAGCCCGGACAAAAGAGTGATGTACAGACAGACAGACGGACAGACGGATGGACAGACAGATGGAATCGAGCAAACCTATAGTCCCCCAACCGGTAACCGCCGGGGGACTAATAAAGACTAATAAAATTCATATCAGGGGGACAGTACAAAACTATTGTAAGTACTTATATAAATAGATGCTGGATAACCCAAACAATCTAAATTAAACAAGAGGACCATGATGGTCCTAAATCGCTCACCTTCCTCTCTTTGTCTCATTAAATACATCAAATTTTCAAGTTGTACTTTTATGATTTGAGGCCTCTAAGGCTGTTAACAAGACAATTTTCACTAAGGTCCCTTTTCCCATGATATGACATGGATCTTTCCCATTTTCAATAGGGTTTATCCTTGTAACCTGACAAAGATTCTGACTAAGTTTCATGAAGATAGGACCATATTTGAGGCCTCTAGAGTGATAAGAGCAAAAATGTCATTATAGCCCCTTTTCCCATGATATGGCACGGATCCTTCCCATTTTCAATAGGGTTCATCCTTGTGACCTGACAAACATTCTGACCAAGTTTCATGAAGATTGAATCATGTTTGTGACGTTTAGGGTTTAAACAAAAAATGTCATTTAGGCCCCTTTTCCCTTGATATGGTTTGGATCCTTCCCATTTTCAATAGGGTTCATCCTTGTGACCTGGCCATCATTCTGACAAAGTTTCATGAAGATTGGGCCATATTTGTGGCCTCTAAAGTGTAAACAAGAAAATTGTCATTAAGGCCCCTTTTCCCTTGATATGGCATGGATCCTTTTCATTTTCAATAGAGTTCATCCTTGTGACCTGGCCATCATTCTGACAAAGTTTCATGAAGATTGGGCCATATTTGTGACCTCTAGAGTGTAAACAAGAAAATTGTCTTTTAGGCCCCTTTTCCTGTGATATGGCATGGATCCTTTCCATTTTCAATAGGCTTCATCCTTGTGGCCTGACCAACATTCTGACCAAGTTTCATGAAGATTGGATCATATTTGTGACCTCTAGAGTGTAAACACTTAAACTGTTGACTGTGGAGGACGAACGACGGACATTCAATGATCACAAAAGCTCACCTTGACCACAATGTGCTCAGGTGAGCTAAAAAGAAGAATAACTAATACAAAATAATACTTTCAGAGTTATCCCCCTAGAAAGTCTATATAGCTCTTGTGATGATGAACACACATGCCAAGTTTCATGTGAAAATCTCAAATAACAAAGATATGACCAAGGTTAAAGTTAGTCACCCCAACATCAACACCCATACCAACAACAATGCCAATGCAAAGGATGCTACTGTGATGACTATACCTGCAGTTTTCTCGCAGTTGACCCAAAAATGTGACGTCTTATTGAAATGAGTGGTTCTGTCAGAACCTATCAATTTGTTATCAAGAATTCACAAGGGGTCCTTTCTTGAATAAAAGGTCAAATAATTGTGTAATATTTCCCTCTTATTGCACTATGAAAAGTGAAGATCTAGATTATTAACCATATTGCACCTCCCAGAATCTTTGTACAACAAAATAATTGAAAATATTTAACCTTATCTTGCTGAATTGAATTTTCTTCAAACAAATTTCCAATTCTTGGGACATTTCAACCTGTCCGTCACAAGTTTTACCTCTAAAATACTTTAGAACAAAGCAGGCAAAGAAGGCTTAGACTGCTTGTCTGCGCAGGTTGATATTAGTCTATACCGTCTGCCAAAGCTTTGTATATTTTGTGGAAAGCATGAGAGATCTGAATTAATTAGGCCCATTACATTCTCATCTCAAAAAAGAAAAAAGAAAGATAAAATTATCAAAAGTTATGCTAACTCCTAAAATTTTTCCCTGTACAGTCCCTTGATTTAATATTTCTATAATTTTTTATTTGAAAATATGTTATGAAAAGGAAATAAGAGGACCATGAGGGCTGGAAATACTCTGCTGACTGTCAATTTTTTTCCTGATTTTAATCAGATATTTCAGGAACTTTATTGCTTTAAGGAGAAATTCTCAGGTAACAATAACCAAACACCTTATCCTCTTGCACTCAATTTTTTACACTTAATCGTGTAAATGAGAATATTTTGAGCAAAATTCCATAAGGCTCCTTTTCCAAAGATTTTCGGTGGATCTAACCAATTTTTGAAAGGTACTTGCCAAATGACCCTACAACCATCTTGTTAAATGTTCAAGTAAATCTGCATATATTTGAAGACTTTATCTCGTAAACAAGGATATTTTAAGCGAAAATCCATAAGGTCCCTTTTCCTTTGCTTTTCCAACAGATCAGCCCCTTTTTCAAAAGGAACCTTCCTCAAGACCATTAAATCATCCTGTGAAAGTTTCAAACAAATCTGATACTACTTGTAGACTTTATCACTTAATTGGGAATATTTACATCCCCTTTTCCCATGTTTTCATGTATGGATAAGCCCCATTTTTTAAAGGAACTTCCTCCTGACCCTACAATCATCCTGTGAGAGTTTCAAGTATATTCGATAATATTTGTAGACTTATGTAAATAACAGTTGTTTACGGACAGACAGGTTGGATCCACACCATAGCTACAGCTCTTCTGACTTTCAGAGCACTGCCTATCAGTGCCTATGCTCAGCTGTGGAGTGCTGGACAGTGGAACAAGATATAACACAAATTACCGATCGCCCATTTTTTTCCGCAAATGAAAGGTCGCCATTTTGTTTGAAATTCAAAAAATATATCCCATAACCTGACGATCTGCTCGAATAAGTTGGCTACGTGAATTTATGTCATAATGGGCGGAGACTACGTTCAAAACCGGACAGTGACGTCATAATCTTGTCTGATAAAATGTCTCAAAGGACCCTTAACTTGAATTGAGAATTTATAAAAAAAGTTTTTTTGAGGTAATGCTCATACACAATTGTTCATTAAAATGAGGAGAAATTCTTGAATAATGTGTCTGCATGTTAATCAAGAGAAGATTATGCTGATATATAACTGTTTTGATAATAAAATTATTAATCTATATTTATACAGCAGTAAGAAAGATCGACCACATTGCTTGAATGAAGCCTTTCTGTACTCCCTATCATATTTTCAAATTGAGATATATAAAAAAGACAAAAAAAAAAAAAAAGACGACAGGGTTGAAACATCTATAATCTCAATTCCTTTTTAAAATGAATACTTTTAAGAAAACTAGAAAGCCATGAATGGCTTGAGTCGCTCCACAGGCTTGAAATTCTTGTAAAAGCAAATGAATGTTTTGAGTAGATTTTTAGATATTTGGGGTTCTACTGATGTGAAAATGATTTTCAAAGTATCAACTATATAACAGATAGAGAAATGACCTCCGCTATTAAAAGACATATTTTTCATCAATTCAAATTAATTTTTGGCTGCATGATAATGGGTCACCCAAAGATCATACCAAAAATGTTTGATTGATATCCATCAGTTACATTCAGAGAAAATGATTTTCATAGTTTCGACTATTTAACATATTGAGAAATGACCTCCACCCATAAAATGCATTTTTTTTTCATCCAATCAAAATGATTTTTTGTAGATTGATAAAGGGTCACTCAAGGATCATTCCAGTGAAATTTGGTTGATATCCATCAGTCAGATTCTGAGAAAATGATTTTCAAAGTTTCCACTATATAACACATAGAGAAATGACCTCTGCTAATAAAATGCATATTTTTCATCCAAACAAAATATGTTTTGGTACACTGATAAAGGGTCACTCAAGAATCATTCCAGTGGGATTTGGTTGATATCCAACAATTAGATTCTGAGAAAATCATTTTCAAAGTTTCCACTATATAACATAATAGAAAAATGACCTCTGCCCATAAAATGCATATTTTTCATCCAATCACAATGATTTTCTGTAGATTGATAAAGGGTCACTCAAGGATCATTCCAGTGAAATTTGGTTGATATCCATCATTTAGATTCTGAGAAAATGATTTTCAAAGTTTCCACTATATAACATATAGAGAAATGACCTCCGCCCATAAAATGCACATTTTTCATCTGATCACAATGATTTTTTGTAGACTGATAAAGGGTCACCCAAGGATCATTCATGTAAAATTTCATTGGTATCCATTGATTAGAATCTGAGAAAACTCACTTTTTACTATTTTTGGAAATAAGCCACGCCCATTAAATCCATGTTTTTCATTGGATCGAAATTTCTTGAACAACTTTGAAAGAGGGTCACCCAAGGATCATTCCTGTGAAGTTTGGTTGAAATCCATCCAGTAGTTTCTGAGGAGAAGATTTTTAAAGAAAAGTTTACGACCGGACGCACGCACGGACGGACGGACGGACGGACGGACGCACGACGGACACAACGCCATGACAATAGCCCCAGTGGCTTTCAGCCAGTGGAGCTAAAAAGCAATCCAATGTTCTATAGATGACCAAAGTTTAAGGTCCATTTACGACAAGTCACATGAAAGGTTGCCATTGAATGACAAACAGTGGGGATTAAAGACAAATGAAAGGGCTTTTGGCATCTATATTAAATGTAAGCACTTAGAAAGGTTCATGTAGGCAAATTATTGTAGAACAATTTAAAATAGGCCTACTTAAATGATTCTAGGAATAAAACTATTTTCAAAATCAAAGCGATTCGAAACATGTTAGACCTTTGAGCTCTGACCAGTATCGAAAGTCAGTGTGGTCTATTTAACTTTGACGTATTATCGGCTGGGAACCAAAACTAGCTTTTCAATGTGTTATTTATTTTGCTTGTTGCAAACATAATAATTATATTATTGACCATGAATATGATATGGTTTTGCTTCTTTGCATGGTGTTTGACGCCGCTTTCAAGAATCTTTCAGTTATATTGTAGCGGCTGTGGCACCAAACAATGGATTCCTGGAATTTCTAACACCAAAATTACCAAAACTCTCTTTCCTAGCTTCCATCTGCTATCCCACATCTACGATTATCGACCCATTGGTGGGATAAAATAGTCGTAAAGGATGAATGCCGTCGTCGGGGATAGGATCCAGGGCCTTTTGAATGATCACCACAGAGTTAACAATTGCGCAACTGAATATGCCGTGATAGATAACTGTTTTTCTAGAAAGACAAAACCCCTATAAAAGAGAGACATAGTGTCCGCGAAAAGCTTACTAAAAGAATACAAAATTCATCAGTTGCAACCACGAGGTTTTGTTCAACGAACGTTCTCAACTGATTTTGTCTCGCCAAATGATAAATTACTTTCAGAAACCCTGTGGTGATTAAATTCGCTCCTCCCACTTTTTGTTTACCTTGATTTTATTGAAGGATGTATGACGCAACAAAAATGAATGACATCATTGATTGACATGCAACTCATTTGACATAGCATTATTCGGCGAAAAAATAAGTCGATCGGTAAAACAGTTATAGTTCATATTCTGACAATTTACGCATATAACCTTGCGCTCCACTAACGCTCCGCTTGGGTTATATCGTGTAAATTGTCAGAAATGAACTATAACTATTACATGTAAAAGTTTCCGCAGGATGACGATGACTCCAACAACAGCAAGAAACCAAGGCTATAGCAATACCTTGGGTTTTCTCCAAAAGCTGCCAAGCTAAGAAATGTTTTGGACCACAAAGATCATTTTTATTTTCGCATCAAATTCAATTGCTCAAAGCAGAACAGTAATAACTGCCTATAAGGGAATTGGCAGTTAAAACTGTTTTGCATTAAGCCATCCACCTGTTTTTCTTTGTCAACTGTAAGCTCTTTCAAATTTGACAAGTCAAAACATCTCAAATTTAACTACAATTTTAGCTGGTCTGATTCTGAAAAGATCTTAATCAATTCATCATTTTGACAAGGTCTGATTTTGTGTGCTGGTCATAATTCTTAATAAAATCTAGATATATGTTGAAGGGTGCAAAACTATTTCAAGTGCCTATAAAATTTATAGGCACTTACAATAGTTTATGTTGACCTCCCGAAGTGCTTGTCATTTCTCGCTAAAATCAAATATTTTTTACTTCACCTGCGTTCAGAGTGACAGGTAGGCTGACTTCTTGAGACGGAAATTTTGAGTACAAAAACACAGAGAATATAACTAAAGAGGCCCCTAGAGAGAACTCCAGTGTTATCTTAAAGTCAAATAAGAATACGGAGGCAGCACTTGATGATATTATGGCTATACTTGTGGCAAATCCTTTGAGTATATTATCAGCGTATTTCACGACAAACGCCACTACCAGTCCACCTAAAGCTTGTAATGAGATAACAACGCAGACTAGAATGTCGTAACCATAGAAAAATCCTTTCTCGTGAATTGTAGCACCTTCCTTTAACTCCATCGTCAAATAGGCTATGAACACCCCTAGCACTCCAAGCTGAACATTCCGTAACATAACTGTCTGTTTGGTTCCTTTGAGAATTTTTTCAAAGTAAACACCAGCAAATCCTGACATTAAACAAGATATTGCAACGGCTATAACCCCTTTAAAATGATCACGCTGTATGTTGTCATTACTGGCCGTACCACTGGATGAAAGTTTGACCAGCGCCACACCAACTGTTAATATCACCAAGGCAGTCCATTGCACCACAGACAATCTTTTGTTCAAGAGTAAAAACGAGAATAGAGCTGTTGTTAATATCTTCATTTGGTAGTAGACCTGTATATATAAACATTAGATAAATCTATCTTGCTCAAGCCACCACATCTATACAGTGACATGTCTATTAAGCAATGTTTTCAAAATCCCCTTCTTTAAATCAAACATCTTAACACGTAGACTTTATCGGGTTACATATTATTGAACATGAATCCTATGTTGTTTAAACACATTAAAATCAGCTCAATGGGACGATTCTTTTGAGTTTTAACTACATAGGATTATTTAGAAATTCACTGTAACATATTTATTCCAACATAATTATGTTTCTCATTTATAAACAAAGAGTGTAATAGAAATTCTCATTTATAACCCCAGTTTTTTGGTGGACCCGTAAAGAATCGCTTAATACACATTTTACTGTGATCTACAATTCATTTTGGTAGATAATCAAGGCTATTGCTGGATAAGAATTAGACCAGCCATGATACTTTCAATGCTTAACCATTGCAATTACTAAAAGATTATTCCTCGCTTTTGTTCATTTTACCTTTTTTTTAATTTTATCAAAGCAGGGCCCAATGTATCCATGATGTCATAACATTGCTCTGTAATCTCATGCAAAATGATGAGCATTAAGAAAATATACTCTAAAGTCATCACATTTTGTCTAATTTTTACATTGAAAAAAAAAAAAAAAAAAGAACAATTGTTGTTGTGGTTGTTTGTTTTCTTTTAAAAAGATATCCTTTGTAGTTCACTTGATGAGAGATAAATTAATGTAACACTGAAACAAACAAATAATGGAAATTTCTTTAATGCTTTTTGGTGGTTTATCGAGAAATAACGGTGGATTATCACTTGATAATCTCAACGCAAAAGCAGTGAAATCATCAAAAACTTATACCCTGCTTTTGTGCATTTCATCATATCTGACGTCATCTATATTCGGGGCGAAATAAGTGACGTCACAATGAACGTCGCATAGCAATCACGTTCAAAATGATGCGCATTACAAATAAATGTCTTACACATTGCACATTTTGTCTCATTTTTGCATTAAAGAATTAGAATAACCGTTCGTTTTTCGTGTAAAATCGATTTATATTTCATTTCGTGAACAACAAAAGCTTTATTTTCACTTGTGGCTCTGCCACTCGTGAAAATATAGCTTTTGTTGTTCACTCAATGAAATATAAATCGATCTTACACTGAAATAAACGCTTATCCTCTATTTCTTTAGTGCTTTTCAGTGGATTATCAAGAAATAAAGGTAGATTATCATTTGATAAGATAACCACCAAACCAGTGGAATATCCTTCTTCCCATCATTTCATCTTTTTTGGTGATATCTAAGCGGAGCCCAATAAAATAATGATGTCATAACTTGTACAGTAATCACATGCAAAATAGCACTCTTTCAGAAAATTTGTCAAAAAAAAATCACATTCTGTCTCATTTTTGCCATAAAGAAATAGAATAATAAAGAAATATATTAGTATAAAGGTGTCCTGATCCAGTCAAGTTACACTTTCTTTTTGTACAAAACATTTTTAACGAATCCAAAGAAAAGAATAGCATGTATTTGCTACATTGAAAAGCTTCCATATTCATTTGATAACCAAAAATTTAGCTAACCTGAAAGGTTGCAGCTTCTAAGTTTGACAGAGCCACAAAGAGTAGATTGTTCTGTAATGTGTATATTAGTGAGGGGACTGCCACCTTCACACAGTCCATTGGCTGAAGAATTATATTGGTGTGGAGGTGTCTCACCAGTCCATTTATACTTCCTTCTTGTATTAACATTATCAACAGACAGGCTGTCACCTTTAACATCTCAGAGACGATGATTGCTGTACTTGAGAAGAACATGCTGTCCGTCTTTCTTGTCCTGACGTAACTTAACGACAAAATGTGCAAAGAATTCTGGGTAGTCAAAAGAAACAGACTCAGATATTTCTTCCACATTTTCCAAATTTGACTTCTCAAGTTCCTCTTGAACTAGCCACAGAGTCTATATTTGTATTAAATCATTACCTGAAGTATATCAAATGACATGAATTGAAATTGAGCCTGTGTGTGACATTTCCAACAATTTCACATATGTGCAAAAGTAAAGACTCTGGTCAGTCTGTGCATTTACACAGCCTGACCAGAGTCTTCACTTTGCATTCTGTAGATAGAGAAGGTCCTAATCCCTCTTCAGGCAGTCAGCATGTGCAATTACATGTATTGTATTGTATAACGTTAGTTGTCTTGGCTGCTCAATTCTTGTTCATCACACACATGTTTAGTTGTTGGAAAAGCTATGCGCAGGCTCAATTTTAATATTCTAGCTTTGAACATAATTAAAGAAAATTATATTTCAAAACAACTCTTAAAGTACCCTAGAATATTTCTAAACGATGATCTAAACAAAGAAATGTAATAACTATAATAACTAATACAAAATGGTAATGGATAGGGATCTGAGAAGATTTTGGAAGTAAGGGGACAATGTCCCTATTGATAGAATTTTTTTTAAAATATATGTGTCATACTAACAATTTAGCTACCAGTGTTTTGGAACCAAGGGGACAGTGTCAACATGGTAATACAAGATGTATTTGTGAAACACAAATGCCCCCAAAATGGTATTTTTTTCAAACTGTGACCTTGACAGATGGCCTTGACCTTGTCACATGACTTTCACATTGGTATCTATAGAAGCGCATGATCGAGATCTACCAAATATGAGCATTGAATCTTGAATAGCCTTAAAGTAATTGGCAACGTTAGGTTTTTGGCTTAGTTTTGCAGACAGACAGACAGAATGAAGAAATTGGACAACGGTTACCCAATATGCCCCTGATCTTTCGTTGGGCGGGTATGAAAAAACTGGGGATATCATATCTGTAATTTTATGGTGACAATGTTCCAAAAACGCAGCCTTGGCATATCAGTGAAAGGAGAGGAAATAAGTTCCAAAAATCTTGGAACAATTGTTCAATAATTTTTACTGCAGAGTGATCAAATTCAAGCCCCTAAGATTCTCTTGTTATTGTATTACATATTCAACAGGGTCTCCCTTCAACATATAACAATTATTTTACGCTGTGTTGAATAAGACATATTCATAGTATCCCCAAAACTGCATTTTTTTAGAAGTTTGACCTTGATAATTGACCTTATCAGATGTCATCATGACCTTCAGAGACTGATGAGAGGAACCTTTTATGCCAATTGGCAAATATAAGAATTGTTGTCTGAATAGTGTTGAAGTCATGGGAAAATGTTTAATTCACACATTAAGATTTCATTGACAGACAGACAAACAGCCAACAAACATGACTAAAACAATACACCTCTTATGTATTGATGTTGGGAGAGGCAAGATAAGAGCAGGAGTTTAGTCTGACATCAACAAAATTGGGTCCAAAGGATCTGATGATTGGGATTTCAAGGGTCCTTTCATAAATTTTGAGTCCCTGCTTTAGATCTACACTGTTTCTTTTAGACTATAATCTTGTAGTATGTACACTTACAAGGGTTCCCTTGATACTGAAATTGATGGAAGTATATTAACATTTCAGGCTCAACTTCAGAAAAGTATTGAAGATTGTTTCAAACAGTCTACAATTCCTTTTCTAAAGCTGATTCCAAGAGGGACTCATAACACATAGTTTTAAGAAGCCTGAATACTTATGGGTCTTTGGACTCATATCACATAGTTTTAAGAAGCCTGAATACTTATTTCTGTGTCTCAAATACACAAAATATGCGTCCTTTAAACCCTGTAATATGCCCATATTTAAGCACACTGAGTGGTCACAGCCCCTTTTCCTACCTATCTTAACAACCCTTTTCCTTACTATTTTAAAATTCTCTTTTATCTCCCATATACAGTAGTTAACCTTTGTCCAGGGGTGTTAAATTCTCATGCCTGACTTGTCCGACACAGGCTTTTGTACCTGCAGAAAAGTACAAATTTCGAGGCTACTTGTCAGTGGACAAGTAATACCAGGGCAAATCTTGGAATGGTACTAAATAGATAAAAGATATTAATTAGCATAATGTTTTATTCTAAGCGGAGAAAACATTGTATTTTATGAAGAAAATGCTGAGTTCCAGCATTTTCTTCCCTTGAAACAAGGTTTTCTCAAAAATTTTGTGTTCTCCTTTTTAGTGGACAAGTCCACTTTGATCCAGGACAAGAAGAAAATCACATTTTACTTGTCCAGGGACAAGAGGAGATAAACTGTTTTCCACATCCCTGCCTTTGTCAAGCTGAGTAAAAAGGTTTTGTTTGTTTGTTTGAATGGGTTTTACACCACTTTCAACAATTTCGCAGTTATATTGCAGCGGCAAGAGCACCTAACAATGGATTCCTGGCATTTCTTTCACCTGTACTACCATTACACCCTTTCCTAGCCTCTGACTGCTATCTCACATACATTTAAGATTATCTACCCATTGGTGAGAGACAAACATTGGAAAGGATATTTGCCGCCACCGGGGATCGAGCCCAAACTTCCAGATTGGAAGAGTAAAAGGGTTCACTATTTTAAAACAAAATGTTGAAAGCACTAATGCAGTAATTGAAAGTCAGCTTTTATTTTCAGCAGATAATTTGCAAACTTTGCTGGTTAAAAGGGAACATAAGGAGATAAATACCAAGATAGGACAGAATGACTATTGTGTGCAGGCTTATCTTTGCTAGGATAGTGGACCCGTAATAGTTCCACAACATTTCGGGAGTAATGAGCTTTAACACTGTTAACCAAGGTTTCCTAATGATTTTCATTAGGAAACCTCAGTTAACATTGTTTAAGATCTGGAGTTCCGAAATGTTGTGGAACTATTACAGGTCTACTACCTTAATACTAATTTACATGTATTTTAGTTATAGCTTATAAAGTTATTCTCGGACAACATGTCCCTGAGAGAGAGGCAGTGGTTTAGACCCACTACAGTAGAATTCCTTTATTAGCAACTCAGATAATCGGGATTTGCAGGTTATAAGCAAATTTTCCTCCGGTAAAAAACTTTCTTTTTTAGTGCAATTAAAATTCGTCGGATAATTGGAAGTCTGATAAAAAAAAATCCCAGATAATGGAAACAATACTTTTGCACAATGAACCTATTTTATCGCATTTAACAAACAATTTGGAGGTAACATCAGGACAAAATATATCAAAATACAAATTAACAAGTTTTGGCTTTACATTTCAGGTGATAACACAATTCCAAAGGTACAAAGATGAGTCAACATATCAAGTTGTTGATCCCACCTGATGTGTAGTTGTTATTCAATTGTGTTAATCAAATGTTTGAAAAATGCTCTGAATGCATTTTCTTTAATTTTTTAGTATTGCCAGTGGTTATTCAAACAATCGATTTCATTGCTTCTTTTCTTTTTTCTTTCCTTTAGACAAAAGTTTGAAACAAATCGTTGTCACAAAGGCATTTCATAGCAAAAATTACCCACTTTAGATTTTCAATAACAATGCTTATCAAAATATCTGAGTGATGAAGACGCAACAGAATCATAAGCTTTCTTGTCTAACCAATTTTAAATACTGCATCACTCTATAAATTTCTTGGAGAATGACCTGACCTAATAACAGACTACAGAACACCTTGCCTGGTTGAGGGTGTCTTCACAACAAAAGCTTTTCTCTCTTGTATTCTTAGTTGTGACTACATAAACCTCATTAGATAGTCTGCTGATGTGTGAGGCTGTCAGCATATCAGAGAGAGGGGTACATTATTACAGCTAGGATTATCCAACAATAGAAACCTCTGCTTAAGAGCTACTTTTCTTTTGACAAATAGATGCTGCTTTTCAGTGGATTCCTCTACAGTTGGCTGAACCGGGACTGGCTTTTAAGTGATAAGGCCATTAAAACGTCCTGGCCATGACAATGTTGGGGTTCAAACAAAAAACCTCCTTTTCATGACTTGAGTGCCTAAATAACCCTTTGCTGTTTAATCCCTGCTTTTTACGTGCCTGTGATTTTATGATTGAGAAAACATTGTGAAAAAAGAAAAAATTGCTTCTGACAAGCAATTTCTTCTTTTTCCACACTATTTTCTACCCTACGGAATGGTTATTTTTCAAATTAAACCCACTTTTAATTGTCGTCTGCAAAACCTTTGAATTTGGACAGGTCCTAAATCTTGTAAAACAGGAAAGGGATAAAGATACCGGATTTTATGTATAGCTGTACAACAACTTCAACAAATAACATAAGTTAGGGCAGGTGTCAACACTTTCACCCGCCCTCAGGCCCAAAACCTGTGATTTTATGAAGGACTGATAGAATTTACCATATTGCAGGTCCTTCAGGCCTGTAACTAATGACCTTGTCTTTTTCAACCAATCTTGTTTTTTTCATCTCTAAAGTTGCCTTTCCAATTATAATTATTTCTTCTTTTCTAACAATGTTTTTTTTCTTCGATTTACTTCTAATGTGCTAAATAATATCCATAGATTTCTTGGGGCGCATTTTTATTAGGGAGGACCTGTAGGATTTGAGACTAACAGGTCTGTCAGGCTTATGACAAAAGGTAGTTAGTTTCAAACACTGTTAGCAATGCATTGCTATTTGAAATCCATTTACCCAACAAGGCAGTCTGACCTTTATCTATACCTTCTTCCAAAGTAGGGATGTTCTGGATTCAGCATATTCAAGGTTTAAAGAGCTTTAACAAAATGCAATAACATTTTACCTTTTATCCATACCTCAACAAACTAGTTTGATTTGATTTCATGAGATCCTATTGATAAAAACGTTTTCTTTTATGCTCTTTACATGTTTCTTGTTTAGATCGCGAGAATCTTGTATAAATGATTGGATGAAAATACGACTCGAATGAAACAGGGTACGAATGACTGCATCTTACCCATTTCAATTGTCATGGTTTACCGGAGATATAACACTGTGTGATGTGATCGTGTGGATGGTAAAATCGTGTAAGAATATGCAAAGTCAATGGCCCGAGACAGTTTTATTGTCGCATGGAAAACTTTTTTTTATTTGACAAAATGTGGGTGACATTTCTATTAGACTGGTCCTACTGTCGACTCATGTATAGCCTTTTCATGATAGTCGACAGTGGGACCAGTCTACATTTCTATAGGAGAGTTGATTGTTATTGTTTATATTGAGAATTTCCCGCGCATGCGCATTACTGGTAGGCAAAAAGAGTCAGATCTCTATGCGAGATGACAATTAAAACTGGTTCAAAATCAACCGTTCATTTAAATTTAAGATAAAAAGAAAATTAAATATTAATTGTACGAATGTTTCCCGTTAATGATCAATCGATATTTAAAGAATCTCTTACGTAAAAGCCCCGTATAAGCTTCCCGAGATTAGACTATTTCGTCCGACTTATTGAACGAAGTTGCCATCGACGATAGATCTTTTAGCTATTTAGAATTGGTTTTTTGTCTCTTTAAATAATGTATTTGCTTAAAAATATTGTAACCTAGAATCTTTGAATAAACATGGCCTATGGTCTGTCTTATATAGACGCTCGAGTTGCGCAATTTAGATCGAGGGACTTTAAAACACGTGTCCGTGGTTTAGCGCAAATATTCTTGCTTTGTAAACTTGATGTTTTCTTTTTTGTCAATTTTCACGTCATTCATAAAGAAAATTGAAAATTATGTATGAAACATAGTAAGTGTTTAGGTTTTCAAACATTCGTAACTCAGTCTACATCACTCGTGAAAGTTCTGACAAAGCTGTAGTTGCACCGTTTCTGCAAACAAACCCAGAAATGGTTATATTTTAAGATTTTTATGGAAAGTTTGATGAAAACGGCGGTGGATGAAGGATAAAAAGGGTACTAATATACAATAAAGGGAGAGAAGATTCGTTTTCCTAGTGTTACAAAGATTTGTTTGAATTTCTGTGTAAAAATGAAACAACTAGGCTATAGATGGGGCTTCGTTTGAATCCCTTGAACCCTTTTTGCATCCGCTACTTGAACACATTAACTTTCTTTACCGCTTTCCATAACGTAATGAATTTGTATGACATAAACTAAATAAAAAAGTTTGACTCAGATTAATCGGTTCACGGCGTAAAGTAGAATAAAACTTCGGAACTACAGCCGATCGAGATCTGTTGTATCCGTAGTCGCGCCGTTTTCAAGGGTAAAATCAGACGAAATGGTCATACGCGTCGAATGTTATTGGGGAAACGTAAGATGAATAAGTAAAATTCATTAACCCTTTCCAATAAAGTAATTTTACCGAGTTTAAGATGACTCGGGTTAAACAATGTTTGGGCAAAAAGTGACTTGTAACGTTAATTCGTTCACTCGCCAGAATTTCAGAACTTTCTACTTATATTTGCTCACATTCATTTTATATTTTTGTTTTTGAAATGTAGTTAAAGTCGTCGTTGCGGAACAGAACATCGCAAATCCATTTTAATCAGGCTGCATTGCGATGTTTCGTTCGCCAACAACGCTTTCAATTTCAAGATTATTTTTTTCGCCTGGTCAGGATAAAAAACGAAGATTTACAAAAGAACGATCACATTATTTCATCCTTAACAAATAAAGAAATAACATATGCTTCAATTTCTTTCCTACCCGTTAAAATTCGATTTTTTTACCCTCTTATTATTCATTGGGAACTACATGTACATAAAGCAAAATAGAAAAATGGTTCGGGGTACATTTTCGTATTTGGCGGCTTCCATTTCCCGCTGAAGCAAACGCTGCGTTTCAGATATGCAGTAGGCCTAACTTATATTTGATTAAAATTATCTCGGCCTTTTTTTTCAAATTTGAGGAAGAACTACTAGTACTGACTGCTTGTTCAAGACACGGAAGATCGATCTACTAAATGAACGCGGCTCAGGATTGAAAAAATCATGTGGGCCTTATTTATCGCCGCTGAAGTGGAATCTTAAATGAAATATTTTATCAAAAGCTTGATTTAATCTATGACTGATAAGGCATTAAAGGATTTGTGTCAAATGAAACTTCACACTTTATGCCTAATGAATGGGTAAAAGTTGTGTCCAGATGAAAGCAATCAATCAGTGGCGTGTGCATCGTCACGGTCAGATCAATTAAAATTTGGCACATGTTATAGAAGTTTGTCTTTATGACACATGCAATTGTGCGATTAGCAGCTACTGTTTTATGACATGGGCAATATCGATAAGCGCATCCGGTTACGGTCAGATGAAAGAGATTCCCCGGCCGTGTAGTATGGATCATTGCGTTAGAAACGGCGAACTTTATGACACATGTTTGTGTTAATAGCGGCTAAATTTTTTATGTCGCACAATGAAAATTCTTTGATAGAATTTTACAATCTAACTAGAAAAGCTGTTAAGTCGGCAGATCGAGTGTTTGGCAACATACGTTTATTATATTAAAGTAACCAATTTTCTAAATGTGCGGGGGACTTTTTATGGAAGCAAAGCGGTTTTCAACAGTAGGTGGTGGTCTCAAAATTTACAGATTAAACTAATAATTGGATTAATAGTTTCTAGACAAATAAGGGAAAAGGGCAATAAAAAACCTTTCCCAATGTTTGAAATTTCTGTGACAGGATGAATAACGGAAATGGGATAAAGAACAATCGGCATTGAAACTCGAATTAGCTCAGTATAGGTAAGATATACTATATTTCGTTTATGAGTGAACAAAAAACGTAAATACAGCTTAATTAATGTCGAATGCGCGATATATCAATTGCTCAACAGCGATTTGTTTGCATTCTATGGATTTCTGGGTGGTTATCTTTCGACAAGAAATATTCTTTTCACAGACAATGTCATGTGATGACAACTGCGTAATCAGAAGGTTGGATGATTTATCTAAATTTTGACACCTTTGTCAACAGGGAATACTTATTAGAAATGTACAATCTTATAACTTGAATATTGGATATTTTACTATTTGTGTATGCAACTGGTAGTTCTTTCTGCCTACAACGATTCCCCGGATGCAAACATCACGTGACCCGTGACGTCATCCGTCAACTCATTTATAGAGTGACCTCCCTTGTTTGTTTATTAGACTGATATATCTCTTATGCTACTGACTGGGAACCCTGTCCCATCTAGGCTACCCTCCCAGATACTCAACATCGATATATTACATTGTTATCTTGTCGTAGAGGTTTTTTAGGCTGGTGCCCTATATTGGTCCATTTTCGTTTCTTCTACTTCTCCTTTCGTTAGATTGAAGCAGGCTCGCCAGTCAAGCTAACGGTTTTGCTTCTTTAACATTGGTAGGCTTATTCTAAACTTGAAATCAGTAGGACAAACCACGGACCCTAAATAGTATGTTTACAGTCCTGTGTCTAATTTAAAAGATTTTGGAATAAGGCTGGGAATTCATAAAATAAACTTTGTGAAGAATTCTTTGCGTGATCATGTGACCATGAAAACAGTTTTCCTATTGTACATCACTTTGCACCGCTTTGCACGCAGGCCACGTGCAAAGCGGGGTATAATTGGAAAACTGTTTGCGCCGTTTTTTTTTGTTTTTTTTTATCCTGGACGCATGGCTAATTATATCAGTAGGCAACGAGTTTGATCCCATTATTTTTGTAAAATTGAAATAAGAAAAAAAAAATCTCTGTGACGGTTGTATTCGACAGTGTGACGAAACCCTTTAAGCCTAGATTACCGATTTAGCCTTCGGAGCCCGCACTTCTACAACCACAAATACTTTATTCATATATATAGCAAAACAAATTGAAAATATTTGTGCTTTTATGCTGTAATGACGTCACATGATATGTGTAGATACATTTTATATTTGTAGAGCTAAAAAGATTATAGAAATCATGGAAAGATGTTCCTTTTCTATGAATTGAAGAGATTTGTTTTCCGAATGTCTTCTAACCAATGCTCAGTATTACAGTGAAACAAAAGCAATTAAAAATTCTCCATAAAAAGAATACAAAAACGTTAATCTACTTGGATTTTGTCATGTCTACCTGTTTCAATTTTCAATTTGTGTTTAGAGCACCAATAAAGAATATTTTAAAAAGAGCTTGGTATCAGTTTAGGTAAACAAGGACCCGAGGTTACAAAACCATTTTCATTCTCAACTCAAAATTTACTCAAATTTTAACTTGATTGATTGAATGGAGTTTAACGCCGCTTTCAACATTATTTCAGTTATATCGCGGCGGCTGGAGCACCTAACAATGGATTCCTGGTATTTCTCTCACCAGTACAACCGTCACATTCTTTCCTAGCCTCCAGCTGCTATCTCACATAGGTCTACGATTATCAACCCATTGGTGAGAGACAAATAGTCGGAAAGAATGAGTGCCGCCGTCGGGGATCGAGCCCGGGACCTCTAGATTGACAGTCCGACGCGCTACCAACTGCGCTATGACGGCGGCTAAATTTTAACTTGAATTTCAAACCGTAATGCTGGTGTAATACTAATATAAATGTTTGAACATAAAAGATAATTTAATGAGTTGTTATGAATAACAACTCATTAATATTTTCTGTCCTGTTCATACATTTACATTGTGTACAATGTATTTGAATTCTAAATATGAGCAAATCCTCAGCTGAGCACAAAAAAGTTTTATAAACTCGGAATAAGAAGTCGCATTAACAAATTCTTGTACAGGAAAGAAGAATGGTCATTTTCGTTTCAGATAATATGCGGAAATCGAAAAGTGACTACCCTATTCAGGCTGCGCAGCCCTCCGACGTAGTCAGGCTACGCAGCTCTCGCAGACTGACTAAGGTCGGCGTATTTCGCACGGACGGTTCTAGATGGTCCATTATCAGGCGTGAGGTCAGATATTCAAAATCAAAAAACTGGAAAAGACTCATAAATGTTAGGTAGTTCGCCTTTCAAGTAACTCAAGACAAATCTAAACTTCTTAGCTCATCTAAGCACCAAGTTTTGAGTTACACGAGTGAGCAATTGTCAACCACCACGGTTCTCTGATTTATAACATTCATGCTATTGTTTATACATTGCATGCCAGCAAAATGTAGTTACTACAAAGCTGTAGTACGACTTTGAGCTTGCCCACTGATTAAATGATTGTTTAATTTCCTAATTTTCAACTTTTGATTATCCCATTTTACCGAAATTCCAGATGGGAGACCGGACCGCCCCCCCCCCCGGATCCGCTAATGTAAGGCAACATGATAGAATATCAAATCGATTTAGTATTATAACAATAGTACTTCAAATGGACTTTGAAGAGAAGTAGTAAAAGTACGACAAAACTGGCGGCTTATAATCTACTATTGATATCAATACCGGTACATAAAAAGGAAACTAGGACAAAAATGCTAATGTCCACCAATTGTTGTCCGAACGTCGGTCCGCCATGGATCGATTTGCGGGACGAATTTTGTTTACCTTTTCATTCTTTGTTAGGGCTACAGATATTGGGGGAGGGTTTTTTTTAAGATTTCATGTTAAATTATTTACGCGGTAAATCATATATTGTGGGTACTCATTAGAATTGTCTCGTCTAGACGATTCAAATGCGTACCCACATCAAAGGGGTTTAAAGAGAAATAAAGATTTTAGACTAGCACTACCGCCTCTTATCTGCACCTCTGCTTTTTATGCGATTAGCAATGCACTGAATCTTCTTTTGATGCTGTTAAAATGGCGTTAGCGAATTAACAGATGGCAACATTTTAGACTGGTCTAACTTCAAGGAAGTTGCAGACGACGGTTTAAAGTTGATTGAATATTCCTTTTTTTCACACCGACGATTCATTTTATAATGACATACAACTAGTACAACCAAAGCGATCGCGTTGATACGACTAAAGTGAGGTACAGTGACAAAGCCCTTAATTACGAAATTACTATATTCTTAGAGCAACACGCCCACTTGTTAGCCATTTTAGTTTGAAAAAAAAAATGATTAGTCCAAGCACAGGTCGTTTTTACAAATTTTTGAAAGAATGATAGAATGACAATTCAAGAGTCAGAAAATCAGCCATGTTTTGCCCCCTAGTGTGCCTGTGCAGTTCGCGCAGTCTGACTGGGGTCGAAACTTTACACATAACCTAGATGACCCCCTTTCCCGTGGCGGGTGACATATCATATATATCAAGTTCTATTTCTAAGTCAAGGTCCATCGTCATTGTTCCTGTGGAATAATATCCATTTAAAGAAATCGATATTGTGAGAGAGACTTTAATAAGTGTCGTTACGACAATACGGGTGATTTGACAGAGGCGGAATATATCATGTAGATATCGTAAGTATACGCTAAGGGTGTACATCAAAACTTCGTTTGAATAGATTCATTCTGGAAAATCGGTGCTTTTTTTAAGAATCATATGTTCAAAAATTTTAGATAAAAATCTCTTTTTCGAGAGTTTTGGACAGTTTTTTCCCCGCTAGACTGGTCGTAATTTACCGAAATTTCTTGTACAGCGCCGGATTTGACATGCATTTGGTTTTACACACTAACAAATATTGTGGAAAAAGAAGAAATTGGTCATAACATGTGATTTCTCTCTTTTTCTTCAATGTTTGTTACCTTATAGGATGCTTTTGATCAAAATAGCTTTCATATTTCATCATCGTCTGTTTTTGTTGCTCTTTCAATAAGGACCAGTCTAAAATTTTCAATAACAAGAGGCCCATTACGCCATGGGACAATCTACTAACTCACTTGAAAAACCTATGGCATGATAGGTCTGTATATGATATAATGCCATTTTTAAGTTAATTAAAGGAAAAGTCATCTCTGTTAAGGTAGCAAAATGTCAAACACAGGAATAATTCTACAAAACATTCTTTAGGGTGCATTTTTAATTGTCAAAAGAGACATTTTTTTCATTTTTACAATCGTCATTTGAAGGTGTGCGGAAATTCTTGGATGAATACTGTGAACAATATTGCGATAGCGGACCTGGCCCATTTTCGAAAGGAACTGCCCTTGTGTTGGCTCAATCTTTCTGTGCAAGTTTGAGGTAAAACGAATTAGAAAAAAAAAATAAAAAAAAATAAAACTGTAGACTCTATCACGATATGAAGATATTTTAATCAAATTTTAATAAGGTCCCTTTTTCTGTGATATTTGAGGGACCTGTCCTATTTTCGACAGATACCATCGTTATGTTGGTACTATCTTTCTATGCAAGTCTGTAGCAAATCGGATGAAATCTGCGGACTCTTTAGCGATAAATAGAAAAGGTTTACAGACGAACGGATGGGAAACACGTCGTTGCTCAAGCTCTTCTTACCTTCAGTTAGTAGAGCTAAAGGTGGTTGAGATCAAAAATTTACATTAAGATCTCTGAGAATTAGCGACCTTTACAACCCAGACCGTGACCTTACTATGGCATGACGTGCTAGGTATATTTCTTGATACACACATTTTCAAAAATTCGTAAAGATGAGTTAATCAAGTCCGCTGGCAGTACATTGTTCTCGATGCGCGAGAATTTGTGACCCGCAAGGGAAAAGAAACCATCTGGAAACTCCATACAATGAATTCAAATGTATATGAAAAAGGGGTTGGTTCCAGTACAGGTCAACCAGAGGTAACACTTTAAACATTCTTTCGCAGGAAGGCACATTGGTAATTCAAGTTTCAGAAATTTCACAAAGTTCGAAAAGTTTTGATGCTAGTCTCTTTCCGTTGTCGGCGCAGTCTGACAAGAGTAATTGCTTTACGCAATACCCAGATGGTCCATTTACGCATGACGGATCATATTTGTAAAAGCCCCTTTCGGTGACACATTGTTGTATTTGTTGAGGTTACTGAATCTGTGACAGACTGCAATATTTTCATAATCACCCTTAGTCTTAAAAATCAGATCTTTCATTTACGAAGCCTTGTTATTTTCATACATTCAGCGGATAGAACTTTTCTAATTAAACCGTAAAAGAAGATTTTGAAAATTTTCTTTAAAAAGATAGAATGAAAACATCGACAAACACACGCTTATTTTCTTAAAATGTAAGTATCAATTTTCACGAGAAAGGATAAAATTTCGACAAGCATAAGCTTTTATTTGTATTTTATTTTGACCTTGTCAAATGACCTTCATTCTAAATCTATTAGAGGCTTATACAATAGAGGTATATGTACCTACGTACTGAAATCCAGTATAGCATAGATGTACAAGTTTGAGTTGAGTGATCAAAGGTCCGTTTTGTCTATACTAGTATAGACAAAACTGATCTTTGATCACTCAACTAATCTTTTGCACTATAGAAGAGTTATTGGTAAAAAATGCATCATTAAAAAAACTCTAGGCTTTATTTCATCACTTTCAAAACTTTTAAATACAGTACATTTGTACTTCCGAGTGAATGCCTTTTACATAGAAGTCTTATTCCATTAAAGAATCTATCACATTATTCAAAATATTACAACACATGCAGATAGAAAAAGAATATATACTACTCAACATTTGCTAAAAAACAAAATGGAAGACCATGTATTTTTCAAAAGAAGTTTCATTATAACTAAAACAAGTTCAATTTTTATTTCCCTGACAGTACATCATCTAAATTTCAACGAGAGCACCGCATGCATGTGCAGAATTCTGAAAAGATGCATATTTTTTTTTACAAAAATACTTCCAGAGTTATCCTACATTATAGTCTGAATACATTTGATGATAATAAATAATTATATAGCGGGCGCATATTAACTTGAACCTGACCTTTATGCAGAATAAATGATAAGGCATATGAATAAATTCCGAAGATACTTCGGCAAGTGACGATCAAGCATGGACATTCCGTTATACTGCACAAATTACAGGTATGTGTGGAGTTAGTAGTGTACCTATATACGAGGCGCCTGGTCTTGTAGCAGACAATTCGATTTCAAAAACAAATATTGCGACTGAGGGGGGGGGGGGGGGGGGGGGGGGGGATTCCGTCAATTCAAAACACATTAATTGCTTTTAAAGAAATTTGAAAAAAAAATGTATTTTTCTCACCCGCATCTAAAGATTTTTTTAAAATAAGAAACTCAATTTTGTATTGATTCACTAGTTCATGAGGGTGGCCAAATATCGCCGTTACAGTGAACAGTATGTGTGATAACGGGTTAACAGAGCTAACACGTGCACTCAAACTTTACGTTTGGATTCCGCAAGTAAGTCGTGTTTTGCCGAGGAAAAACGACCGGTATTTAATTTATTTAAATCACAAAGGCCAGGTTTAGGTCAATATGCTTCCACTATACCCAGTTTCAAAAAGATACTTACAATAACAATAGAGATATGACCAGCGTTAAAATTTACAACTTCGCCACCAACGTCAAGGGACGTGCTAACGTCTAAAACCACACTGATGACGTGAAGTTGATATCAATAGCTCGATGTTCTGTACAGTCAAAACTGTGCGAGCGGTCACCTGAGAATAACGGTCAAACTGCCGTATGCAGCCAGCTCAGGTCCGCCCGCGCAAATTTACTCTTTAAAGTTACTGTGAATAGCGGCATTCTGTCGTATGTGGCCGGCGGTCACCTTTCATTGTCTGTATAGCACTCATTGTATATCCCCTTAAGCGGTCACGCGAGTCATCAAATTATGACAGGTGACTCGCTGATTAACGAAAATTCGATAACGCGTTTGGATTATCGTATGCATTTACCGTGACGCTTACCTTATCAACAAGTCTACTAATTTGTGTTGTCTGAGCGACCCGCATATTAGTTGATTTATAACGGGAGCAGATTATTAATATTCCGATTAGTAAGCCTATTAAACGTTGCTGTTTGTCCGAACTATCGAAACGCATTTTTGACGGATTGATCTCGTAGGGGATTTCCCTTCGTCTGCTCCGGAAGTATTTTTTTTTTGTCAGAAAAACCTTTTTTTTTTCCTCTTCTTTGCATCAAAAATCGTGTCCTCTTAGAAAATTAATGATACACAGATGAAAAAATAAATAACAGATTGATGAAATCGCCGTATTTTTTGTTTAGTATCGGTTGATTCCGTGGAATAATCGCCGCTTGTCGAAAATGTCTGGGGATTTTCCAAATGACGTCAACTAACGTCGTCAAGCATACCGGAAAACTCGACTTTGTTTACATCCCACGCACGCGAAACAAATTGCCGCCAAATCCACAGGAACTCGCTTCTATAAAATATGAACACTAAAAACGTCGTATCTCCGGCGCATTTATACTTTCATGGAATGAACTTGAAATTGTCACTTTTTCTAATGAATAATAATATATCTTAAGTAATCAGGAATATTATCGGTGTCAAAATTTAAAACATCATCTTTTTTACACGAAGTTAATTAAATTCTTTTCTGGTTCCTGTGACAATACATACGCTGTTTACATTCCCCAGGTGAGAACATATTGATCGTGAATGACCAAAACATCGTAAATACCGCCATTCAAGAAATATTTTAAATATTTTGGTCTTCTATCGCCGATTTTGAATGGAATCTTTTTGACAGGAATACTAAATTTTCGGTGTTCCATCCGATGGAGTTATGATATTAACCAAATGTTGTTCGTCTCTGCGGCCGCCGGGGGGGGGGGGGGTATTTTCCGTTAAGCGGCCAACTCCCGTATGCGGTCGATTTTGTCATGTCCCGTGGGTGGCCGCTATTGACAGTTTTGACTGTATATCTAACAAAGTTTTTGAAGGTTTACAATTGTTTATGATTAATTGAATATAATGGAAAGGGGAGATAAAATTCATTATTTTATTTTTTCATTTTTTTATCCCTGCCAAAAACTGAGCACAGTAAAAATTGTTTTAAGGCTGAGTTCACATGAAAGTAGACTATTCGGGTATACGGTGCGCGTTTCTGAGGGCACGCGGAAAGCTGAGATCGAACACTATGATTTCCTTATACCGGGTCACATAAGAGGACACTATTCGAAAAGATCGTATAGTAGCGTATATTTGCGTATGGTTTAGTATAACGGTAATCGTACGTATTCGATTTTCGTTCAGCGTGCAGCGTGAGGCAACTTGTTTTGCTTGTCTTAATTTAGATTGTAAGAAGATATTTGTTGTTCGGATTGAAAGGAAAATGCTTTTTATATACGAACCATATATTTATAACCCACTAAACTAAATTCTAAAAGTGGCATTCTGTCCTTATGTTGTCCTTCCGTCCGTCAGTATTCATATATAAAAGTGTTCGTTCTTCCCTGTTTTGTATGTCCGCACGTAGTGGTAGTTGCATGTCTCCGTTAGATTGGCCATATAGTTTTTGCCCAGTCTGTTAGTTCGCTTGTCAGACTCTAAAAATACAGAGCCAGTGAAATCGTGGAAGCGTTTGATCAATTTGAATGAAGTATTTGAGCATTTCGAATGAAGTCTCGCAGCGTTTTTGCAATGGTTTCGAAGGTTCTTGAATAGTTTCATTTTTTAACACGTGAAATTCTTTTCATCGATTTGTCAATTTCACGATGTTATATACTTTATCCTGGTTGAATTGATTTTCTGCATTTGCTTCAATCACCTAATTGTCAGAGCAAGCTTCTCTTCTCCTGATATTGGCTGCCAACAGTTCGAACCTATGGGGCGGATGTTGGGAAATATAAAATCTCTCAAACCCTTGTAACTTTGGTATGAATGATCAGAACTCATAGCATCATTTCTTATCAGAAATTCAACCCTTTTAGAATAACAAATCAATTCTTTACAGGTTGACGGGTTGCAACCTGGGGTCCATACCATATATGCTTCGAGCACGGAGGGACCTTATAAAACTACAAACACACACACAACGTTGGTATGACATGCGCATGTAATAAAGAAAATTGTCTCTTTCTGGTGATCCATCAGGTTCTGGAAAGTTGTGTGGAATTCACCCAACACATGCCGCAGTTCAAAGTGCTGTCTCACCCAAGTGTTCCTATTTTTCTTAGCTGTTTCCGCATCCTCCTCGGCTAATAAAAGTAAAGCCAAATCTTCTTCTGAAGAGTAAATTTTTACGTACTAACGAAGGAACGCATTGAATACACGCGCTGTCCATGCGAACCGCCATGCACCGTATAGCGTACTGCAAATACCGAATACCGTATACAGAATACAGTAAACCGTATACCGTATACTTCTGTGTGAACTCAGCCTAAGCGACCACTTATAAGACCACCAAAAGCGGTCGTTAAAGAGAAAGGTCGATTAATACAGTTATAAGTTCCTCTGGTCGAAGGCCAGCGAGCTATTGTCATGGCGGTGTGTCCGTCGTGCGTCCGTCCGTCCGTGCGTTAAATTTTTCTTTAAACATCTTCTCCTCCCAAACCATTGGGCCGATTTTATTGAAACTTAGTAGAAATGGTCCATGTGTGACTTTCTTCTGCGATTGTTAAAGAAATTTTGATTGACCCCCAAATATGGGCGTGGCAGGGCGTTGTATTTTTTCATTTGAAAATCTTTAAAAAAAATCTTCTCCTCCCAAACCATTGGGCCTATTACAATGAACTTGGCATGGATGGTCTTTGGGTGACCCTCTACTTAAATTTTTAAAGAAATTTTAATTGACTCCCAAATATGAGCATGGCAGGGCTTTTCCCAAACCATTAGGCCAATTTACAATGAAACTTGGTATGGATGTTCCTTGGGTGACCCTTTACTTTAATTGTTAAAGAAATTTTTATTTATCCCCAAACATGGGCGTGGCATGGCGGGGCCTTTTTCACTTTAAAATCTTTAAAACGAATTCTTCTCCCCAACCATTGGACCGATTTCAATAAAACTTTGCTTTGATGTTCCTTTGGTGACTCTTTACCTTAATTAATAAAAAATATTGATTAACACCCCCCCCCCCCCCCCTCAAACCACACAACCACCCACCCACCCTCCACCTCCAAATATTGGCGAGGCAGGGCGGGGCTTATTTTTAATTGAAATCTTTAAAAATCGTTCTTCTCCAAACCATTAAGCCAATTTCAATGAAACTTGGCAAGGATGTTCCTTGGGTGACCCTTTAAGTAGATTGTTCAAGAATTTTGATATACCCCAAAATATGAGCATGGCAAGGGTTGGGAGAGGGGGTGGGCTTATTTTCACTGTTAAATCTTTAAAAATCTTCTCCTCCCAAACCATCGGACCGATTTCAGTGAAACTTGGCATGGATGTTCCTTTGGTGACCCTTTACTTAAATTATTAAAGAAGTTTTGATTTTTACTTAAATATGGGTGTGGCAGGAGGTAGGCTTATTTTCACTATGAAAATTTCAAAAATCTTTTCCTGCCAAATAATTGGGCCGATCTCACCAAAACATTGCATGATTATTCCTCGGATGACCCTTGACATTAATTGTTCGGGGAAGTTTGATTGCACCCCTAAATATGGGCGTGGCAGTGGGAGGCTTTTTTCAACTTTAAATATTAAAAAATCTTCTACTCTCTCTAAGGGTCTATTTTAATTAAACTAGGCATGAACATTCCTTAGAAGCACTTTTACTTTAATTAGAGTCTAATTTAATTCTAGTCTAAAAATTTTGATGGGACCATAAATGTGCACGTAACAGGGTGGGGCCAATTGTCACATTAAAATATCGAAAAATCCTCCCCCAATGAATTGGAATATTTTCAATTAATCGTGGTAAACATAAATGCCTCTTAACTTGAATTTTTCTACTAACGAATGGTCTACTAATTGCAATCACCATAATGTTTGCGATAAGATGGGTAAAAGGTATGCAAGTTTATGGTGATTGAGTAATTTGTTGCAATGTTGGCCACACCCAGGAAATCATTACAAAATAGTTCTAAAGAGACTTCAAAATGTTAATTTCAGTCAAAGTAAGCTTTGTTTTATGAAAGTCTAGAGATGTTTAAGCCAGTGGAGCGAAACAGGCCGACATTGGCCTCTTGTTATAATTAGAAATATAATTTGGATTGATTATGTGTGTAAATTCGAATTTCTCAGTAATCCTATTTTGTTAAAACTCAATGGAATCGTCTCATTGAGACGATTCTAATGAGTTTTAACAACATAGGATTCATTTACAATTATTTTCAGACCAATGATGTCTACTTTTTAAGATATTTTGAAAAGGGATTTTGAAAACGGTCGCTTAATAAAAACGGTCGCTCAATAGACGTGGTCGCTTGCGCAGGTTGAACTGTGGGAAATTTGTTGATAATACCATTGATGCCAGAATATATTCCCGTTGGAAAATCTCTGTATATCTAAAATGTGCATAAGAGCTTCCGTGTTAGCATTTATCTCCATGGCTAGTAAAAACAAAGCTGCGTTAATGCGTTCGCAATATATTGCTTTTAAGTTTGAATGTTGCAAACTATTATCGCAAATGATAACAAAGCCTTTAAAAATGACAAACCAGAAACCAATTTACAAGAAGCATTATCGTATCATGAGGGAATCGTTATAGATCTACTGCCGATCTTGAATGGGTTACATCTTCTCACATCCGCTCTTATTAGGCGAGACCACATTCCTGTGTTCAGGATAACAAAACACTGCAAACTGTTTGTAATTTACACCCCGCTTTGCACGTGCACTTGTTTGCAAAGCGGGATATCATTTGCATACAGTTTGCGCCGTTTTCTCACGCTGAACGAAGCGCGGGATTGTGTCTATTCATGATCCGTCCGGCAAAAAGGGCCATCTCAAAACTCAGTTAACATTTTTTTCATATGAAGACAGAGTGGTCCATCTACTTTCAGAAAGGACAGCTAATTGCGAAAGGTTTTGAACCTAGTTAACCCTTGGCATGGATCATTTTGGGTGAGATATTGAGCGATTCTCTCGTTTTTCTGCCAGAAATCTCACTGAAGCTGGCTTAATTAGAGAAAAATCTCAAAGCGAAGTTTCATTTAGTACTAAATTTTGTTTGCGCAGCGCAATACGCTTGTTACTGCCTAGGATTATATAGGCAACTGTTTCGAGCTGAGCCATTGATTTGTTAAAAAGTCACGCCAAAGATTCTCGAATTTCTCATTAGATTCAGCGAAATGAGATATTTTTGCACATGCGCTTCTGAGCTTGAATTATCACTGCTTAGGTCGAAATTTTTCGCACGACCAAGACGGCCTCGTTTCGCCTAAAAGGCCTGTGTATAGGATGACAAAACGGTGCAAACTGTTTGTGAATTATACCCCGCTTTGCTCATAACTACACGTGCAAAACAGAATATTTCACAATATTTGGACCGTTTTGTTTCCATGAACGCAAGGCAAGACGCAACTGCTAATACTGTGTCAAAGACAACACATAACTTATGAGGGCATCTACCGTGACAAACGTACTAGATCTGCTTCCCTTTGCAATGTGGAGAACCAATCTTTGGCGCCAGCAAGTGCTCGATTGTCTGAAAGCACACGTGACCCGTCACGCAAAAAGGGGTCATCTAGGAATTTCTTAAACTATTTTTCTTTTTTGAAAAAGATATTGGTTCCAGTTATTGTCACCGATGGTCGCATTTCAAAAAAAAGACTTATAACATAAGGTAAAATAGTCATTCTAGATTCAGAAAAAATATATACACAATGTATCCTGTATTTGCTAATAGTTTCGAGACTAGTTAGACTGCCATTTGGGAACTTCTTAAATTTTGTTATTTATTTGTTTATTTTATTTAATTTTATTATTTTTTTATATTTAAAAAAAAGGATATTAGTTCCAGTCATCGTCAAACGGTGATTGCATTTTAAGATAATCCAGAATGTAAATTGGTCAAGTCTAGATACAGAAAAATATATATTAGGGAAAAGTTTCAATCCTAATCTGCCTGCGAATTCTGCGCAGTCTGACAATGGTCGACACTTTTCGCAATTCCCAGGTGATCCATTTTCTCCTGACGGGAAACAAATATGCTGCTCAGACTGTCAATCGAATTTCAAAATTTGTTATTCTAAGAAAGTTCGTTTTAAAAGCCCATCGATTAATTTGCCTTACCAAACCTTCAAAGACCAAGAAGACCTACTGAGGCAATCAGTATTGCAATGGGAATTCCATAATCGACTAGTAATGAATGTGTGTTAATTAGAAATATTGACAAATATAAACAAATTGGTACATTCTCCATATTGAAGATGACTACTGTATTTAGTAAACAGTTGTGAAAACCGTCATGATCGCGTAAATTTTCTTAGCAAACATTATCATACAAGAACACACGTCACTGAATTTAATATCAATTAAGGTAATGGACCCTTAACAGCTCCCACAATGTTTTGGAAGTCAGGAACTTTAACAGTGTTAACGGAGGTTTCCTAATGAAATCATTAGCAAACCTCAGTTAACACTGTTTCATAAATGTTCAGGAACTTTTATGGGTCCACTACCTTTGATAGTTTATGTTTAGGAAGATTATATAGCTTCATTACGGTCTGTGAAACATTTGAAAATGGGATCAATAAGAGGTCATCCATAATTCGCATTCAAAAATGAATATAGATGAATTTAGAATCAAAATTACAATTCACAGTTAGATGGCAAAAAAAGTTGAAACTTCCAGTCAACATATAGGCAGTTATAACTGTTTCTCACCGAGGCCTCGATTTCTGATTCCGTATCAGAATGACAGAATAATCACCTGTTTTCAAAAATATCTTTTACTGAGTTCCCAGATGGTCGTTTTTGCGTGACGGATCAAATGATTTATAGAGTGTCTAGCAGCAAGTACCTACAACAAGTAAATTCTGACATAGACAATGCTTCAGGTATAGTCTCTCCCCTGTTTTGGCGTTTGTTTAAATCGAAAGGGAGGACGTCACATAATAAATTAGCCATGGGGTCAAATTTGAGAATTTTACATGCAAAAACTCTTATAAATTTGCCATGGGTAGGGTGTCATTTTGCAGGCCTTTATTCAGATACACACAATGAGTCATACGATGAAAATCATTTAGATAATGTTTCGCGGTTCGTTTCTAGGATTAAACAGTCGTCAAACATAGTGAACGGAGACCAATGTGCGGGATAGATATGGTCAGTAATTAACACTTAATCCATTGTGGTCTACTGTTGAGTCATTACGTTACCCATTTATTTGATCTGATGTTTTGTTTTAATCATACTCCTATTGCACTTAAGCAAGGTATCATCTTGACTTTCCATAAAGGAGGGGGTAAGCCGAAAAATGAGGCGAATAGTTACAGGGCGATTACTCTTTCATCTTCTATCTTGTAACTGTTTGAACGAGTTTTGCTCAAATGTTTACTTATGTCTATTAATAAACCGTTGCACTCCCTACAAGGTGGTTTAAAAGAGACATGGGCAGCACAATGACTTCATTTGTGTTAAATGAGAGTGTAAATTTTTGCAAATTTAAAAAGAGCAAACTATTTACTTGCTTTCTGGATGCTCGTCAAGCATTTGACCGTGTATGGCACGATGGGTTATTTTACAAATAGCTTGGCGTTAATATTAAACTTTTAAAAATAGTGATTTCTTTGCACACGGATATATACATGTACATGTATAGCCGTGTCATGTATAACGGGTACCACTCGGGCTGGTTCCCTGTTTTACAAGGTACCCGTCAAGTCGGGGTCTGGTCCCCGTACTTATATTTAATTTACATTGATTCACTGATTGAACAATTAGTAAGTAGCAATATTGGATTTCAGATTGATGGTAAACATTCATGCGCCCCTTCATTTGCAGACGACATGACATTTCTGTCATTGTCTGGACAGGCTCTTCAGTCTTTGTTAAACATGTGTTATAGATATTCCAGTCTTTAGAGGTTTCAATATAATTCTTCTAAGTGTTTTGTTGTAACTTTCAACGAATCGAAAGGACCATTCAAGCAAAATTCTCGCTCATGGTCTATTGGTAATCAGAAGATAAAAGAAACGGAACAAATCACACATCTTGGTATTTGGTACGATAAGTATTCTTCCCCATCATTAGCTGTCAAACAGATAAATCGTAACATTAGGGGGTCCTTTTTCAGTATAATGAGAGATGGTCAACATCGTTATGGTCTTAATCCTGTTACAAGTTTAATCGAAGCGCTAAAAGCGCTGAAGGTCTGGTTTTATAAAGAGGCAAGATGACATTTGAAGGCAGGCAATCCAATTTTTGAATCTTTTTAGCAAGGCTTTTATATGCGAGGGAAACCAAGGGCTTCATTTACCTTTAGGGTTCGTCAGCCACATTCAGACGCACTTCATTTTGATAGGGTCAATTTCTCCCTTTCCAATAATATGGTCCACCATATACTCATACCCCATTATTTTTTTATTTCTACCCTAGATATATATCAAATTACACACAAGTTGATTTATTGTCTACAACCTGTTCCAAGTTCGCCCAGTCCAAAATTTTGTTTTCTGTTTAAGGATGGAAGAAGGCTTTTATTTTTTCTAATTTAGATTAATCCATTACAAGACAACAAATGTTTAGACAGGTCCAAATTGTTAAGGGTTGCAGATTGCATACAATATGAGGGCAAATAAGAAACATTTGTAGCAGAAAAGATAGATAATATTAGGGAGAACGGAGAATGTGTTAATTGGCAGCATTTTCTTCTTTTCCCTATTAGCAAGGTCATCTGTCAAGATCAAATATAAAAGCTATGTATCTTAAACACAGCAGCGATTTTGGCAGTGATAAGTAAGAAAATATCTGGTATACATGATAAGGACAAGGTGAACAATCAAGGATATAATCCAGAAAATTGACCTCGTGTGTTATTTCGTCTATTCAGTTACCTCGCCTCCAGTACTATCAGTACTTTGATTTTATCACAGCGTAGTGATATGCAAGCATTGTATTGAATAGACTGGTCCCATTGTCGACTATCATAAAAAGGCTTCATACATGAGTCGACAGTAGGACCAGTCTAAGTATTGAACACACAAAGCTCTTTGTGTCCCACAAAAGTTGAAGGCGTATGCTAGACCTATTTTTTGGCGCGTATGAGCACCAAAATGCTACGTAGTACATATGTTGTTCGGTTTTTGACTCGATTATCTTTTCCATAGGCGATTTCCAGGATACAGGGTTGTCTCCAATGGCCTGCTAAACCAGGCCAAAAATCTATGAATCAATAGTATTACCGAAAGCCCACAAAGGCTTCGAATTATTGCAATCCTTATCCAATCGAGATAGTCTCATACTTGAAAGATCACATAGGTTGTGTTTAAAACAAATGCAAGGATTATGTACTAGGTCCATCACAGATATTGTACTTGGGCTATTAGGCTCTCTACCAATCATAGCCCATATAGAGGTTAGAAAGCTGATATTCTTAGGCCAACTTTGCCGCCTTGAGAAGGATTGCGCTGTTAAACAGTTATTCTTGTTTCGTCTTTGCTCTTCTTTAAATGACGCATCTCCACAAAGTTTCATGTGTGAATTGGGCATAATTTTAAATAAATACAATATAATGCACATTCTCGACGATTATAGAGCATATGGCAAGTTCCCTTCGAAATATGTTTGGAAAAAATGTATTCATACGAAGATAAAAGATTTTTATAGAAATGAATGGGAAATAAGAACGTCTTCTCAATATTTCATTTCGTATAGACAATTTCAGGTTAATTTCAACGATCAACCAATATGGACGTGCGCCCGAAATAATCCCCACCATCTTAATGCCTCTTTTTCTGTGGCTGAACTTATTGCCGATCTTTCTCTTTTTGATAGAACTTGCTACAGATGTGGTATGGAAGACATCGGCTGTAATTTAACAGAACATATTTTCAAGATGAACAGAGTGCGCTTTGTACATGTATCTCGAGTTGCGTTCGGTCGAAACATTTCTCTTCATTTTGGCCCCAGAGTTCAGAATTTTATTTCATCTCTTAACACCACGGAACATGTTAGGGCTCTTTTTGGTTTAAACATAGAACCATTTTCAATTCTCGGAGAAAAAGACAGACTCTTTTTTAACAAAGTTGTACATTTTATACACACCATTTGGTGTCACTTTAGTTTCTTTTGGAATACACAATGTTAATACTGTATTTTGCAGAATCAGGTACTATAACAGACTGCGGACCAAACGGGGCGTGTCTCTTTCGACTCAAAGTGTATTTTCGTCTTTATTTGGGTAAGGGACGCGTCATCTTTGTTTTAGGCTGTCTATATTTAAAAATTGCAAATTGCCAATCGATTGATCTACATGTGTACATGCGCCTTTTTGATGTCTTTCTCTTTCGTTGCGTGCAAGACTTTATTTCTTTGGACGCATAGTAGAATTATATGTGGTTCGTTAACCCTTCATTAAATGAATATCTTATCATTTAATGATTATTATGTTGTATAGGATACCTATATCCTGGCCATTCGGTATTAATCTTTGTCTACATGTATTTGATTTTTTTACATGTATATTATTTTTTTATTGTTTACTTGTATTGTGTTGTTTATATTGTAATCTTCATTTATTTGGAGGAATTAAAGAAATATATATGTATTTAGTAAACAGTTGTGAAAACCGTCATGATCGTGTGAATTCTCTTAGCAAACATTATTATACAAGAACCCACGTCACTGGATTAAATAATAATTAACTAGTTCACGGAAAAAAAAACTAGTTCATGTTAGAAATGGTAGATTATTTATTTTTAATTTGGTCTGTGAAGCATTTGAAAAGGGGATCGATAAGAGGTAATCCATAATTCGGATGAAGTTAGAATCAAAATTACAGTTCACAGTTCGCAAAAAAAGTTGAAACTGCCAATTAGGCAGTTATAACTGTTTCTTACTAAGGCATCGATTTCTGATTCCGTATCAGAATGACAGAATAATCACAAGCTAAATCGGACAATGGGGTCGACCGTGGTTATTTAAGGTTTAAATGTCCTCGGTAAGGCCTAGGTAAATAACTAACTTTTAGTAGATAATCGTAACAATGTTTGTTTTTCCACGGCAGATATTGATAGATCGCTTGTGGTGACTCTTGTATGATATATATTTATTGGTATGGTAATAGAGCCTCATTAGATAATGATTCAGAACATGTTCTCCATAATTAATAGATCACTGCCGTCAATAAAAATGGGATGGATGTTGACCTCCGCTTATTTCCCCATATTATCTAAATTATTTTTGAGGGTTGGCGACATTCAAAGCGTCGGAACAACTGCCTACAAAAACTGCTGTTGCGACGTTTATGTCATCCATTATTGAGTTGTGACATCAAGAATCCTGGTTTGGCTGACAAGTTAGTTTCATTCTGAAAGGAAAACGTAAGCGCCCACTAAAAAATGCTCTCAGTTCGAAACGTATATATTTTATCGAGCCACTGATTGTATAATCCTAATGGTAGGTTTGGTAAAAGAGGAAAATTGAAAAAAAAAATCTTCAATTTGCTTGTCTGTTAGAAGGTTACCTCCACGAATCACTTGTCCTAAGAGAATTTTACATATCCTAGTCAGAATGCAAAAACGTTTGCGGACGTTAAGAAATTATTCCCCGCTTTGCATGTGTTTTCACGTGCAAAGCTGGGTAACATTTCTCCAACGTTTCGGGAACGTTTTGAATTTGAACACAGGTCTGGATAAATGGACAGGTACATTAGTATAATTAGTATCAGGTAATTCAAAAAAAATTAAAGAATCTTTCTTACTTATCTATCCTTCAGACATAGTTGTGGCTAAATGACTCATAAAAAGACCATGAGTGCGGACAACGATTAACATGAATACAGTCACGATCAACGTCGGTGGGAAGATATTTACAACGTTAACAGAAACCCTCCAATCCATATCGGGAACAAAACTAGCCAATCTAACAACAGAATGTTCGGCTCACTTCGATAAGGATAAAAACTGGTTCTTCTTCGACAGGAATGGCTCCATATTTGAAAACATTTTGGATCTCTACAGACATGGTCGACTCCATGTTCCACATGACACGTGCGGCGGACAACTCGTGGAGGAACTTGGATTTTGGGAAATACCCCTCACACGATTGGAGGATTGTTGTTATGACGTCATACGGAAATTCAACGAAAACGAAGCCAGGATGGCATTTCTGAAGACGAAGTTTGGTGAAAATGGTAAGAACCAATCACACATAGGTTGTAGCAGTATCTTCGATGCGTTGTTCAGATTTGTTTAAGTCGTTTTTGCCTTAACATTTTGTTTCATGAAAAATGAAGATGAAAAAAGAAGTCGACGTCGCGAACGGTAATGCGGCACTAAAAGTAGCGTCAAAATAGCGAACGTCGATTGTATAATACGTCTAGTTTTATTTGTCGGGAAAAGTAATCATAATTTTTATATTGCTCATTATTGCATGAAATGTATGTTTTCCGGTCGTTCAAGATATACGTTAACGAACAAAATCCCGGCGTTAACGAGAGTAAACGTGGATCAATCAGTTAATTCACGTGCCGTTAACGCCCGGCTTTTTATTTTAATATTCTCGGTCTATGCCTATACACTTTATCAGTTTCCTTATCGAACATTAATATAGAGCATACATAAAGACGTTGCTCTTAATCCCACGTTAAATTGCGTGACGTCATAAATTTACCCAGCAACGTTGGTATAAACAAGATGCACGGTGTAATGCATGACGGAATATAAGTTGGTTTGAAACTGGTTTTATATCGTTTCTATGAAATTATTTTACTCTTATCTATCTCTTTATACAATTATAGCGTCAATTCACGTTTTTGAGAGCGTTAACATTTGCAGAGACCGTCAAAATACTTGTACACCCTCGTGCTTCGCACTCGGGCGTTAAACCATTTTTCGTGTCTCTACGTATATTAACGCCCTCAAAAACGTGAATTAACCCAATATAATTTCTACAAGAATGCCAGAAAATATGTTTATAGTAAGCCACGCCCTGACAGGTGAATATTAACGCTGAATACCACGAAACTACAACATGTAGCAGTCGCATTTATATTACAACACTTCTTTGTTGTTGTTTTAGATAGTTAACGTCCACGTACTTAGTAAAAGGTGTTGCGTCTTCGGTTGCTTTCTGCATTACAAGTTCAAGTGTATTTCTAGTGCGACGGTCTACTAAAATGTGATCTGTTAGGCGAAAAGGGACCATTTTTTGGTAGGACGTGAAGTGTTAACCTGCGGACTGCGCAAGATGACAAGCTCGAAACCAGCCCTGCGTTCAGGTTGACAAAATGGTACAAACTGTTTTTTAATTAAACTCCGCTTTGCACTGCACCTGCGTGCAAAGCGGGGTATAATTCGAAAACTGTTCGCACCGTTTTGTCATTCTGAACTCAGGACAGTTTTCACTTAGCTGATTTTCTGAAACCAGAATGGTCGTTTTATCTTCTTTCATCAGAAATTTTGAAATGCGACACTTAATTGACCTCTACCGGAACCATTCTCTTTTTCGAACATTAACTTTTAACGGAGTTCCCAAATAGCCTGGGTTTTTTTGCGTGACGTTTCATATGATATATCAAATAGCTATATGAAACAATAAAGCGTGCGAGAATGATTTACGACGATTGTCTCCCAGGTGATTAATTACTAATTTCCGGAGATAAAGAGAATGGAATAACTGCGAACAAAGTTATTGAAACGCCTTTTTAATATTCATTTCATACTAGAATTTCAACTGATTCCCGACATATTTTGCGGCAATTTTCAATGGTTTCTTTTATTTGAAAGAGATTTTACATGCCTATATAGCCCTTGTTTAAATTAGCTCTATAATCCGACTTGAAATTAACTTATTATATATTTATCTTTTAATTTGCGAACCTCAGGTAAGGGGACTCATGGTACGATTATTACACATTTTGTCAAGGGGAGACAGGGATTTGAATGATTGAATCCATGGTCTCCAGTTTCCGAAGTACGCGATGTAATACTTAAGCTTTCTGGTAGAAAAGGACGGAAGAGGTTACCCGTATGTCTTTCCCTTTGAGACTGAGGAAAACGTGCATATCCTTCCTTTTAACGACTGCGGAAAACGTGTATATCCTTCCTTTTTGCGACTGCGGAAAACGTGCATATCCTTCCTTTTTGCTACTGCGGATAACGTGTATATCCTTCCTCTCGACTGAGGAAAGTGTGTATATCCTTCCTTTTAACGACTGCGGAAAACGCGTTTATCCTTCCTTTTTGCGACTGCGGAAAACGTGCATATCCTTCCTTTCGACTGGGAAAAACGTGTATATCCTTCCTTTTTGCGACTGGGAAAAACGACGTGTGCAAGAACTGTCGTCTTTGTTAGTTTTATACAAAGTCGATGTTTTTCCAAAACTACGTAGCAATAGTTTTGAACAAGCTGTAGTTATGGGGTTTTAGAAGAAACACGGCGACATGCAAACATGCTGTCTGTCTCTTTCCTACCTTTTATTTATATACCACAATTCTAAACAGCATGATACAAAAAAACGTCTATGATTTTATAAATTGAGAACAAATCGTGTGAGTAGGCTTTTTTTGTCATTTTAGCTTCACTCATTTATTTTCTAGTAATCCACCACCCTAAAGATAAACTCCAGAGATGTAGATTAACACAGCTTCGTGAGAAAATCTGGTCAACAATTGAATATCCAGAGTCCTCTGCTTTGGCTAAGGTAAGTATGTGTTCGGGTGGCCATCGGGAAAGGCCACAGGGCCACAGCCGAAAAATCGCAGGAAAAAAGGTCGGATTTTTTGCTAAATATATGTGTATTTGGAAATTCTAGCAACACTAAATAAGCTCTGAAACATTTTTGCTAACTCCTTTCCTTTCCGCTTTTTTTCAAATCGGCCATTTGAATAACTCGATTAAGTTAAAATGAAAAAAAAAAGATTTCTTTCATTACTTCATTGTTAATGATTTAATCCAGCAAAGTAAAATAATTTAATGTTTGCCATCTTTTTCAGTTTCTACACTTTTCATGGGCTAGAAAAAATATCTATCACATTTTTTAAACAAAATTGCCAGGCGTATCTAGCTCTTATTGATGCAAACAATGGCATATACATTTTAAGTTGAACCAATTACGATATAAACCATTTTACAGTGTTGATAGAAGTTGAGACGTCATGCCATGTGTTTTGTTAAATGGTCTTTTGCAGCTATGACCATCGCGGTCTTCACATCATAGAAGTGTATTCATATCTAAATCTAGTTTTTAAAGTCTAATAATCAATGTATCTTTGCATAAGAACACTTATGCTTCGATTTACTATTTACAAAACTGTACAATCTGTCAATACAGATATTTACTCCTCTAATAATACTTTAATAGTGGATTAATATAATGAAAACAGTATCTTTATTTCAGGTCTACTCACTCATCTACTTCCATCCATTCGTGCTTAAAGCTTCTCTCTCACAGATTGGCAAATTACGATTTTTGATTTTCTTTTGTAGAATTTATCAAAAATTGTGACTTCATCGTGTAGAAAACTTTACAATAATAAGATTCGATCTGGTGAAGAAAGGAACAAAAGGCAGATATTCCTGAATTAAGCAGAAATCCATTCTGAAAAAAAAAAAAATAAATAAATAAAGCAACTACTAACGCCTAAAAGAGTATTCTTAAATTTTTGGACTACTATTTAGGCATGCAATTCTGTCTGTTTGTCTCATTTTCACAATGCCAAGTTCAGTATTTGTCAATTTGGAAACTTCATATCGATATATGCGAAAAATGAAACATTATACATGAAAAACAACAATTTCCGTAGCCGGACTGGATATAAATAGACTGGTTACGTCACTGACATTGCCGCTTCGAACATTCAAGCAACACATTTAATTTAATCCACCAGGACAAAACCCCATCACTATATTTGGCACATAGGACAAAAACCCACCACTTTTTCTTATCAATTTATTAAATCTTTATTTATTTAATTATGTTTTTCATGCAATGAATGAAAAAAAAAAAGAATTGATAATTTGTCAATAATTTCATAAAAATCAATTGAATACTATTTTTATTCTGATTTTTACTTGCCCTCTTTCATTACTTTGATGAAATATTTCGTAAAATTCCGGCTACTAATGTATAGAAATTCCCTTTGCCTTTAAACTATAGAAGAGTAAACATATTGTTTTACAGTTTTTTTCTCTGTCCAAGATAAGCATTGCGCGCAGAATGTTAATCTTAAGCTACCAGGTTCAATCCCCAATGGCGGCAAATGTCATTTATGACTATTAGTCTGCCACCGATGGGTTGATAATCGTAGTACCGTGTGGGATAGCAGTTGGAATCTAGAATAGGATGTGATGGTGCATGTAGTACTGGCGTGAGGAATACCAGAAATCCATTGTTAGGTGCTCTAGCTTTTTCAATATGACTGAAAGATTGCTAAAATCAGTGTACAATCCCAAACAAACAACAGAAAATCAGTTAAAGGACAGATTGTTTTTCACTTTATTGCAAACCGTATACATGTATTAAAATGGTGTTGTGTGTCGAAAAAAAACTAACAGCATTATAGGAATATATTGATATACTCTTTCATAACACACTTTCAACACTCACACTATAATATATATTGGTGGGGTTTTGTCCTGGTGGGGTTTTGTCCTGGTGGGGTTTTGTCCTGGTGGGGTTTTGTCTGGTGGGGTTTTGTCCCGGTGGGGTTTTGTCCTGGTGGGGTTTTGTCCTACACTCGGTTAGTGCTATACCCATTTGCAATTCATAAACATCGGAAAATGGACACATTTCCAAAACTAAGAACCAGTTTTGTAATTTTTCTGTGAAGAACTGTGAAAGAGCAGCTTTGATACACATTATTCATTCATAAATGAGCCTGAATATCTTCGACCCACCCGACTTTACCTATGTTGACAGTGACAATATCACACGGACAGCTTAATCGTTGATCATATGAAAACTGCTGTAAAGAACAAATATTTCAATTAAGGAACAACAAAGGGTATATTTCCACTTGTGAAAATATACCTTTTGTTGTTCACCCAATGAATGATCAATCACTTCCTTCATCCTACACTGAAACAAACAATTATCCACTATATATTTCAGGTTTACGCAGTCGTCTACTACCTTCTGGTGTTGTTAACATGCACCACATTCGTGCTTAACACACACCCTTCATTCAGAAATGAGAGAATCTTCAACCCGCCCGATTTTACATACGTGGACAAAGACAATATCACACAGACAGTGCTAATCGTCGATTATATGAAGCATGTTGTCAAGAATCCCAAAGAATTAATGTATATCCTAACAGAAACCAAGTTGGTCATATACTACCTTGACATTGTATGTTACTTGATTTTCTCGGTTGAGTTAGCTGTTCGCTTTCTAGTAACACCTAGCAAGATAATGCTGCTAAAGTCAGTCATGATCTACTTCGATATTATTCTGGTTATTTCAAACTCAATCGCTTTTGGTATCGACATGAATCCCGAGGTTTTGGAGGACAATGAACCTCTCCTGAGGTTCTACATTGTCTGTAAGATTGTTGTAATACTGCGTCTGTGTCGTCTGCTGAAACTGACGCGCCACCTGGGGGGACTGAAGGTCCTGTCACTGTCGTTTCGATCCTCCCTGACGGATCTATGTCAGCTGGTCCTGCCGTTCATCATAACGATCCTTCTTATATCGGGGATCATGTACTACGCCGAGTTCGGAGATCACCAAACCTTTCAGAATATTCCTATAACCATCTGGTGGTGTGTGGTCACCATGACAACGGTCGGATACGGCGACGTTACCCCGGCAACCTATGTTGGATACATCATTGCGTCATTTTGCGCTATTTTCGGACTGGTATTGGTTGCACTACCTATCGCTATAATAGCGTCGAACTTCGATGGATTAAGAAACATCAACACTATCAGAGAGGAAAAGATAAAACAGGTCAAGGATAAAAGTACTAATGTGCGTTCGACAGACTGCAACGTATTACAGGTTAAAAGTAATAAGGTTTGGTGTACGGATATCAAAAATTAATGTCAAATCATAATTTGTGCTTTTTATATCATTTAATTATCTATAAATAAGTAAGTTGCTCCCAGTGGATTAATTCCGTATGTATTAAATACGATATTAATCCACTGAGAGCAACTTACTTTTTTTCTCTGGAAATGATGTTAAGGAGAATTGTAGGCTTTATGAACAAACTGCGGAGCCATGTTAGAGGATATTGAAAAAGTGATCATGAAAATTCAATTTATTAAACTAGTCATTCATAAACGGATAAAAACGAGGCTTTATCGATTCTGTTTCTTGTGTAGATGACGAGTTTAATAAATTTGATATAAATTGATATTTAAGGAACATAAATTTGACATTCTACGTTCTATTCATGATATGAATCGTATTTTTGCAATAAATCGACAAAATTCTCGAAATTCATCGATTTCAATTTTCCCCGTAACGCCGTTTGTTAAGTTATATAAATCATGAAGTCAAAACTCGAATAAAAGAGCGATACAACACGCACACAATCGTAAATTTATATATGAACATATAGGGAGTTACAACTGTTTCGAGCTGAGCCATCGATATGCTTTTTTTGTTTCGTTTGAATGGTGATGTTTCACTGACGGTGTTTCTGCTTTTACAAACTATAGGAATAACACGAATGCCGATGTGATTGTTTAAGAATTTTTTTCCGTGCCCATGCCTATAATATTTCGTAAATACAAACGTCTTTTTATTGGTCCTAGAGAAAGGGAGTAAGGTAAAGTAGAAAGTAAGTGGCAGATCCACAGGGGGTGCAGGGGTCGAATGAACCCCCTCAGTATCCAAATTACTTCTTTAATGTGGACAAATTCAATCAAAAAATTGCAAAAGAATATAAAATATCACCCTTTTTGTAGTGTTCGAATAATAGGAACCTGGGTGTCGTTTTACTAAACTACTTACGTACAAATTGATCGTAAGTCAAAATCACAAATCGTACCTGGTGTTTTCATTCATTGTTAGATTCTGTCTTGCAATGTCTCATTGGAATCGTCTGAAGGAGACGATTCCAATGAGAAAATGCATGGCAGAATTCTATGTTTAGTTACTACTGTAGAAACATCTTTAATTTTTGACTTACGCAAAAAGTTATCGTAAGATGTTTAATAAAACAGGCCCCTGGGACCTGTTTTACTAAACATCTTACGATTTTTATTTTTCGTAAGTCTCACACTAATGAAATATATCTAATGTATAGAGTTTGAGAAATGAGTCCTACGGCATCCCTATCTATATAGATAGGGAATCAATGAGACTGATTTCTCAAATTCAAGACCGACATCGAACCCCCTTAAAAAGAATCTTTGGATTTGCTGCTGAAGGTACCGAGGAGCTATTGCAACACAAATTTGCCATTTCACTAAATTTTCTATTTGGTATTTGAGAATCATGGACTAGAATTATTAGTCCCCCACCGGTTACCGGTTGGGGGACTATAGGTTTGCTCGATTCCGTCTGTCCGTCCGTCCGTCTGTCCGTCCGTCCGTCTGTCCGTCCGTCACACTTTTGTCCGGGCTATATCTTCTAAACCATATGTGCTAGCAACTTCAAACTTGGTACACTTATAGATCTCATTGAGGAGAAGTGTCATGTTCAAGAACCGTTACTCTGCCACGCCCACTTTTTGAGTTATTGCCCTTTGTTGCTTTTAGCCATAAATTCTTGTCCGGATCATATCTCCTAAACTATAAGTGCTAGCAACTCCAAACTTTGTACACTTATAGATCTCATTAAGGACAAGTGTCATGTTCAAGAACTGTTATTCTGCCATGCCCACTTTTTGAGTTATTGCCCTTTGTTGTTTTTACCCTTACAATTTTGTCCAGATTAAATCTCCTAAACCATAAGTGCTAGCAACTTCAAACTTTGTACACTGATAGATCTTATCGAGGACAAGTGTCATGTACAAGAACTGTTACTCTGCCATGTCCACTTTTTGAGTTATTACCCTTTGTTGTTTTTAGTCTTACATTTTTTTCCAGATATTATCTCCTAAAGTATAAGTGCTAGCAACTTTAAACTTTGTACACCTATAGATCTCATTGAGGACAAGTGTCATGTACAAGAACTGTTACTCTGCCACACCCACTTTTTGAGTTATCGCCCTTTGTTGTTTTTACCTTTATATTTTTGTCCGGAACATTTCTCCTAAACCATAAGTGCTAGCAACTTCAAACGTTGTACACTGATAGATCTTATCGAGGACAAGTGTCATGTACAAGAACTGTTACTCTGCCATGTCCACTTTTTGAGTTATTGCCCTTTGTTGTTTTTAGTCTTACTTTCTTTTCCGGATATTATCTCCTAAACTATAAGTGCTAGAAACTTCAAACTTGCTACACTTATAGATATCACTGAGGACAAGTGTCATGTACAAGAATTGTCACTCTGCCATGTCCACTTTTTGAGTTATTGCCCTTTGTTGTTTCTATCCATTGCATTTTTGTCCCGTACTTATCTCCTAAACTATAAGCCCTAGCAACTTCAAACTTTGTACACTGGTAGATCTCATTGAGAAGAAGATCTAGTAAGTAGGAGATACATTATAAGATAGGAATTTTTGTTTTCCGGTGGGGGACTCCTGAATTGCATCGCAATACGACATGCACTTGTTGTTTTTTTTTTGGTCTGACAAGAAGTAAATAGCGAGTATCAAGACACGGTCTTTTGGAGCTCAAGGAAAAACCAATGATCGGGCCAGCGTTGATAATGCAAAATCATTTAGCAAACATTGAGAAAGCGTACCTCAATTTTCACATGAATACGGCGCAAAATGGGTTACCATTTAACGTTTTCATCTTGGTGCAAGAAATACCAGGAATCCATTGTTGGGTGCTCAAGCTGGTGCGACATCACTGGACAATGTGGCAAATTGTCACACGATACGCCTGTTACATTTTACACTGCGAGATATGCAAGTATGAAAAACAACAGCGGGAAAATAACTAAGATAATAATCTATGTAAATATACGGTTCATTTTTGTTATCTGCACTCTGAAATCATGAGAGGAACACGGCATCTAAGTTTCAAGTCAATTGAGCATAAGGTGGTAGAATTATCCTCCGGACAAAGAAGTGGACACTGGCCGACCGCTGGCACCAAACACGAGCGCCACTGGTGATTACATAATAATCACGTCTTTTGACGGGCTAAAAAACTCAACCCTTTCCTGTTTTACAAAATTTTGGACCTGCCCATATTTAAAGGTTTTGCAGACAAAAATTTAAAGTGGATTTAATTTGAAAAATAACCATTCGGTAGGGTAGAAAATAGTGTGAAAAAAAAAAGAAGAAATTGCTTGTCAGAAGCAATTTTTTCTTTTTTCACAGTGTTTTCTTAATCATAAAATCACAGGCACGTAAAAAGCAGGAATTAAACAGCAAAGTCTTAAAAGTGACATTAGTCCATACAAAATGGTAAGTCAATGGACATTAAAGAATGCAAGATACATTTCTCTTTTTATTTTATTAATAATCATAATCATTTAAAAACATGTAAACAAATAAAATATACAAAGACACCGTCCTTTGGGAAAGTTCCACACCTCATTAAACTGCAACTCCCGTCTTCGTAAAGATCATTTCAATAAGTCATTTCTTAAAACTTCAATAAGAAACACAATTATTCAGGCACTTTAGCTTCTCATAAATATCATCTACATTTCAAAGAATTTTAAAATCACTAAAATAATTGTTGTGATAATCAGTTCTGTCAAAAGATAAATTATTAAAATGTATCACAGACTCCAGTACCATGTAAATACACATGTAAATGTCCAAATATCTAAATTTCGATGGGTTTGGGTACGGGTTTTCTGACATGGCGCATAGTGGACCCAGGTTCTGTAGGTTTGAAAGGGGCGTGTTTTCCATAGGGACGTGGGATGGGCAGTTCACTGTCGTCATCGGGAATGTAGGCGTTGGGGCGTGGCTCAGCGGTGGTTGTAACTCCGCCTGCTATCTGGTATTGCTCCTCCTCTTCTTCAAGCTGAAAAATACAAGGAAGGTATTTTGAGACTAGTCCAAAGATAAGAAATGTACAGATGCATAGCATCTAATAATTTATCAATAGTCATGCTGAATAAAATTTTGCTTAACAAAATTTGTCCAACTTAGCTTGAAGGCTGAAAGCACTGAAAATGCTAGTTGTTGGTCAATATATAATTTGAAAATTATATGTTCAGTCACATATCTTTACAACGGATGTCCATTAGGTGAAGTTATACGTACGTCGAAGTGCTCTTGTAAGTCCCCTGAATTTCGACGTAAAGAGATTTGATTGTACATATGTGCAGTCTTATCTTTGTCTATAACACTTCATTTAAATGAAAAATTCCTTATCCAGAAAACAAGGGTTAACAACGGACAGCACTTACCAATCTCTTATGTTCATGTTCAATCATCCTTCTCTCCTCATCTCGGATCAGTTTCATCCAGTCACGTTCAATCTCCTCACTGGGTGGTTCACCCTTCTCCATACGGATGTAACACTGCTCTAACTCTGCCTCCTTCTCTTTCAGCTGCTGTTGAAGTTTCAGGGCATTCGCCTGATTCATCGACACTTCTGAAACCATGGCCATCATCTTACGAGTTGTGTCTTTGATCTTGGCTTGAAGCTCATTTACCTAGATATCATAGATATAAAAGATAGGTTTTTACCAAAATCAGAACAAGTTTGAAATAAATTATAATTCTTTTTATAATATTGCTTACAAAAATCGCCAATGTGTTGATAAATTTTTTAACTAGAGCTTCTTCTATATACTGAAGTTTTTTATCATTAAACCCTTATCTTTCAGAAATTAAAATTGCTAATTTTGAGACATTTCAACCAGTCTGATGTAACAGTATAAAACTCAAGGACATTAGCACTAGTTTTTCCTGCAATAATTAAATAGAAAGTTAGCAGTGAAGGCTAAGATCAGATCATCAGACTGTATGCCACCATCAAAATGTGAACTGTCACGTAAAAATGAACCATCTAGGAACTTTGTAAAATAAATATTTGATAAAAAGATGGGCTCCAGTATAGGTCAACCAGAGGTCAACCAGAGGTGGCATATAAAAAAATCTTTCACAGGATGATAAAATGATCATTTTAGATTAAAAAAGTAGTCCAAATGCAAAAGCAAAAAGTTTTGACCCTAGTCAGTCTGCGCAGTTTGCACAGTCTGACTAGGGTCGACACTTTACAAACTTTCCAGATGGTCCCATTTCATGCAATGGGTCACATATATAGATAAATAATTACTGTACCTTTTTAGCTAAATCTAGGGTATCTTCCTTCCCAGTTTCTGCCTTGTTTCGTACACGACCAGCAATTCTAGTTACTTGTTCAAATATTAGATCCTTTTCCAACAACTGTTCCTCTTTTTCTGATAGCCTTGCCTCAAGCTGGAGTTACATGAAAAACATTTAAACAAATAAAGTTAAATATGATAGGAAGTCATTTGCAAGAAATATTGGCTTAAAAATTATTCTCAGTATAACCTGTTTTTGAGCAGGCATCAATTTTGAGTATTTGCATGCAAAAAAGCTTCAATAAAATATCCTCAAAATCTCATAACTATATAGAATTTGTCCTCAATACCATTTATAAGAAGTAATGAGAATATTCTTTTTTTTTTATTGAGGTATGAAACCATGAAATCTAATCACACTTTAAGAATTTGATAAGCTGAAAACAGATCTATCCATATAGTATGATGTTTTGTTTCATACATCTTTGAATTAAAGAATATCATCTCATCTCTTTGTATAAAATATTAAACCTACATCTTCAATTTTTTCGTGCATTTCTGCTGGTGGTAAATCTTTTCCCTGTAGATATCGAACTCTCTTCTCATCATACGGATTCTCTAATTCCTTCTCTAACTCCAACATTCTGTCTTGACATTGCTGAAGCTGTTGGGAAAATATAAAATTGATTAAACAAAGGGATTTCATGAAATTAACAGATTGTCATGGTCAATGAAAAAAAAATGAGTATCAAATCAAAACACTCATTACTAATGAGGTAACTTTTGAGCTGATGGAGGAGGAGTTATATCCAGAAGGTAAAATCCAAGGGTTGGGCCTGAAGATTTTTTTGCATATGTGACCCGTCATGCAAAAAGGGACCATCTGGAAAACTTTTTAGAATTAATATTTGTAAAAGAGATTTGGTTCCAGCATTGGTCAACTAGAGGTCGCCTTTCAAAAATTCTTTCACTGGAAGGTAGATTGAACATTCTAGATTAAGAAAATAAGCCAATTACGAAAAGTTTCAACCCTAGTCAGTCTGCAAAAACCGTGCAGTCTGACTAGGGTCTAGTTTATACACAGTTCCCAGAAGGTCCCTTTTTGCATAACAGGTGACATATAATACCTCCTCCATTAGAATTTAATCATGGACACATCAACCCCAAAATTAAATCATTTCATAAATAATACCATTAATTTTCGCAATAAATCTCAGGGTTAAATCCTTATAAAGACTAAGATCAGGTGGCATTATATCCATTATAATACGATCTCAATTCTGAAATAAGTTTATTACCCTTTTCTGGGTGTAAAATAGTTTTATTGTGATTTTCTGGATATAAAATTAGTGAATTTAGTAATTATGATGTTGGGAGAAATTCACAGGAAACAAAGTACATCATTTGGCATGTGGGTTATAATTTTTTATATCGTCAAAAGCATCAATGTTCCCTCTAAAGATGATGTTGAGTAAAATAAATGGGCGGAGCTAACTGTGTACACAGTGAACACATGACATATAAAGGGTTTAGTGTAAGACTGTATTAAGTGTATATACACTGTATATACACTTAATACAGTCTTACACTGAATTTTATTGCTGATAAAGTTCTATGTAATTTCTTCTTATTTCATATATGAGTTTTTACCCCATCATATTATATTTACCTGTATCTGTAGAGTAAGCTGCTCCTGTTCTAAATTACTTTTGTTGGGCATCTGTGATCCTAGCACTCCTATCGAACGTTTTTCTTCATTTAACTGCATCTTCAAAAATCGTATTTCTTCTTCCCTGGCTTGAAGCTCAACATTACCATTTCTTATCATTTGTCCTGAAATTCAGCAGTGCAAACTAATACACAGGTAAGTCAAGCTTAAGTGACTTAACATTCAGATAGAATTATAAAAGCCACAACAAGAAACCATCTCCAACTGTCCAACCTATCATAAGGCGACAAATACCTTTGACATACTTAAGGTAGCAATGGACACATGGCGTCATTTTTTTCGCCCAATGAATTTTTTTCTTGCTCTAATATGTTGTAGATTTACATTGTGTAGTCATTATATCAAAATTTGAAGGTACCTTTCCATGCTCGTTTTCATGCTAGAGTTATCTGCCCTTGGGTGCTATTGGCCATTTTTCAGTAAAATGTTATATTCGTTTTAGGTCTAGTATAAACTCAGTACCGGCTTATAACTATAAAACACATACATTTTGATAGACCATATACATGTACACAATGGACTTTGCCAATAAAATCCCTCTTTGCTCAATTGTACTTGCACATTGTGCCTTCCAAAATTAAAAATGCATGCATTTTTGTAATTTTACGGGGTAAAAATGCAACAAAAACCTATTTTTTTTTTAAGAAATTACCCAATGAAATTTTCTTAATTTCCGATATGTTTAAAACCCATATTTTTCATTATTTGTTAAAAAATTCAGCATACCTTTCCTTGCAAATAAGAAAGTTTTCGTTATTTTACAGTGACCCCTCCTGTTTAAATGACGCTTATAACGCATTTTTATTGTTAAATTTAATGATATCAAATGTTGAAAAGAAACTAAGTTATGAAATTTTACCATGATTATTCTACGTTATTTTCATAAGCAGAATCTTGCAAATACCAGTCTTTTTAAATAATGCGCAAAAGAGCCGTAAAATAAACGAAAGCCCACTTCCGGTTTATAGAGTCGGGAGGCGGCTGTCTATTGCCACATTAATCAATGTGTTTGAGTGTGAATATTTGTGTGTATTAGGGGGGGGGGTAAATTTCCATCCCTTACTTTTCTAATTTATTCTTTTAGGCAAGTTAGATTTGAAAAAAATTCAGTACTGGTGCAAAGCATTTTACCAATGTTAAATCTTATATATAATTATGACCATTTAAAACATTCAGGGAAAGAAGAAATTGCCTGTGAAAAGCTATTTCATTTTCTTTCTATGCTTTCCAAAAGCTTTTTTCTTTCAGTTTACCAATCATATGATTATGTGACAATTTGGGCAACCAAATTTTTGTGTAGGAAAAAGAAATTTAAAATAAACTTGTCAAATGATAAGAAAGAAAAGCCTGCAATTCAACAGCGCTGTTGAAATGGTGACACTTGAAAGTAATGGCTCACCTTGTATATTGACTTTCTCGTAGAACACACAAACTTCTTCATTTCTCTCTATTAGTTTAATACCCCTGAAATAGATTAAAACACTGTGTTACAAGAATTTGCCAAATAATAATTTTTATGCAAAAATAAAGAGGTTGACACAATAGGTATGGCTTATATTGTGATTAATAAAACGTTGTTAGGCACCAAATCCACCATAACTACAGCTTGTTACGATGTTTTTGTTGCCTTACAATAGATCGTCTTTAGTATAAACTCAGTACCAGGTATAAAACACATACATGTTGATAGACCTATACATGTACACAATGGCTGTTGTCAAGGAAATTTCTCTTTGATCAAATGTATTTGCATAATGTGCCTTCTAAATGTTAAAGTGCACTAATATTTGTAATATAAAGGGGAAAAATGACACAAATACCTATCTTTTTAAGAATTTTCCCAATGAATTTTTCTTATTTTCCGATATGTTTAAAAACCATATTTTGCATTTATTTGGTAAAAAATTCAGCATACCTTTCCATGCAAATAAGAAAGTTTTAGGTCACTTTATAATGACCCCTCATAATTGAATGACACTAGTAACATATTTTTATTGTTTGATTCAATGATCCAGTAATTCACTTGATATCAAATGTTGAAAAGAAGCTAAATTATGAAATTTCATCATTATTATTCTATATTATTTCTATAAGCAGAATCTTATGAAAAAGGGTATTTTTAAACAACGCACAAAAAGAACTGTACAATTGACCAAAGCCCACTTCCTGTTTATAGAGTCGGAAGGCTGCGGTCCATTGCCACCTTAAAAGGTTAAGACTTAGACTAAGTCTAACTCATATCATTATTCACCCAACAGGAAACTTTTAATAACCCTGTAACTAGCCTTTTCTAAAACCTGTGTGTGTATAAGATTAACCTTTTTTCATTGAAAAAAACAACCACAGCTGAATATTCATTTGTGATTCATCAACTCTGTTGTACACTCTATGAATGATAAGACAATCTCACACTGAAACAAACAATTTCCATCTATCTTTCTGGTCACTATAATTTTCTTACCTTTCATTTCTATGTGTAATTGCCTTCTCATATCTGTTTCGTAACTTGGTCATCTGCTCTTCAGCCTGATTTATCATCGTATTTAACTTGGAGATATCCATTTTTTGTTGTTCTCTCTTCTCATGCATTTCTTCTTCAATTCTTTGTTGCTTAGCAACCTCATTTCTCAAACTATCTCTCATTACAATACTGTTCATGTGTTTTAACCTTTGTTTTTGTAATTGTCTGAATTGAAATGAAAAGAAATTAAAAAATTTTGCTCAATAAAAGGTCAGTAGTTATCACCAGAAAACATCTGAAATGATTTTGAAAAAAAATTGCATGTAAAACACAGTTCATTAACATTAATTTGTATATTTGGATTTTGTAAATCCATGTAGATATTCTTATACTTAGTAACAAACGGCAAAGGGTCCTGAATCTGTTTTTTAATAAATACTTGTTTTCCCTTCTCAAATATCTTTATCAAGGAAATATAGAACATACTATTTCAAACACAAATAGTCCACCCATAACTAGCAATGTCTTCTTTTCTAAAAACACTATTATCTTAAAGCATAATTATTATCAATATCATGCTCAATTTGAACAGTTGTCACTAAAATTTTGAATATTTGACCAGCTTAAATGATTTAGTGACTTTCAATAAATACACTTTCGTACAAAGCTCCTTATAAAAATGTTTGGGAAAACATTATTTGCAAAGAAAGATATACAGAGTTTACTTCTAACAATTGATTTCATTATTTTCTACCTCTACATTCTTTGTCATTTAGAACAGATCATGGTCTGCAATGGCCGGTACACCTTTCGATTTGGACCTGTCTGACCATATGATTATGGATATAATAGAAGTATATTGTACTTTTTTTTCTAGGAAACTCTGGGTTTATAGATAAGAGATGTTATAATTACCTGTCTTTTTGTGTGACAGCTGTGCGTAAAATTTCAATTTCATTTTGAAGTATTTTAATTTTTTCTCTCATTTCTGCAGCTTTCTGTGTACTGGTCTGTATCAAGTTGACACACTTGTTTCTTTCATTCTTGATCACATCATATAGCTTGGCAAAGTCTTTCAATCTGAAATAGTATGAGGGTGTAATTATTAACTCTGTTAATGAATTCTAGAAATATTTGGACTCTAGTCTCAATTAACATATAAATGATTGTTATAATTTTGACTTAAAGTATCTGTATCTCAAATACTAGCTTGTATTGTATCAGGGCAGAAAATATAAGGGGGTGATGGCAATCTAAACATGTTAATTCTCATCAAAACCATTTGTTGTGGGAATTCATCGGGATCGGCTTGAGAAGACCCAATGAGTACCAACAGTATAGAATTTGATTGACAGATGATGGAAATTTTCATTTTGAAATCCTAATCACTCCTTTTATCTGGAACCTTGATTTACTACAAAAAGTAAAGTTTCAGAGAAAGTTTACTTTAGTGTAGGTAAATGACGTTTGAACATGCTTAGAGGCATAAACTTAAGAAAACAATCCCTGCCTAGGATTAGTTTTTTTATCTGAGATCATGAAAGTGTAAACAAAGTACAGATTACTTACTTGATTTGCATTTCTTGATATTTTTTCTGGTGGTCCTGTATTTGTAATTGTTTTGTTTTCAAATCTTCAACAGCCTTATGGTATCTCATTTCTGCCCTCATAAAATCTCGAGCTTTTTGTTCTCTTTCATCTGCCTGTAAAAGAATTGTTCAAGTAAATTATCTTACAGTTTCTACACATGCACTTAGAGTTATATTGTTTAAACCTATTTATTTTACATTGATTGGGAAACAAATTCTTACAACTTAGATTAATCCCTCTCCATTCTGCTTCCTGGAAAATTCACCAGTAGTCGCGCCCAATGTGTCGGCCAATGAAAGAACTGAGATCGAAAGCTGCTCCCAGGAATCGAAATCAGGACCTTTTGGTCAAGAGGCCGATGCTCTTGCTCTAGACTACAGACACCACTCTGAGTTATATCATCGCTGAGTGAAGAAAACCTTGTAACTCAAGCCTTTTTCAAGCTGCAGTTACAAGGTTTCGATATGTAAAGCATATCAAACACAGAATAATAGATCATAAGATCTTGTGATGTGAATGTTAAACATGAACATGCACATTGCTTAGAAAAAAAGTCCTCCAAATTACAGTTTCTACATCTTACTCATTTAAATACTTCAACTTATTCAAAATATTATAGGAACAAGTGTCTTTTGCACTGTGTTTATTGGAGTATAAATTGCAATTGCTTTAGCAATTATTTAAATAATGCCCATAAGAAAATATTCAAGTAATTTACCTTGATAGCAGCCAATCTGGTTAGTTCAACCACCTCTATTCTAAGGTCACTTTGTTCATATAACAGATTCTGTTCCTCAGCGGCACTTGCCTCTAGCTTCACATGCTCTACAGCCGTAAGGGAATTCTGTAGAAAATAAAAATTAACATGTTGATGGCTCGGTGCAAAACAGTTGTAACTGCCTATATGACAATAGGCAGTTATAACTGTTTTTGCATTGGGCCATCAATGTTATGCAATTGAGTCAAAAATCTGCTGAAGTGATGTAAAGATGAGCAGTGATTTATATTTTTTCTGTTTACATGATTTTTGAAATCACTCAGAGGTTAATAGACAGATACTCACTCGGGGATTCGTAGAATAATCATCTTAGAAATATTCTAAATGTAGGCTGCCAGATTACTTTATATCTGTTCTTCATACAAAAGTGAATTTGTTCTTTTGCGCTCATAATTATGAAATGGTCATAACCTTTTACTTAGTGCATGTTGATCTCTGAGAGCAAAACAGTTGTAACTGCCTTTATGTTTGTAGGCAATTACAACTGTTTTGTGCTTAGCCATTGATATAAAAGAATTAATTCATATGAAATAAGATGATAAAAGATAAAAATGAATGAAAGAGCCAAGAGAATCTTTGACAAAGGGTAACAATAGAATCTCTGTTTTTACCTGTGTGGCAAGAGCTCTTTTAGTTTGTTCTACTTCTTTTTGTAGTTCTTCCCTTTTCTTCAGAAGTGTACCATCATCTTTTGGTAATGATTCAACCTAAAATTATTAAGAGCTTACAAATTTATCACTCAAATTTTCAACATATTAAGTACAAGTTTATTTGCTATACAAAGTAGTTTACTTATTCATTTATCAATTTAAATATAGATTTATTCGGCATTGAAGATATGTTTTTAATTAAATGAATCTAACTGAATTTATCTAATAATATGCATTAAAATACTTTAAAATTATTAATATCAAGATAATTGCTATTTACAGTTGCTTGTTTGTTAATATATTTATTTGTGCATTTTTTGACACTGAAAATAAGAGTTTCGTAAGTGTCCATCTAACGAAAATTGTAAATATTTTTTCTTGTTTCTACATACCTGCCCCTTGATTTTCTCATGTATAAGTTTTGTGTGGTTCAATGATTCATCTGCAACTTTTAACTGAAGTTCTGCCTTCTTCAAATTTCGTAAATCCCTGTCTTTTTCTCGCATCTTTCTTGAGTGTATGTCATGAGCGTTTTTCTTCTCAAGATGGATGTGTCGCAGATTTAAGTCTAGGGTTGCCCTAAAAAATAAGGACAACTAATTGATCATTTATGACAAACATGTAAACTCTATTCACTTTTTTCCCAAATAAACCCTTATCCTGTTTTTTGAAATTTTAAATGTTTGGCTGGTTCTTACTTTTAACCTAATCTTCTATCATATCTGGTGATTGACACTCCTATATTGTTGGCCAGCATAGACAAAGATCAGCCTACATATTCATGCAGTCTGATCTTTGTGTACACTATCTAGTTTATATTTAAAATCATCACTATAAAGGTAAATATGAGTTTGTAATACACTGTATTATAAAAGAAAAATTTAATTTATTCACAATTAGGCCTTAGGTTTAAGGACTCTTGGAAATTATATTGTACAATATTGTATTATTGCAATATTGCATCAACTTTGGTAGACAAAAATTGCTTGTTAAAAACATTTTATTCTACAACTTCAATGTTTGCGATTGCTTGATTTTTTTTCCCTTGAATTACATCCAAATTAACTTGTTTTCTTTCAAAACTTTTAATTTGGATTGGTCCAAAATTTTGTTGTCAGCTAACCAGTTAAAACCTACCTATCCCCCATGAGCACAGCCTCTCTATCCTTAGCATACTCGTAATCCTTCTGTAGCACCTCCATTGCTCTATCTTTTTCATTAACAGCAGATTTTTGTTTCTCTAAATTGTTGTTCATGTCAAATTTCTCCTCCTCCAAACCCTGGAACTTCTGCTCAAAGATCTTCTTTTGGGCCAATAGATCTGAATATTCCTTCTCAAGCTCCCCAACTTGATTGGACAACTCACTGAAATGATGACAACAAACATTAGTCAGAAATGTATGGTTTGGTGAGTATATTTAGTATACAGTTACTTCCTCTCCTCTCGGTGTTTTGAAATGAAAGTAAATACATGTACTAGGTTTAATGAATGCCTTAGGTTTCAATTCAAGATCACTGGAAAAAAATGATCTATTTCAATTTTTAAATGAGTAAATACCAAGGGATTTATGCAAGATGGTACAAAATGTCAACATTACAGTTATCAGTTAACATTTACAAGAGATTGGTTGAGATTGATAATTGCTTTATGCCTATGATGCGGTCTTATAAAAGTTTAAGGGTTTAATAAATTTGAATCTTACTTTTTCTTTCTCCCCAATCTATCTGCCTCTTTCGCTATCTGATTTGGAACACTGTTTACTTGAACTAAATCACCCTGTAAATAGAGAAAAGTGAACATAAAATTTAATTACTTATTAAAATACGAGAAATAGGAGATAATCAATTTCTACTAATATTAAAAGATGGAACTCAAAATAAATGACATAATATTCTTGTTTTGGATGTAACAACAATAATTAGTCTGTACATTAGGCAGTCTGATCTTTGTCATTTACCCCAATTTGCCCTTTCAAACTAGATTTCTATCAAAATTTCAAATGGAATTTTAGCCAAGTAATCTCTCAGTAGTCAGCCTTTTGATTTTAATGAAATTTTACCAAGATTAGCAATGCATGAGTAAATCTGAAACACAAAAGACAATGAACAAGTCATCGATGATTTTCCCATACCTTAAGATTTTCGAGTTTTTCTGTGAGTTTTTCATATTCTTTTGACTCTTTAGTGACTTGTCTGTTCGCATTTTCCAAGTCTTCCTTCAGAGTTTTAGCCTCCAATTGTCGAGACACAATCTCCTTTTTCATGTCATCACAGGCTTGTTGGAGTTCCTTGATTTTCTTCTCAATCTCCTGTTCAAGGTTAAATACAGGACATTATTTAAGAGATAAGGAGATTATTTGTTGATGCATGGAGGTATGTAACTAACTAGAAAGCCATGAATGGCTTGAGGCGCTCCACAGGCTTGAAATTCTTGTAAAAGCAAATAAATGTTTTGACTTGATTTTTAGATATTTGGGGTTCTACTAATGTTGAAAATGTTTTTAAAGTTTCAACTATATAACAAATAGAGAAATGACCTCTTCTCTTAAAAGACATATTTTTCATCAAATCAAAATAATTTTTGGCTGCATGATAATGGGTCATCCAAAGATCATACCAAAAATGTTTGATTGATATCCATCAGTAACATTCTGAGAAAATGATTTTCATACTTTCCACTATTGAACATATTGAGAAATGACCTCCACCCATAAAATGCATATTTTCCATCCGATCACAATGATTTTTTGTAGACTGATAAAGGGTCACTAAAGGATCATTCCAGTGGAATTTGGTTGATATCTATCAGTTAAATTCTGAGAAAATGATTTTCAAAGTTTCCACTATATAACATATAGAGAAATGACCTCCGCCCATAAAATGCATATTTTCCATCCTATACAATAATTTTTTATAGACTGATAAAGGGTCACCCAAGGATTATTCATGTAAAATTTAATTGGTATCCATTGATAAGAATCTGAGAAAACCGACTTTTTACCATATTTGGAAATTAGCCACACCCATTAAATCCCTGTTTTTAATTGGATCAAATTTTCATGAACAATTTTGAAAGAGGGTCATCCAAGGATCATTCCTGTGAAGTTTGGTTGAAATTCATCCAGTAGTGTCTGAGGAGAAGATTTTTAAAGAAAAGTTTACGACCGGGCGCATGCACGCATGCACAAAGGCAGGGACGGATGGACGGACGCACGACGGACACAACGCCATGACAATAGCCCCAGTGGCTTTCAGCCAGTGGAGCTAAATACCTGATCACACTGTATGACTATGCGAAGAGTATTCATACAAGGATGTGATGAGGTTGTTATTTTCACACCTCCATAATATCAACAGATATTCTCTTCATATCTTATTATGTAATATCATGAAACAAAAAATTATAAAGATTTATCCATAATTTAATAGATTTCCTTAGGGACTACTTTGTGAGGAAGCTTACAAAATACCTGCATCATCGATATTGTTTTCATTGAGAAATAAAATCATATTTTCAGCCAATCAGAAACCACAATGTTGATTGAAACAAAGAAAATTAAATTATGACTCAGTGGCTCATCATACAGGATCATTTCTAATTGCTCCAATTTAAGAGGTTGTAGGTGAACATTCAAACAGTATTTTGAATTAAAACTTTCTTCTTTTTTTTTCAAGTTTGAGACATGGCTTAATTGAAAGAGGCTGCAGACAACAACAAGAGCTTTACAAAAAATAACTCCAAATGCCAAATCTACAGGAAAACAAGCTTTTCAAATTATAATCATATCTATCCCAAATAGCTCAGGTCAAATGCCCTGACCCATAAACTTAAAATTTAAGTATTCCAAGAATTGGTTGCAAATGGCTCATCTAAATATTGTGTAGAAAAGTTTTTACAAGTTATTTGGGAATCTTCCTATAAATAAAGGATTTATGCCTGAAACAAACCGAATTTCACTACTTGAACTTGACCTGTGACCTTAAACTAAGCTTTCAAACTATTTCTAAAATATCAACTGGGGCTAATAACAACTGGCATAATTAATCTTACACAGAAACAAACAATTATCTTCTATTTAAAACTTTATATCACAAAAAATCTTACCCCTGCTTTTGGCATTCTTGCATACTCTCTGTCCATCAACTTTTTCTCTTCTGTTGAGCTGAAATATAAACATAAACACAGTTTTCATCTACGAATTTACATACACTACAATCATTGAAACAAGAAATGTTGAAAGAAAATCTTGGAACTTACAAAATTGAATGACAAAACCTATACGTTTAAAATTATTCAAGTTTTAGAGAGAGAGAGGGGAATACTTTTTGTTGGCAACTAAATCTTAGTAATAACTCTAGCTTATGCAATCTATAGTAACAATGCTTGGATAGCCTACTTCAGATAAGATCCATATTTCTATATTTACCAAAGTTAAATGATATTAATAATTTCACATTTTTCATAATTCACAAAAAAGAAAAATCGCAAAATTAAAACTCTCTCTTATTAAAACCCTTCTCATGCTGAACCCAGAATATTCCTGCTTTGGCGGGAGCTATAGACAAACATCAGCCTGCACATATGTGCAGGCTGATGTTTGTCTACACCATCTGTTTCTCACTTTCAAACCAGAATTGTCAATAGATTTATTTTTCGAATAAAAATTGACCTACAGTTGGTACTTTCACTGCTTTTTTCCCTTTGATTTTGATGCAAATTTTTAGCCAAAATTTATTCAGCATGACAAGGGTTATATTGTTCTACAGCGCTTACATTTCTATTTGATACTCAAGCTGATACTGCCGTTCTTGTGCCTGTTTAAGTTCATTGTTATATTTGAGTAACTGTTGTCTCATTTTACTGACTTCAGTATTAGAACTGTCAGGGAAGTTATCAGCCTTTTCTAGCTCTTGTTGTTGTTTGTCAAGGTCGACTGAGAAATCTTTGGCTTGTTTTAACAGATCAGCTTCACTCTGTCGTGTTCTGAAGATAAATACATAAATGAATATTGAGACAAACAAGTAAAATCAAGGCAGAGTTCGACACTAAGGGGAGTCTGGTTGTCCAGACTCTTTATTCCAAAGACAGGACTCCCTCATTTTGTGAATCAGGAGTCCAAAGACTCCTTTGTCATATGATAATATCATTTATCCACCCATATAACTCATTAACAGAACATTTTCTCTTTGACTTTCCCCTTACAAAAGTTGAAGCAGAAAACACCCGTTTTTTATCTACAAGTGAAACTTTTTATTTCAGGTAAAATTAAGGAAAAGAAGATATTGCTTGGCAAAATCAATTTCTTCTTTTCCACAATAATTCCCCCATTTTAAAAAATTTGGACTGCTTACTTTTATCCTGGACCTCTTGATTTCATTGCTGGTCCAAACTAGCTCCAAAACTGATACTGTGTTGGAGAAATTGCTTTATGCATTGCGCCATCACTTTTGTTTATACAGATGTTGCTTAGTAAAGTAATGACGTCATAAAAATTAACGCGGATAAAGGATCAGCCTTTTCTATTTATGCTCTATATTAATGTTTAAAAAGGAAAATGATACAGTGTATAGGCCTAGACCAAGGATGTTTAAGTAAAAAAAGCCAGGCATCAAGGGCACATGAATTTACTTATTAATCCAGGTTTTTCTCCCGTTAAGGCCCTGGTTTTGTCTGTTAACATATGCCTATAACAACCCTAAAACACACATTTTATGCAATAATATATGGGATAAATTGAAGCCAGAATGTTCGAAATGTCCAAAATCTTTACAACCTGTTTTTGAAACAAATTTTACATTTAGCACGAAAAGGGTTAGGAAAGTTAAGTTCTAACATGCAAAGTAGCGAAAGTGAAAAGTATATTAGAGCATAAAAACATTACTGTTCCTAAAATACTGAGAAAAGAAAGACTTTATTTAAATCCATTACAACTTTACCTCTTTAATGTTTCATGGAGTTCTGTGTATTTAGCCTTCAGGTGAGCTACCTTGGTGCCAGTAAGTTTGCCTTGATGGAACAACTGAAAAGATTGGGATTATTGACATTATAAACAATCAATAATAAACCACATTATGATCAATAAACATGCAGACAATCGAGAGAAAAATATTTGCAAAATGAAAAAGATCACCCTTGTCATTCAAAATTTTTACACTATGCTCTACATTTTACTGATATAAAGGTATGAGTAATATCAATGCAAATTTGACTTTTCCATTATAAAGGGACCATCTGGGAACTCCAAAAATAACATATTATGAAAAAGGGTTATATCCAGCATGCGTCAACTAGAAGGCACATTTCTAAAAAAATAAATAGGAACGTAGAATAATAAGTCTAGATTCGAGAAATCTGTTAGTTTGGGAAAGGGACCATCAGTTATTTATAAACATTAAGACCTTCGTCAGTCTGACATGTGTCAACATTTTTTGCATTTCCCAGATTGTCCCTTTTCCCTACCTCTTATCATTGATAAGTAATCAATTAAAATATATTCAACCTATTCATTCAATGGGACCTGTATGCTGTTTTTTATAACTCCTGATTTTTTTAAATTCTACAAAATTTGATTCTTCTGCCCTCCTTATTTATCTCTAAGTAATAGATGTATGTAGACCCACCTCATCCAAACACTGGAAGGCTGGGCTAGCTGATACCTCAACCTGGCTCTCTTCTTGATGGACCACTTTAGGGGGCAGGGCTGAAATAGGGGCCACATATTCTAGGGAGTCTGGCCCCTCCTCCTCCTCCTCCTCCCCTTCTTCCTGAATGGGATCTTCCATCTGGGACCCGGGCTCACTCATCCTTGATCTGAGATAAAAAGACATTGCAATCAGATACCATTTTGTAAAATTAAATAGCTTGAGCACTCATTAAACTGTGACATGTTACAAATATTTTAGACTGGTCCTTTTATTAGGATGTTGCAAAAGACAGCCTGTGCATGACATTTCCAACAACTTCATGTGGGCATGAAGGGGAGACATTGAACTTCCTGAACAGCCACACAGTACAATGATTAATTATTCTGAAATCGTGAACAGTGATATTAGGTCCCTAGCTACTAATTCAGTGCATAGTGAAGACTCTGATCAGACTGTGCCGCTGCACAGCCTGATCCGAGTCTTCAGGTTACGGACATGTGAAGTTGTTGGAAATGACATGCACAGGCTCAATTTTCAATTGATAAAGATTTAAAATCTGTGATTTGGAATAAAAGAATGTGTGTGCAATTATTCAGCGCAAGTTCATGTCTGTGGACTTTTGGGTATTAATGCATCCAATGGTCCTACAACTGACTTAACATTCTGGATACAGTAAAGTCAGGCAAAACCATAATACAGGAACTGGAGGAAATATTGGTGACTTGGTGCAAAAAAGTTGTAACAGCCTATGTATTTATAGGCAGTAAAAACTATTTCACGCAGAGTCATCAATATTTTGCTTTATCCAAATAAAGTTATTACTAATGATGGGCATTCCAAAAAGAGTCTTTTTGGACCACTATAACATCAATTTTGCTTTAATCAATACTGTAATGAGCAGAGTTAACTTACAATCAATTGAAATAATTATATCGATTTGTTCATAATTCAGGTGACCAGATGGACCAATTCATTACAGAGAAAAAAATAATTCTTGATTTCATGGAGATATGAAAGTAAAAACCTAATCACACTGTATAGATATGCAAAGTGGACCCATTCATGAGCGTGATAAGTGTTTAAGATTCATAACTCCACAAAAATAGAATTTTGTACTCTCCTTACTACCCAAATCTAACAAAGTGAAGCAAACATATTAAGATTTACTTTATCCAATAAAAGATTTTGTATTTGAACACTTTGTCAGAAGCTTACAAAATAGCTGTGTACTCAAAATTGTTTTCATTGAGAAATAAAACCAATATTTCATCCAATCAGAATGCATGCATCTTATTTGACACAAGAATTGAATTAATATAAAATGCCTCTTTTTGAAAAGATTAACACATTACAATTCAAAAAAGGCAAACTTTTTCACATGTGGCTAAAATTGTTTTTCCTGATCATGTTGAAAAGTCTGGCATCAGTTTGCTATTAGAACATTAGGAACAAAAAAATACATTTTCTATTACAGTTTAATGAAAAGATTGGGAGAGTATTTGTTGATTTCATTGAGGCATGAAACTAAAAACCTAATCACACTGTATGAATACGCAAAGCCGATTCATACATGGGTGTGATTAAATTTTCAATTTCATACCTCCATGAAATGAACAGATATTATCTTCATATCCTATGATTTAATATTATGAAGCAAATATGTAAACATATTTCTTTTGGGACTACTTTGTGCAGAAGCTTTCATAATAGCTGGAGAAATTTAGAAACCAATTTTTCAGCCAATCAGAATGCGCAAAAACTGATGGGATCAACCAAAATTAAATTATAAGAAAAAAACTCACAAGCTGGCAAACCATTTTTCAATTTCATGTTTCACATCACCCTTTTGACTTCTAAACATGAAATCAAAAATTTGCTTATCAAATTCCGTCAATAACTCCATATTCTCTTGAAGAAAGACAAGCTTAGGCTTTATGTCCTTTTTCCTTTTCCTTCTTTCCATTTTTTCAAATCACACAAAAACAATGTTGTTGTTTTTTATCATTTCATATATATATATATATTGTACTGTAGTTTGATGATAAATGCAATCTTTAAACTTAATCACTCAAATGATATTTGAAAGCACTATTTCTTCTGAACAAGGAGCCAGAAACAACCTTTCTACAAACCATGATTTGAAAAAAATGCTTTGATTTCATTTGCTGTTACATTCAAGCAAATAAATAGAGAATAAGTGTTGTCTATTCTTAATCTATATTTGCTTTCATTCATTTTACTTGTCTAAGTTCCCAAAATGACCACAAAACATGAAGTATGACCATCATCAATTTGAGTTTATAACCTCTACAGTATGTAAAGAGTAAATCTTCTTTCGTTTTTCAAAATTTTAAACCAGGGTCCAAATATAAAGAGATGTCAAACATTAAAAAAAGGGGGGATTTACAATATATTTAGAAATGAAATCATTTGAAATGGAAGAAAATAATGTGGGAAAAAGTAGAAATTGCTTGTTACAAGCAATTTCTTGTTTTTCCACAATATTTTCTCAGAATAAAATTCGAGAGGAAGTGAAATCCTCGAAAAGGGTTAACTTGGTTCACATTTAACAGATGAGTTGAGACAGACCAAAATTGTATCAAGACATGATAGATTCTGTCTAGTTACTTCTTAACATGAAATATCCTCTCTTTCAAGTGACTGTACAAGTTTAAACACGATAGTGCTTAATCAGTTGATTTTAATGATCCTTTCATTAAAGATTTCCTTTCATATAGATCTTACTAACAACTTGATATTTTATTTTATGCAAATTCACTGCCTCTCAAATTTCTCACACAAAATTGATAACATCCAGAATGAGTAAAAGTTGGTTAATAGCTATACATAGCCAATGTTAATTATTAACTGTACTTTGTACAAATCCGCCCCCCCCCCCCAACTATGAATAAAGATTATTATATTATCCTTGAATTTCCCCTATTCGAGCAGGCTCCCGTATTCGATCATTTTGATTTTGGGGAATATTTTGATGTCTCAATTTTTATGACAATTTGCATATTGTAAGAAATCATCGTCAAAAAACTTTAATGCAAAGCGGATGATAAATGAGTGCTAAACTTTCCAAATATAAGACATATTTCTGCCAAACTATTTTTTAAACGGCCATATTTAATAATTTCCAGGCCCTCCAATCGAAATTCTTGTTGCTTGACAGGTGTCATGTGAATGACTTTTGAAATAAATCTAGGTTGAAAGAAAGAGGTCTTTTTCATTTTGTAAGTCTGTTTCAAAAGTGTCAGGTAAGTGATTTTGACCATGGGATGAAAAGTGCCAAGGTGCTCGAATATGGGAGACTGTTTTGAGGCCTTTCAAGTCAGAGTGTGTGCTTGCAACCATTACACCATGTCACTTACTTATGTAACCAATCTATTTTGTCTTCACATTGATATTTCACACTTAAGTTTGTGCTACATTTGGTGTAGTTTTCAGGGAAAATTTGCGTTATACAAGTGTGCCAGTGTAAATTTCATAGCTTAAGGTGCTCGAATATGGGAGACTACATGCTATTATCATATCTGTGAACTATGGTGAGATACAATGCAGTGTTGGAATTTGCAAAAAAAGCAAACTTTAGACTTGACATTTTCTGGGAGGTGATAGATGTAGATGAGGGAAAGAATAGGTCCCAGGATAGAGCTAAGGACTTGTGCTAGCTTTTTAAATTTGGGAGTCATTGACCCCTTGAACATATAGCCTTGAGTTTCCCCTATTCGACCAGGCTCCCATATTCGAACTCTTTGATTTTTAGAGATATTCTAAAGTCTCACTTTTTTTTTTTTAAACATGTTGTAAATTGTTAGAAATCATTGTCAAAAAACTTTAATGTATAGCAGATGGACAATAAGTGCTAAATTTTCCATATATAAGAATTTTTTTCCCTTCTATTTTTAAATCGGCCATTTTAATTTTTTTTCTGGCCCTTCAATTGAAAATGTTCTTGCTCGATAGGCGTCGTGTGAATGACTTTTGAAATAATTCTAGGATAAAAGGAAGAGTTTTCTCTCAGTGCTCCAGCTAGGTTTCCAAAAGGGCAGGGTGCACAGTGCCCTGAAAGGGCACTTTTGTGTTGCGAAGCGGCAAGGAGAGGGGAGGGTTACAAGGGGGGTTTGGGGTTGACTTTTTTGACTGTCAAATTAGTTTACAGGCACGCGCTAATTTCCATCCACAGATTATCGGATACTGCTTCCTGGATAAAGAATCGCGCGTTGTGATTGGCTGACTTGCCGATTTAAGTCCCGCCCTTCTTCTCTAATGACTGTAATTAGTTATGGCCTCCGCTGGTTGATTATACGCATCGGCGATCACGTCAAAGTTTGCAAATCGATCGAGAAAAAGGCGTTTAATTTAGATAATCGCTGATTTGATATGTAGAGCTACAATTTAAGGACAAGTTTAGGACAGGGCGATGGGAAAAAGGGCAGGGAGCCGATTTTCGACGGCAGGGCAGGGCAGGGCGGGGTGCCCTTCAGAAAGGGCCTAGCTGGAGCACTGTCTTTGATTTTGTTTCAATATTTAGTGGTTTGTACTTTTGATGAAAGGGTGAAAATTATGATGGTGCTCGAATATGAGAGACTGCTTTTAAACCTTCTAGTCAGTCTGTGAACATGCAACCATCACACCTTGTCACTTATTTATCTAACCAATCAAATTTCTCTTCACATGGATAAATCAAAATTAAGTTTATGCAACTTTTTGAGTAGTTTACAGGGAAATTTTGCATTGTTCGAGTGTGTCAGTGCAAATTTCATAGCTTAAATTTCATAACAAAATAGAAATGGTCCAAAGACGTGCAGCCCGTTGGGCTTTAAATGACTTTTCGAAATCAACCAGTGTCACCTCTCTACTCTCTCAATTAAAATGGCAGACCCTCCATGAGAGGAGATCAATAGCCAGGCTCTGTCTATTCTACAAAATTGTGAATGACCTGGTAGCAATACCCCTCCCAGATTACATCCAACCTACTTGTAGGGTTTCTAGGTACTGCCACTCAATGACCTTTCGCCAAATCCATACTGGCAAAGACTACTACAAACACTCTTTCTACCCAATGGCAATTGTCCAATGGAATGCCCTCCCTGAAAATGTTGTAACTTCACCAAGCCTTGATATCTTTAGGGCATCACTGGGAGAGCTGCATCATTCAAGGCCATTAACAAAGTACTGTGCCTTTTAACCTTTTATTCTTTTATTTTTTATTTTTTTAACACCTCTACTCAATCCTTTGACAGTTGTTTTTAAATACTCCTTCTTCATCGATCTTTACACTATTCCTTCATCTTTTATTACACTTGCTATCATTCTTTTATCTTTTATTCTTTTTCTTACCCCGACGCGCAGTGCCTGCCAGTAATGCTCGCGAGGGTGTAGGCAGTACCAGAAGATAGATAGATAAGGTGCTCGAATATGGGAGACTACAGGCTAATTCTTGAGGTCAACAATTTTTGTATTACAAAAAGAGCAGAACATAAAAAAACTTTTTCATGAAAAACATTAACAATATTCTGTTAGAGTACAGAACAAAAAATCTCTGACACTTTACTTAAGGGTTTTTATTCTTCTTCTAATGTCCTATTTCTATTATTAAAACAAACATTTAACAGTTAAACGCATTTAATCAGGCATTGACAAATCCTGTACGATATGTCAGGGTTTGGCGTGAGATATAATCATTAACTTAATTACAACCTTTAAGGAGGTGCGTGCATCTAATCCAGTATTACTACGTTTTCATTATTTCTCATCAATTTTTCAGGATCTCCAATATAAACACGGAAACAGTTGCTATGATAGGACGCATGCGCAGGTTGTGTGACGGTTGTCGCAAAATGATCGCATGTTTGCTAATTCCTATGTTTTAAGCTATTTAGCCACAAAATATTAATGAACACAGTCTTTTCTTGTAAATGAAATTAGAGCGGTTAAAGTCTGTATTCTATTTATTATATTTTGTCGTAAAAAGAAAAGAAGACTCATTGTTGGCAAACGTGAAATCGCCGCAAGTTTTGACTCGAGAAGTAAACAGTTCGGTTGGGAGAACGAAAATGAAGATCGAAGAAGTCAAAAGCACGACGAAAACTCAGAGAATCGCTACACATAGCCACATAAAAGGATTGGGCCTAGATGAGAATGGTTACGCTATACAAAGCGCCGCCGGCTTGGTTGGACAAGAGTTGGCTAGAGAGGTTAGAAATATTTTCCTTCTAGAATATTCTTAGATTTTGATGGCATAATTCTTTAAAAAAGAAATAAAAACAAAGAAACAAAAACGGTGCTCTTTACAGGTGCAATGCATTTTAACAAAAAGTTACCTTTGTGTTATATCCTTTTAATATGTAACAGGGATAAACACTTCACTTCCGCTTCCGCCCCGCCTGACGTGTCCGAAATCTGCAGTGAAATTAAATAAAAGAATCTTGTGAATATCAACCAAATTTCCTGTCATCTAACGCTGAAAATGTTTTCTTAAGAAGAACTGAAGATGCTGTAACAGTTTAAGACAGAAATCAGGGAAGTATCCCACATATTTGGCCAAAACTGATGTTTGAAAATCTGACCGGGATGACCTCCATTTTGTAGACGCCATATGTATAACCTTGAAATCGGAAACCAAGACAACTTTAACTTCTCTGTTACAGCTAATAAACAATTATAACATCAACTACCAAGATTCAAGTTCACAATGAATTCTCCTGCCAAGAACTAATAACGAAATTTGGAAATTTGGAAATAAACAGAATTAGACCAACCCAGACGAACCTTGCAAATAGAAAATTAAACTCCATAATAAGGAAATTTATAACAGAATTACAGAATAATGTTCTATTAAACAACTATCTGTTTTAATCACCACAAAATATCAAACTGCTCAATATGACACTAAATTGAATTAAACCATTCAGGACAGTTAGGCCTATTGATAGGGATTGCCCTGTCATAAGTCTAATCATAAAAAAGTCTAATCATAAAAGAAAAAGTTTTGTTTAAATAAATAAATAAATTAACATTCTGTTAACTAAAAACTATATAAAAAAAAAAAAAAAAAAAAAAAAAAAAACAAACATTGTCGAACTCAAATATAAATCAATCATGGAATATTTACAACAGATTCGAGCTTCAACTGTGACCTCAACATGTCTCTTTCAAAATTAAATAAAGAAATTTCAAAGTTATCTGACGAGGAGAAAGAAAGACGTTCTGTGACCAACAGAGACACTTTCATGCTAACTGATAGTAAGGGAAACTACCTGAGGAATGAAATAACAAGTGAATATTATGGTCTTCTGAAAATTTTTGCTCAACCAGGAGCAACAATAGATAATCTAGATTTACAAAGAACCTTTCTCCAGACAGTTGCATGTGCCACTAAACCCACTATCTTTATCTGGCTTGGAACTTGTGATCTTACCATCAAAAGGGAAAGATTCATCTACCTAAAGTCCAATATTACAGAAGAAATAGGAAGGATTTTCGTAAAATACAATTATTTCAAATCGGCTATTCTGAGGAGCAACCGTGAATCAACTATTGTTTTCCTTAACATCCCATATTACAGTATATATGAATGGAATAAAAATAAAGGTCACATAAACCCTAGTATATTCATAGACCAAGACAAAGAACTCCAGGATTCAATTGATACACTAAACCGCAAAATTGATTCTCTTAACAACTTTCGAAGCCCAAAGCTTGGTCAGGACATAATCAGATCATGCAAAAGTAAGAAAAGCAACAAAGTTAGGTACACCAAGAATTTTCAATTATATTTAGACGGTGTACATCCAGGCAAACTTCTGTCAAGACTCTGGCTACAGAGAATAATAAAAGTCAAATACAGAATTGACCTACTGTAAAAAGTCATACTTTTAATGTAAAAAAGCTGATAGGGATTGCCCTGTCAACAAGTTTTCATGTTTTCAAGTTCAAACTTAAAATCAAGCATCAATTTACATTATTGATAGAGATTGCTCTGTCAATATAACAAATTAAGAAAAGCTATATAACCAATTGAAATAGATTGTCTCAAGGAACTCCGAAAGGAACAAATGCTATTACACCAGTGTATGAAATTTTGAATGAGATTACAGGCTAAACACGGCTTTTCAATTGTCTACCACCTATCTACCTTGTCAGGAAGCATACCAATCCAAAAATATCATAAATAGAGCGATAGGGAAGCCCTGTCCTCTGACATAGAAAAAGAAATTTGGATACTTTCTTTGACCTAGAAAAACAAACTTGGATAGGAAAGACTAAACTAAACAACATATATATCCTCAAAGGATATACTCATAGTTGAATAACAGTGGATCAAATAAAAAAGTCATCAACTTGGACTAAATATCAAGAATTAAAGCTTAAAAAATAAGATAGGGAAGCCCTGTCTATCATTGGCAACAATACACACTAGGAACACTAAAATATTGTAAGATAGGGAAGCCCTGTCTAAAACCACCGAAATAGAAAAAAGTAATAAAAAATAATATTTATTGTAACTAATTGTCTTGACAGTACAAACCTGTCATTAGAATTGATAACAATAAGTACTAGATTAACTCCAGAATCAAAATCGAAATGGACCTGAGACCAACAACCTCAACACCAGTCTCCAAAAGACCAAGAACAGGAAGCAATACTTGCCCAAAATGTGAAAAAGATGTTGAAAAATTAACAAACACTGTCCAATGCAGTATCTGCGAGTTGATATTTTGCTTATCTTGCACTAACATAACAGCGAAATTGGCCGAAGCCTTAGCAGATGATTCAAGCTGTAACTTCCAGTGGACTTGCAACAACTGTAAGCAAAACTTTCCGTCTATGAGTAATCTCTACACAAGGCTACGTTCAATAGAAAGTAAAACAGAACATAGAATTAGCAACCTGGAAAAAAATTACTCAATTATGAACTCAAATATAAAAGAAAATATCCAAAAAGAAGTCCAAACTATAAAACCTGACATTATCGAAGAAATAAAAAACGAGACCAGAAAAGATCTACAAGAAAATATTAGAAGAGAAATCAGAGAAATTGAGGACCAGAAAAGAAGATCATTGAATGTGGTATTATTTAATGTACCTGAAAGCACGAGACACACTTCAGTCCTACGAAAGAAACACGACGACAACAAAGTCAAAGAACTATGCCTACTCCTGGATCTCGACTCGTTAGATGTTAAAACAATGTTTAGACTAGGCGAGCAAGCCGAGGGCAAAAATAGACCCTTAAAACTAGTACTAAATAATAAAGAAGAGAGAAAGAAAATGTTGGATAATGCTAGGAAATTAAAGAATGTACCACCAAACAATGAACTCAAGAACTGTGTTATCTCGAAAGATCTAACAAAGTCCCAAAGAGACGAAAACAAAAAACGCAGACTTGACAAAAAAACCAAACAAAACAAACCAAAAGAAGATAATAACGAATTCAGCCAAAAATATCATGAGGAAACACTGGTAGATGTTACTCTCAAACATGACAATGAAGGACATGAAGAACAAGAAGACCTTGATATAACTGTTTTCACCACTCCGTCAAAATACCTGAATCAAAATACCTCAACAAACACGCCACTTCTATCACAGGACATTCTTCTACCAACAAGACTAAATCAGTTCAACTTAAATGATACACTTGACGAAACAGTGTGTGGAGGACTTAGTACCTCAACAAAAACCAAAAATGCATAGGAGGCAAATTTTATTTTTAAAAACACTTCTGTAAATAGTCACAAATTGAACATTATGTACACTAATGCTGACAGTCTATTAAACAAAATGGACGAACTTAAAGTGATGATAAGCTCAAAGAACTATGACATTATTGGTGTAACCGAAGTCTTCCCAAAACAAAACGACAACACTGAATATAATTCACCAATGTGGAGCATACCTGGGTACACTAATTTTTATCCCAAATCCAAAACTTTCACCAAAAGAGGTTGCATCTTGTTCATCAGAAATACTTTAAATGCCTACAACATAGAAGAAAAAACTACAAAATTTATTGAATATGCTCAAGCAGGCATTAAAATAGAAGACCAAAATATCTTGATTTCCTGCATCTATCGCAGTCCTAGTGCCTCATCGGAAGAAGCCTTAAACGAACTCAAAGATATCCTTTCCAAAAATAAAATTAATAATATTCACTATGAACTAGTACTGTACATGGGAGATTTTAACTATGGAAACATAAACTGGGAAATAGAAAGAAGTAATGAAGGACAAAACCATATAACAACAAAATTCCTGAATATGATACAATCAAACTATCTGTACCAGCATATTAAAAGACCAACAAGGCACAGAGATGGCACTTCATCAAACATTCTGGATCTTATTCTTACAAATGTAAAAGAAATGATAGAAGACGTGAATCAAGAAGCACCACTTGGTAAAAGTGATCATGAAGTCATTGAATTCAATCTAATTACACAGAAACAAAACAACTCTAGGGAAAAAATAACTAAGCTAAACTACTATAAAGGAGACTACGACACAATCAGGTCCTCACTCAATGAAATTAACTGGGATCAAGAGTTCAACCACTGTAATGTCCAGATGGCTTGGGAGAAATTTGCTGATAAAATATACAATATATCTAAAGAAAACATACCGGAGAGCAATTTCAACCCAGGACAGCCTGGAACACCATGGATGAACGCAGAAACCCTCAAGGCAGTTAAACACAAACGTAGTAGATGGAAAAAGTACTTATACTGTAGAAACGACCAAACTAGACATAACTACAACGTTGCTAAATATGAAGCGTCCAAAAAAGTTAAAGAGTCCAAGAAAGAATATGAAAAAAGCATCGTCAAAAACCTAAAAACAAACCCTAAAAGATTTTGGAAATTCGTACAATCAAAAACAAAGATAAACGAAGAAATTTCAAGTTTACAGGATGACAAAGGCAATATTATTACAGACAATAGTGAAAAAGCAGAAATCCTGAACACCCAATTCAAGAAGGTATTCACTTGTGAAAATCAAAATATTCCCTTGTTCAACTCCAGAACAAACAAAACACTGACGGAAATAAAGTTTTCAGAAGACACTGTCACAAAATACTTAAAAGAACTAAAGGAAGGCAAAAGTATTGGTCCAGATAATATCCATCCCAAATTTCTACTGGAAACTATTGACAACATATCCAAACCAATCAGTCATATTTTCAACTTATCCTTTAATGAATCATCCTTACCACTGATCTGGAAACAATCAAATGTTACACCATTATTTAAAAAAGGCTCAAAAATGGATCCAGGAAACTATCGTCCTATCAGTTTAACCAGTATTCTTTGTAAAATAATGGAAAAAATCATACGAGACGAAATAACTAATTATCTAGAACATAACAACTTGCTGGCAATAAATCAACATGGATTCAGAAAAGGTAAATCCTGTGTTACCCAATTATTAGAAACAATTGAAGACTGGACTAAAAGTTTAGACAAAAATGAAAGTGTAGATGTAATTTACCTAGACTTTCGGAAGGCATTTGACACCGTGCCACACCAAAGACTGCTCAAAAAATTAGAAGGATATGGAATTAAAGGAAAGTTACTAAAATGGATTGAAAGCTTCCTGACAGGTAGAAAACAAAGGGTAGTATTAAATGGAAAAGTATCAAATTTCTGTGATGTGACAAGTGGAATACCACAAGGAAGTGTTCTAGGTCCGATATTGTTCATCATATACATCAATGACCTACCAGATAATATAGTAAACACAACGAAATTATTTGCCGACGATACAAAAATCTTCGCCCCTGTAAATAATACCACTGAGCAAAATCTACTTCAAACAGACTTGGACACGCTAGAAAATTGGTCAACCATCTGGCAGTTAGAATTTAACAAAGACAAATGTAAGCATCTGCATCTTGGGAAATCCACCAACAGTCAATACAAGTTATCTGGAAGTACAATTTTAGAAACTTCCTCAGAAATAGACCTAGGAATTTGTATCGACAACAAGCTTTTGTTCCGAGACCACATTGATATGAAAGTAAAGAAAGCCAATCGAATGTTAGGTATCATTAAACGGAACTTCTCATATCTAGATAAGGAAATGTTTCTTATACTTTATAAAAGCCTGGTTAGACCTCATCTTGAGTACGGTAGTTGTGTTTGGTCAACTATGTATAAGACAGATAAATTGAAAATTGAAAGAATCCAAAGAAGGGCAACAAAATTACTCCCAGAATTGAAAGAAAAAAGCTATCCAGAAAGATTAAAAACATTAGGGCTTCCAACATTGGAATATAGAAGATTGAGAGCAGACATGATACAAACATACAAGATGTTGAAAAATATAGACAAAATCAATTTAAAAGATGTACTACAAACCCAAGAAACCGTAAAAAGACCGACTCGAGGACATAATCTCAAACTCTACAAACAACACTGCCGTACTAACCTGAGAAAAAACAGCTTTTCATTCAGAATCATCGACAACTGGAACAAACTGCCTGAGGAACTTGTAAATACCAAAACTGTAAATAGTTTTAAAAGTATTTTAAATAAAGTGTGGAGATTTACTCCAAATAAATTTTATTCCGAGTGTTACGGGGCGGGAGCGGACAGCCAAAACCAAACAGAACAAATGGATCCAAGAGGCCACAGCCTATAGAAGATCTCTAGGAAACAGGTAACAGGTAACAGGTAAACAAGATTTTATCATCCTGGTCACCTAAAAAGGGTTATTGGTCAACTCGGCCCTGTAAACTTGGGCCCAATATATAGTCTGTAGTAAGGTAAGTTATATTGTATAAAATGTGTTTAAGTTTTAAACAACTTACGCAGTAAGGGTGCCAGTCAACTTGTTCCTCAGTCAACTCGTTCCTCAGTCAACTCGTGGCGATTTTGGTCAACTCGTTCCCCAAAATTGGTCGATTTTTCCTCGGTCAACTCGTTCCCCAAAATCAGTATCTCATTTTCACTGGATATTTCAACGGACGTTTTTGAACAAAAAATAAATAGAAATGTTATTATATTGCAATTTTAATATTATTTTATTGAAAATCGATATATGGCATTTGATTAACCCTTGACTATACTACCAGAATATTTTTTAATAGAAGATACATTAAAGTAATTCTCGCATTTTACTGGAGATTTCAACGCAGTTTATTGTACACTATAAGTTAGGAATGGTTATTTATCTAAACCCAACAGTATCTTTATAGTGTTTTCTATCTCTGTTTTTTCGTCTTGTGTCTTGCCGGACGGCAAGAATTTTGAAAAAAAAAAAAAAAATAAAAAATAGAACTATAGGATTGATATAAAGTTATTTTTATTTTTTCATTTCGCCATTAATTTCAATATGTTTTAAACCAGTATTCTTTTTTATATATAAATTTTCAGCTAATATTCAATCAGTTTTCCGGGAAATATCGGAGGGTTAAATCGGTCTTATAATTTGAGGTTAAAGGGTAACTAACATAAATTTTGCATTGTTTTTTAAAAGACATTATCAAATTATCTTATTTTGATTACTTAAACCCATTCAAAAGAAAAAAATATAAAATTATTTCAAATAGATATAATTATTTTCGGGGAACGAGTTGACCGAGGAAAAATCGATTGGGGAACGAGGTGACCATTTTAGGGGAACGAGTTGACCAAAAACGCCACGGGTTGACTGAGGAACAAGTTGACTGAGGAACGAGTTGACCGTAAGCCTGCAGTTATACTATAGTATATTTATTTTTGTTATATTAAAGATAGTATTTTGCGTTTTTGACAACATTATATCGCATCATTGAATTTATATGTGTAATTCTTTCAATGTTTCTTAAAATTCAACTTATCCCTTTTTAATTTGCTGATGCACACGCAAAAGTCATTAAGACAGAATGAAGATTAAATAATAATGTTTTTGTAACAATAATGCTTAATAAATAATCAATAATAAAGTAGTTTTCAAATAAAATGGTATTGGGCAGATGGGCCGAGTTGAAAATTGGTCGAGTTGACTGGTCACCACTGAAAAGTGACCATCTGAACCCCCATCTGAGTAGTTGGTTAAGTTTCAACCCTTGTAAGACTACACAGACTTAAAGATTTGGCGCATCTCTAGTTTACTGGCTGTTATCAAACCAAGAAAATGGCACTTTGCATTATATTACAAGTGCAGAAAGCGCACCAAGATGGCACAAAGGTTGTCACACGCTTTGCGCACAAATCACTTAATCATGATACAAGCGACAGCTTGTCAGAAAATATCCTTCAATATGCAATTAACCCCTTAAATGAACTCATGATGAAATTTCATGTAAATCCCTTTAGTATATAATACTGAAAGATATTAATTTGAATTTAAATGAGGATAAAATAAACCACCTGTTTCTCTTATGGAAGTAAACAATTATGTATTATTTGTGACCTTATTTTGTCCTGTTACCATACAAGGCGATTTCATTGGTTGTGAAACAATGAAGATGTTTTTGTGTTTCATGATTTAACAATTTATTGCACAAACTGAACCAATATGGAATACAAGGAAACATTAATAAATGGCAAAAATAACAATGAGAACATTGGATGATGTTGAATTTTCAGAAGAAACAACAGTGCACTCTGGTGTTTTTCAAGGAATTGTGTTAGGCCCATTAATGTTCCTATGTCACATAAACGACCTCCCAGATGCAGGGCCTTCTCTGGACTGAAATTTCTTTTCATGAACACTTTTGCCAAATGGAACAAAATGGAGCCAAATTAGAATTTTTGGAGCCAAATTTTGAGTCATTTTTCTTCTAAAAATTGTGCTTCATAAAATCTTATGTTCCTTTTATATAACCCATTATCAAGGGGGTCATATTTAAATGTCAAAAAAATTTAATTGACAGTAATTTTTGTAAACAATCACAGAAGTGTTATAGGTAGCTAAGAGGTTAATTTTTTACACACGTCATTAGGGGTGAAACGGTTAACCGATTTACCGATATACCGCGGTCTGTTCATAGAGAAAATATAAAACCGGTTCAACTTTTACTGTACTGGTTTTCTTCAGTACACTTACTTATCATTTTCTGTTTGAAAAAAAAACAACATTTTCCTCAAAACCTGTTTCTAAACATGTTCATTTTTTAACGGATTCCAACAAAAAACAATATCTCCGAAAGTGAAAGTGGAACTTTTTTCAACAGGCGGTGTTGCCGGTGTTCAGGTAAATAGTAACCCTGACAATGTCTCGCGTTATATCTAAGCTGCGGCATTAAGAAGCCCGAAATTATTTGTATCTGATCCTAAGAATAAATGATGGACAAAACTAGTTGCAATTATGGGATACCAGATTAAAATGTAGGCAGTTTTTACAGCCTATTTACTACGAGAATTGCATATCAAATCGTATAATTTATTTAAAAATGTTCGTGTATGAATTCAGTCATAAGTTCAGGCAACTAGTCAGTAATGGAGGTTGCAAAGATTCATATGATTAACAAAAATCGGGAATAAATAAGTTAAGCAGACTTTTCTGCTTCACAACTATTTAAGAAAATTCAAATATCTTATTATTTCTCAATTATTATAGAAAGCCTGTCCTATAAATTTATGAGAGGGTCCTTTGATTATGACGGCGTCAGTCTGCCTGGGAGGTTGACCTACTGAAACAGCGTGGCATCTCTCTGATATATTGACCTAGTTTCCCGGTCTCTTATACCCTTATCATTTTATGCCTTTTTATGCTAGTAGAAACCCTTCTCACAAATTTATTTCCTATTAATTTAAAAAGAATTAAAGAAGACTAGTTTTGGTTATTTTGTTGTTGGTATTTTTTTTATTTCAATAATTTTAAATACTTTAAATTATATTGCAATACGTATTGCAATACGGTCTGGCTATATTGCAATATATTGCAATACGCTTTTTACTGTATTGTTTCACCCCTACACGTCATTTGCCTTAATTAATTGCCAGTCACACATGAGGGTGTCTACACTATATCCTCTCAGCCTATGTCAAAATCAATAATACTCTGACAGGTCAGTTCAGATATTTTTGTTGCTAGTCATTTCGCCAATTTCATTTACTTATTGCCAAACCAATTTCATTTTCGCATATGGCGACAATGGCGACCCCCAGAGAAGGCCCAGCAGATGAAGTCACATCATCAGCTCAGCTCTTTGCAGATGACAGTCTTCTTAACCGCACCATCAAGAAAAATGAAGACCAAACTAAATTGCAAAATGATTTGAAAAACCTGGAAGCATAGGCTGAAAAATGGGGATTGCGATTCAACACCAAAAAGCTATCAACTTAATAATCATATACTACAGTCCATACCTTGGACTACAAATCTCAAACAATCTAAAATGGAACAAATACATCAAAATTGTCTCAAACATAGCCAACTCCAGTCTTGGATTACGAAAAAGAAGCCTAACGAAAATTCCAGAATCATGCGGGAAACCGGCATACATTACACTAGTTCGATCTATCATGGAATACAAAGCTACAATCTGGAATGCCTACCTACAATCAGACATAGACAAGCTGGAGAAATTCCAAAACAAAGCTGTGCGATTCATCAAAAACAACTATAGTTCTAGAGAGCCAGGAACCATCCATTGATTCAAAAAAAGATCTGGAACATGATATCCTTGAAGAAAGAAGAAATAATGTACGACTCATTATGATGTACAAGGTGGTTGAGGGGTTAATACTGTCTGTGTCTGCCTCAAAATTAATCACATTCCAAAAGCCAATAAGGTCAATCGGATCAAAGAATTACTCTGATCACATGAGCACAAACATTGTCGAAAAACACGTAAGCAACAATACAAAAGGCCTAGTTATACCTGCAGCAAAATCAAAACTATACAAGCACTCCTCCTCTGTAATCACCACTATCCAGTGGAATTACCTGCCATTTGCAACTGTGCATGCAGGCTTGTTAGCTGCCTTTAAATTGGCCCTCAAAAACAAAAAAAACAATAACATGGCAACACACACTTCCATTGTGTCAAAGCCTTTTAAGGATTCTACAACATATACATACAGATATAGAGCTGTCAAAATAGAATGTCCTTGGTACGTGCTGATAAATGTGAAAATACGGGGGATAAATTCAGAGGTACAGATAAGAGGGGGTAAATCCAGTCAAAAATCTTTATTTCTTGCTGAAACCATATGTTGTGAGTACTCATTTGAATCGTCATAACAATGTAGGATTTGTGCAAGTATTATTCAAATTTCTTTAATGCTTTTTGGTGGTTTATCAAGAAATAACGGTAGATTAACACTTGATAATCTCACGCAAAAGCAGTGAAATTATCAAAAACTTATACCCTGCTTTTGTGCATTTCACCCTATCTGACGTTATCTATGTGGTGCAAAATAAGTGACGTCACAATGAACTTTGCATAGCAATCATGTGCAAAATGGTGCGCTTTACAAAAATATGTCCTAGAAATTTCATTTTTTGTCTCGTTTTTGCAATAAAGAAATAAAATAATTGTTTGTTTTTCGAGTAAGATCGATTAATATTTCATTTTGTGAACAACAAAAGCTACTTTTTCACACTAGTGAAAATATAGCTTTTGTTGTTCACACAATGAAATAAAAATTGATCTTACACTGAAACAAACAATTATCCTCTATATCTTAATATGAAATCCAAAGTACCCTCTCTATCTGTAGCTCTGTAGATACAGTTAAATATGTTGGCTCCAAGAAAAACATGATCGGAAGATTTTAGAGAAGTAGTTTGCATTGTTTAGAACGGAAAACTACTTTAAAAAGGATACAAGAGACAGGTTTTATTCGAGGTGTACAAGAAAAGAATTTGAGTATAAGATTTCAATCAGAGCAGGGAGTTGGTTTGAAAACTCTTGAACTTGTACTAGAATAGGTAGTTAAATTGACATACTACTGGGTACTAGACAAGACAGGACACTGTAAGAAGAAAGTTAAGGATAAATATATAATACATACTAAGTGTTTTGTATGAAAAAAAATATCTAACAAGGTTGGGAGAATTGATAATTTTCGAGGCTATGCCGAGATAATTCTCAATTCTCACAACCTCGTTAGATATTTTTTTTCATGTATTATGTATTATATACTCTTCAAAAAAAGTTCTTTGACACTGATTTAACATAAAATTTTTCTGAGCTCATGTTAAAACTTCGATAAATTTTGATTGATTTGTGAACAGTAATTAGGATGTATAAATATCACATGTAATTGTGATGAATTACTCGACCACGTTTCTCAATACAGACGTCAACGTCAAAAAACGTAAAATCTGAACTCTAATTGAGCACATGCAGTTCCAGATTAACTGAAAAGTCTTGATAGCTCTCCATTGTGTTGTGGATGAAATGCCATTGCTTGATTACTTTTGAAATCGAACGTCTAGACACACACCTGTAATGAAAACATGTCAAGCGAACAGAGGAACAACGTCATAAAAATTTTGGTCGCTACAACGCAGGCTCTATAAGACAAGCCGTTGCAAAGGACATTGATGTTTCCGGACAGATTATTTTGTACTTCGTGCACCGCTATTACATGCCTCACAGCGTTATGTATAGAACAAGATCAGTCTGACGCTGGATTACAACGTTCGTCCAGGGCGTCGAATGACGTAACGATATTTGGGATTTTTCTGCTACGTCATCGAACACTTAGGTCTCCAGTCTAATTTGGATCTCTGGTGAGAAAGTGTGGAACCAGATAAGAGAGGTCAAGTTTGCCACAATAAGACATGTGCGACGTAACGTCCTTAATCAACGTCTCTGTTACAAATTTTTTACCAAAAAAGTAATTTTGTTTGTGAACAGTGTGAAGATTTATTGACCACACCTTCATTGATTGACTTTGCTCATACATATAGATATTTATATCGAAATTATAATCTGCATATAGATCAAATGTCAAAGAACTTTTTTTGAAGAGTATATATATCTAATAATCTCTATTTGCCTTGTTTTTGTTGATGTTTCTGAAAATATCCGCATTATGTCATTGTTCTAAAAATAACTATGTGATATCATAAAAAATATCATATGGGATGTTATTACACTGATATTTGTATAGTTATAAGATAAATTGTGAGGAGACACTAGTAGACTGGTATAATATATGTAGGGAAGTTTGTGCCAAAGTTATAGAAAAAAATGGAAAGGTAGGTGGGCCTAAAAAGTCTTCTAGATTGTCAAGAGTAAGTTGGGAAAGAGAAAATACCAAAATTGCAGAAGGAAGGAAAGTGTATGTCCAGAGTATATCTCAAAAAGTGTGCAAGCTAGAATCATGAAACTTCACATGTGGATACTGATAGAACTCAATGAGGAGAGGTGCAGTGTACATGAAACAAAACTCTTCTCATATCGTTGGAGTTGTTGCCCTTAGTTAATTGACAAAGAACCGTTACTCTAATCATCAACATTTTTTTTCAGTTTTTGCCCTTTGTTAGATTTTTATCTTGATTTTTGTCAAGAGCATATCTTAAAAACTTAAAATATGAAAGCTAGAATCACAAAACTTATCAAGTGCAGTACACAAACACCATAACTACACTCATCATATCTTTGGAGTTACTTGCCTCAGTTACCTTGAAAAGTTTGCGGCTAGAAATGTTCGCATTATTGTAATATCAGGCTTTTTGCGGCTATTTAGATTTGAAGATTGTTACTACCTGCAAAAGCAGTGAAACAAAAGTCGCTACAATAAATTTGCATGTTAAGGCCTTTTTAACATATGTTTACCACAGGTGGGAAAGGTTTTGTCAACAAAACAACCCAACTCCAGCTAATGGAAGATATAGTTAAGATCTATGGTTGTCAACAAGCCAATTCATATAGTCAATCAATTTTAATAACACTATTCTTAAAGTTAGCACTTTGTACATATAAATTTCAACAGTCTGCAATCATTGTCTTGTGAAATCACACCTTTACACATATATTGTTGCCAAATAAAAACCTATTCAGAATTGTGAGTTATTTAGGAAGTTTGAATGATAAACTTACATTGACTGTAAATTTTCGACCAAGAAATTAATTCCTACAATTACTATGTTGATGTTAGACGTCTGTCAGTGGTGGTAAAATCTTAATATCGACATACATTTTTAGCTCACCTGAGCACGAAGTGCTCAAGGTGAGCTTTTGGGGTTACTTGAGATCCGTCGTCCGTTGTGCGTCGTGCATCGTGCGTCATCATCATTTACCTTGTGGACACTCTAGAGGCCATATTTTTAGCCCAATCAACCTGAAAATTGGTCAGAATGATTATCTTGATAAAATCTCGGACAAGTTCGAAATTGGGTCAAGTGGGGTCAAAAACTAGGTCACGAGGTCAAATCTTAGAAAAATCTTTGTGGACACCCTAGAGGCCATATTTTAAGCCCAATCAACCTGAAAATTGGTCAGAATGAATATTTTGATGTTATCTCGGACAAGTTTGAAATTGGGTCAAGTGGGGTCAAAAACTAGGTCACGGGGTCTAATCCTAGAAAAACCTTGTGGGCTCTCTAGAGGCCATATTTTTAGCCTAATCAACCTCAAAATTGGTCAGAATGAATATCTTGATGAAATCTCGGACAAGTTCAAAATTGGGTCAAGTGAGGTCAAAAATTAGGTCACAGGGTCAATTCTTAGAAAAAACTTGTGGACACTTTAGAGGCCATAGTTTTAGCCCAATCAACCTGATAATTGGTCAGAATGAATATCTTGATGAAATCTCGGACAAGTTTGAAATTGGGTCAAGTGGGGTCAAAAACTATGTCAAGAGGGTCATTTCTTAGAAAAACCTTGTGGGCACTCTAGAGGCCATATTTTTAGCCTAATCAACCTCAAAATTGGTCAGAATGAATATCTTGATGAAATCTCGGACAAGTTCGAAATTGGGTCAAGTGGGGTCAAAATTAGGTCACGTGGTCAAATCTTAAAAAAACCTTGTGGACATTCTAGAGGCCATATTTTTAGCCCAATCAACCTGAAAATTGGTCAGAATGATTATCTTGATGAAATCTCGGACAAGTTCGTAATAAGGTCAATTGGGGTCAAAAACTGGGTTACGGGGTCAAATCTTAGAAAATTCTTGTGGACACTCTAGAGGCCATATATTAAGCCGAATCAACCTGAAAATTGGTCAGAATGATAATCTTGATGAAATACTTGGACAAGTTTGAAATTGGGTCAAATGGGGTCAAAAACTAGGTCAAGGGGGTCAAATCTTAGAAAAACCTTGTTGACACCCTAGAGGCCATATTTTTAGCCCAAACAACCTGAAAACTTGTCAGAATGATTATCTTGATGTAATCTCGGACAAGTTCGAAATTGGGTCAAGTGGGGTCAAAAACTAGGTCACAGGGGTCAAATCTTTGAAAAACTTTGTGGGCACCCTAGAGGCCATATTTTTAGCCCAATCAACCTGAAAATTGGACATAATGAATAATTTGATGAGAACATTGACAAATTTGAAATTGGGTCAAGTTAGGTGAAAACTAGGTCATGGGGTCAAATCTTAGAAAAACTTTTTTAGATTGTTAATTCAGGTGAGCGATTAAGGGCCACTATGGCCCTCTTGTTAAAGATTTTCAGCCTCTTTAGAGTTTACTACTTTCAGATAATGATTTTGTGAATATTGAAATTTTATAACATAGGAACTTTTACTTAAAGAAATGTTTCACAGAAACCCGCACAAAAAAAATCTGTTGTTTCCTATAGATACAAAGTATGTCGAGATGCAAATGATTCGTTTTCTAGTTTGTTCCATTGAAGAAAACTTGCAAATGCGATTAAAGTTCATGTTTTCATGTTTAGTGGGCTATTTGCGGCATTTTAAATTCGTGTTTTCATCCCTCACGTGAACCATGTGAACTTAAATCGCACAAAATCATTTCTAGGTTTACAGTAATTAAAAGTTGAAATATGCCATGAACCTGCTCTAATAGGGGGCATAGGCCGGTACTTGTTTGAAAGGTTATGCACTGTCTCAAAATATTATTAAGCTTGTGAAGGAAACTCTCAATAATTTCACAAGGGCGAAAGAGTGATTACCCAGATCAGCCCTTGTAACTACACAGTCTGATCAGAGTCTTTACTGTTCCCTCTTAATGTAGATATTACTTCAATTAACTTAGGCTATTGGATCAATGTCGAGGGAACCAAAGGGCCAAGTATTGACTTATCTTGGTGCACTATGTGTCTATCCAGGATTCTCAATGTTGGCTTTTCAAGCTCATTCAAATTGGTTGGAATTGTAATGCATAGAATTAATTATACATCTGTTTATCTATGTTTGTTTCAGGCTGCAGGTGTCATAGTAGAAATGATCAAGTCCAAAAAGATGGCTGGTAGAGCTGTGTTGTTAGCAGGGCCCCCAGGAACTGGCAAGGTTAGTTGTTAAACTTGTATACCTTTATAGTGCTTGATTTTGGAGGAGGCAAAGATAAGGATGAGTCTGCACATAAGTGCAGTCTGATCTCAGTCTTTACCATCTGCATTGCTTCTTTGAAGTGTGAGTTGTCTTCTTCAAATGCAAATTCATTTATCTGGTAAGGTTATGGAAGTAATGGGACAAGATTACCTGGTCTGAAAAAAAGTAGAGACATTTAACAAAATTAAGAGTCATTCCATGAGCCTTGGCACATCACTGCATTAGGTATAAGTTTAGGGTTATGACATATTGACAATGAAAGCCCTTGTGCAAATTTACTGTGTATAGGAATTGTCATTTTCTTTGAGGCTAGTGAATTAGAATAAAGCCTAGAATCGAAAATTATTGAGCAAGCTTTGGCAAGATTGAAAACCTCTTTTCTTGACCCAATTAAGATTGACTTGTCTAAGTTGTCTTGAAAAATATCTCTTAGTAGATTCTTTTTTTTTCACGTATTAACATTTTCATTTTGCTCTACCTCTTTTAAGCTCACCTGAGCATGAAGTGCTCAAAGTGAACTACTGTTATGGTCCATTTATGTAGTGCATCATCAGCAACTTTTCTAAACATCTCCAACAAAGCTTCTAGGTCACTCTAGAAGTTGAAAATTACCAGCGTTCTCCGCAGGCCCTTATAGCGTATCGGGGCCGATACGCCTTCAATAAATTTAACAGGTTGCCGATACACCTTAGGAACGCCGATACGCTTAAATTTGATCACCGATACAGCTTAATTTCTTTCTGAACAAAGGGTCAAAACGAGCAATAAAACTATTTGCAGACGCGCGGTCATTACATAATCGCGATCTGGGAAGATGTATACACAAAGACCCTAATTGATAAGACCCTTGCTAATTGGTGATTATCGATTTTTTCTTCACGGTTGGCTGATTTTCACTGGTTCCTCACTTCCAGTAACAGAGAAGAACAGATGGGTACCAATACGAAAACGGTCACTTACAGCCCACTTCATTTACCGAAAATTGCCAATTTTTACCGAGATCCACCGGAAACGATGGAAAAAGTTGTTTTCACATCCTTTCCTAACCCCAAACTGCTATCTCACTTAGGTCTAAGATTATTAACCCATGGGTGAGTGATTTATAGTCAGAAAGAATGAGTGCAGCCGTCGGAGATACACGGAATCCCAATATTGACAGTCCGGCGCGCTACCAACTGCGCTTTGTCGACGGCAGGGACGAAATTAGACACCGAAAAGTCTAGCTCGCATGCGATTAAATCCAAGTTAATAAATTTCAGAAGAAGCCGTGTTTTCCCAAAATGAGCTACTCTGGTTTTTTATTCTCAAATCTTGAACATTTACCGCTGTTGACAAACGATTCAAAAAGCGACTCGCCCCTTACCCAATTCATTGGTTTATTACCTCCCTTTGCCAATCCCATTGAATTTTCTTATAAATATAACATTTTTTTTTAAATATATGATAAAATTTTGTTTCTTTTTCATTAAACTTATTCATATTATAGTCATGTTTTACAGGGTTTGAAAATTTAAAGCCCGATTGTTATCGTTGATTCTTATCTCTCACTAAATTGAGTTTTAAACAGAAAGCTATATGTAAACCTACATTTCCTACTCCACAGAGTCTAACAAAGAAACTGAAAATGGCGCAAACCAGATGGTGACCGCGTTGCTTCGCATTTGTCTGGACTGTCTTTCCTGACGATCTAGCTATTAATGAAAGCCGTGATACGTTATTGTTCACCGCGGGAAGGGGGGGGATCGGCGGTGGCAGGGGGGTACAGTGTTATAGCAGATACATCCACTTCTTCCGCTGTTTCATTTCTCTGACCCCGACCACAGCGTTTTAATGGAATAGCAGTGTATTTGCTCAAGTCAAACTAGATTTACATTTATGTTCCAATGTGAATTTTGATTATATCAAACAAAAAATCGACAAGAATATGCAGTTTTCGCGATCTTTCTACTACGAGATTAAGGCAGAATAAGACATCGCAGACAGTCTGTCTGTTTAAAATTCACTTACCTCAAGCCTACTACCCAATTAATATGGACATCACATCTAATTTCAGTTAGAAAATTGAAACAAAACTTTTGATAATTCTCCACAGGAACGCCATTTCTTAACTAGATTCGTACCCTTATATGTTCAACCCAAAACATTTTTTTCTTTTTGTTTTTGTTCATTCCAGCATTGAAATCAAGATAAATTCTATTTCTATTTCTATATCTAAATTAGGTCATGGAAATTGATATAGGAAATAAATATTACAAAAAAGAAGGAAAAAAAAAATGAAGAAAAAAAAAACCCTTGTAAAATCAAAGTGCTTAAAGTCCTGTCACAGGCTTCTCTAAACAAACTAGGTATCAACTTTTAAATTTGTTACATGGTTATTGTAGGATAAAAAAAAAATTTTCTTAGAGATATTTTTTGGGGGAAGATATGAAAAGGGTTTGTAAACACATTAGAAAATAACTGTAATAGAATCTAGTTTTTACTTATTTCAGGAGAAGGGCCTTCCTCAATCATACAAGGACTTCCCAAGGATTTTAAAAATTCCTTATATACATTATTAAATAGAGACCTATAAAAGTTGACAATACATGCAGTGCTTCCTTGGAACTCTCAAATATATGAGCCTAAGTGCAGTTGATTTACTGTTTTCTTTGACTCTTTAATTTAATTTTCTTAAATATTCCAATTTTCTTCATTTCTTTTGTAATAGTCTTTTAGTACACAGTATATTCTATTAAAGGGAAGGGATACAAGGGGAAGGAGGGAAGGGGGGGGGGGGTATTTTTAAGCCATCATGCAAAATTTTATTGATAATTTGGGAGTTAAGTTATTTATGAGATGCTATAAAGGTGTCAAAGAAAAAAAAGTTCAAATCAAATTATATATTCAGCAAAACAGAAGTTCTGCTTCACAAATATCAAAATCCTTATCCAGTAAAACCACTGTAACCATCCTTTATTATTAACAGAAATACAAAGTAATCTGACAATATAGCCGCACGCATATGCCACTACGCCTTCAAAATTTTCTGGGGAGAACCCTGATTACAGTTGTACTTCTATAACACATAAACTTGTTCTTAATTATTTCAGACTGCTATTGCTCTAGCAATAGCCCAGGAGTTGGGCAGTAAGGTTCCATTTTGTCCAATGGTTGGCAGTGAAGTGTATTCTCATGAGATTAAGAAGACAGAAGTGCTCATGGAGAATTTCCGTCGTGCCATAGGTCTGCGAATTAAAGAAACCAAAGAGGTGTATGAAGGAGAAGTGACAGAACTTACTCCTGTTGAAACAGAAAATCCCATGGGAGGTCAGTTTGATCGTATATTATAACATTGATTGTATATTTCAAACTAAAATGATCAATAATATGAGGTTTCAAATACATATATCAGTTACAGATAGAAGGGGAATTCGGATTTCAAATGAGATTGTTTCAACCATATTTGCACATATACAATGTCATGTGTACACATTGGAATCCTCTTGTCGAGACGCTTCAAATGAGTACCCACAACATATGGTTTCAATGAGAAAATTATTTAGACTTGCTTTACCTCCTCTTATCTGTACCTTTGTATATATTCTTAAATGCTTTTTGGGGGATTATTTAGAAATATTGGAAGATTACTATTTGAAATTCTCAGAAAAGCCATTGAATTATCTATAATCTATACCCTGCTATCATTCATTTGACATTGTCTAAGCAGAGCCTACTAAACAAGTTATGTCCTGACATTGTCTAGTAATCATGAGCAAAATTGACATGCTTAAAGAAAATTGGTCCTTAAATTTTCATGCTTGTATCATCTTTACATTAAGGGACAATAGTTTATTTTTGCGTCAGATTTATTTTCCTAGCATTATGAAACAATAAAAGCTATATTCCAATTGTGGCTCTACCATTTGTGAAAATTAGTCAATCCAAAAGCTATTGTTAGCTTATGTTTGATTGTTATGATGTGTTGCTGACTTTAGATAAATCTTATCTCATGTTATCTTAGTTTTTGTTGTTAACACTTGTATGAAAGATAAATCAAACTTATTGTGAAACAAATGATTACTTCTTCATACTTTGTATTCTAGGATATGGTAAGACAGTGAGTCATGTGATAATTGGTCTGAAGACAGCCAAAGGAACGAAACAGTTAAAGTTAGATCCATCTATATATGAAAGTCTACAGAAAGAGAAAGTTGAAACAGGAGATGTCATTTATATTGAGGCCAATAGTGGAGCAGTAAAGGTATATAATAAAATAATGAGGAAACCTCGGTTAACACAGTTAAAGTTCATTACTTCGAAAATGTTCTGGAACTATTACTGGTCCACTACCTTAACCCTTTGATGTTTAATCTCTGCTTTTTACATTCCTTTGATTTTATGATTGAGAAAACATTGTGAAAAAAGAAGAAATTGCTTCTGACAAGCAATATTTCTTCTTTTTCCTCACTATTTTCTACCCTACAGAATGGTTATTTTTCAAATAAATCCACTTTATATTTTTGTCTGCAAAGCCTTTGAATTTGGACAGGTCCAAATTTTGTAAAACAGGAAAGTGTTAAGTTATTTCTATAGAGGTTAATGGCAGTGTCTGATCTAGAGGAGGAAGTGCTATTTCCCCAATATTTCCAGAAATCCCATTTTCAGGGGATCGGAAAATTTCTAACAGAAGATAAGAATAAAAAAATAAGTATATTAAGTCAGTTTGTGAACTTGATGAGGAATTCTCCAAAACTTTTTGAATCCTAGATCAGACTCTTATTAATGGTACTGCTGTAAAGGTATTGACTGAAATAAGTTGAATGGGTTCACAGTCAGTATGCAGTAACTGTTTGATATCTTTATTCATAAACTTTATAGTATTTTATTTAAGTCTATGGCCTATTTATGTTAAATGCCAATAAGTGATATTATGCATTAAAATTACGTTTTCAGAGACAAGGAAGATCTGACAGTTTTGCGACAGAGTTTGATTTAGAGGCTGAGGAATATGTGCCATTACCCAAAGGTGACGTCCACAAGAAGAAAGAGGTTATACAGGATGTGACGTTACACGACCTCGATGTAGCAAATGCTCGACCACAGGTTAGTTGTATTATGAGTTTAGGCTGCCCATGCTATTTTGTAAATTTTTATGCCCCCGTATCGAGAGATCGGGGGCATATTGTTTTACTCATGTCCGTCTGTCCGTCTGCCTGTCTGTCCGTCCGTCTGTCCGAAAACTTAACCCGAAAACTTAACCTTGCCAATATCTTCAAGCCTATTCAAGATACAAAGCTAATATTCGGCATGATGATAGATCTCAATAATCGCATCCGCTGGTACCAAAGTCAAGGTCATGTGACAAGGTCAAGGTCATCTGTCAAGGTCAAACTTTGAAAAAAAAAAATGCCGTTACGGGGGCATTCGTGTTTCACAAACACATCTTGTTTTATAAGCATAAATCAGGGCTCGTGCAAGTGCTTGAAATTGAGGAGTCATTGACTCCTAATCCATGAGATTCAGAGTCTAAACAGCAGAAAAGGCAAATTTTTAAAATGTTTCAGTATGAATTGACCTTTTCCTACAATAAATAAGGGGCATAATTAATAAGTAAAATTCTAAATAGATATATCATTGAAAATTTGAGTGATAAAACCTAGTTTTGATCATTAGAATTTTCTCTCAAGGCGGTCAATATGACCCCCTTGAGAGAAATTTCTAAGGGTCAAAATAGGATGATTTCAAATTTTTGAGGGTCAGAACCCTGGTTTAAGGGTCAAACACCAGTCCTGCCTATATATTTAAGTTTTACCTGCAAGCATATCTGTGTTACTACTTGCAGTATTGCTCAGAAATTTTATCATAATGTAAGCCTCAAGGCAAAAGATTCATTACTATAACATTAAATTAAGTGGAATTACTCCTAAGGTCAACATATTTTGTCGTTACAACCAAATGCTTGGAATTGTGGAGCTTGACTGTCAACTCACTCTCTTATTTGACCTTTTGTATATTGAAAGGGATTGCAAACAAGTATTTAGAACAAGTCTTAAATGAAATGGTACACGATTATTTAATTATTGCTGGTAAACATGAAAAATAAATTGCTGCTATCTGCTGAGGGCAGTTTATATCTTATACTGTTCCCCAATGTTGTTCTGAATAATACGCACAAGGATCAAAGGATCTTGGAGAGTTTTGAAAAAAGACTGAATAACATAATGATAGCTCAGTGCAAAACAGACAGATACAGCTGTTTGGTCCTTTGACAGTCATTCCATTTCGCCGATTACGATACATTGCGGTAATTAAAATGAGATGCGAGCCGCGCATGCGCAGTCAGTGTGCTTAGCGTTTCCGGTGCAGTCGGTCACGAAAACGAAATCTCGAGAAGATTTGGGAATATTTTGCCATTATTTTGACGATTTATGCGGACGCAGTTCGCTTCAGATATTGCCATTTGCTGTCCGTTTCGGATTTTCATGTCTTGGACGCTGTTCAAGCTCGAACTCGTAAAGTAAATCAATTTACCCGACGGACCTCGTGGTATCATGGCGAATTCTGCCAAGTCGACAGAATCTAAGGAGCCGAAAGACAAATCTGACGACCCGAAAATGACGAGGGGTCCAACTAAGAAGACGTCGTCTTCTTCAAAATCGACATCGGCAACCTCGCCTGATCAAAGTGACCTGATTTTGAAGGCACTTTCCGAAATTCGTGATGCTCAGACTCAGTCTGACAAGAAAATGGATACGCTTACAAAACGTATGGACAATGTTGAGCAATCTTTGCAAGAAAGCTATGAGGCAGGTTATGAGGATGACTCCTACTCATACATGTCAGAAAATAAACACTATTCTGATGGAGAAATTGATGATGAACAACACAAAAAATCTGAAAGTGATCGGTTCAGTAGTTTGTCAAAAAGATTTAGATCATCAGAAAATTGTGGGCCAGACATTGATTCTAGTTTAGCTAGGAATATCACAGACCTTTTCAGTAAAGGCATTGAAGAGGGTCAATATGAAGACCTGGTAAAAGATGAGAACCTTCCTAGACCTAACAACTGCACAGGCTTGCAGACAGTTCGGATGAATAGGATTATTTGGGACATAATGTCACGGAAGGCACAGTCAACCGATGCCAAACTTCAAAAATGTGCGACTTCTGTCATCAAATCCTCTGTGATTTTGGCCACAACAATTAATAAACTGGTTGATGTAGAAAAGGCATTGAAAGCTGATGAAAACACTCACTCAGGGGAGATATCATCATTCATTGACAATCTTAATGATGCAGTGGCTTTGTTAGGGCATGCTAATTACCAGAACTGTATGTTGAGGCGAGACCTCCTCAAACCAGAATTGAAAAAAGAGTTTAGTGTTCTTTGTAATCATAACGTTCCATACACTGCATGGCTATTTGGCGATGATGTGTCAAAAACTGTGAAAGAAATAGAGGACAGTAGTCGCATGGGCAGTAAGGTGCTTTGGACTAATAAACGCACTACCAGTATGCCCCTGAGAGGACGCTTTAGAGGCTCCTACCGTCATAGGCCTTATGGTAATCCTAGTTACCGCAGCCATTATACTCCTTCACACACAGTAACAAGTGATGAGAGAAAAAACTCCCAACGACGGGGGGGAGCAAAGTATGCCAGACAATAGATATGGTAAGTGAAATGCCATTATTTCAAGCCGGAAGATTGAAAAATTTTGCATCTGAATGGAAAAATCTCACAACTGATAAAAATATATTGGATATGGTGAATCATTTTCATATTGAATTCAAAGATGGGGTGTATCCATATCAAAATCCTAATTTTATGCCTATTCAGTATTTTAATGACATTGAATCTAAAACAATTGATCAAGAAATTGAAAAACTTCTTTTGCAGAAAGTTATCATTAAGGTACAATACGAGAAAGGGCAATTTTTGTCACCAATTTTTCTACGCAAAAAGAAAAATGGAGAGTACAGATTGATATTGAATCTTAAGAAATTCAATGAATTTCTGCCTTACTATCATTTCAAAATGGATACATTTGAGTCGGCCCTAAATCTTGTAACTAAGGATATGTTTTTTTGTTCAGTGGATATAAGGCATGCTTACTATTCTGTACCAATTGCTGAAGAACACCAGAAGTTTCTGAGATTTACATGGCGAGGCAAGATTTTTCAATTTACGGCTCTCCCTAACGGCCTATGTTGTGGGCCGCTGAAATTCACTAAGCTTATGAAGCCTGTTTATGCTAAATTGCACATGGATGGTCATATTTGTACTGGCTTTATAGATGATAGTTTGCTAGGGGGTCAAACATTTGAGGAATGTGAAAACACTTTCAAAAGTACAACATCATTGATGAGCACTTTAGGTTTCATGTTAAATTTAGAAAAATCTGTTGTAGTGCCTACAAAGAAAATTTGCTACTTAGGCAATCTCATTGACTCTGAAAAAATGGTTGTCACTTTGCCAGATGACAAAAAAGAAAATATCAAAATGGAGTGTTTAAAACTGATTCAAAGTCAGAAAGCTTTGATTCGACAAGTTGCCAAAGTTACAGGATTAATGGTCTCTGCGTTTTCAGCAGTTGAATTTGGTAAACTCTATTATCGAGAATTGGAACTTGCTAAAATTAATGCTCTGAAGAGTTGTTTTGGAAATTTTGATGCATACATGAAAATTACCCCTAGCATGAAATCAGATCTTTCATGGTGGTATGAAAACATTGATTTTCAAGTAAGACACATAGGTAGAAATGATCCCGATGTGACCATTCAGACAGATGCAAGTAAGATAGGTTGGGGTGTGTTGTTTGATGGCTCAGAAATAGGTGGTCGTTGGACAAAACAAGAGAGTTTATACCATATCAATGTTTTGGAAATTCTTGCTGTCTGGTTTGCCTTAAAATCTCTGTCTGAAAATTTTAGGGGCAAACACATTAAAATCATGACAGACTCCTCTACTACAGTGTGCTATATTGCTAACATGGGGGGAGTCCGTTCTGTAGACTGTAACAGAATAGCCAAACAAATCTGGTCATGGTGTCTTGATAATAATGCATGGATTTCAGTGACTCATATCCCCGGTAAAGTTAACCTGGCAGATACGCCCTCCCGTCATTTCAATGACAAAACAGAATGGGAGCTGAATGATCAGGTTTTTAGTAAAATTTGTGAAATCTGGCAAAAACCATGCATAGACCTATTTGCGTCTAGACTAAATAATAAAATAGAGAAATACTGTGCGTGGAAACCTGACCCTTCAGCTACTTTCATAGATGCTTTTACTGTGAATTGGAAAATGTTTAAATTAGTGTATATCTTTCCTCCTTTCAGTTTGCTCAGCAGCTGCGTTCGAAAAATCCAGAACAGCCAAGTACAAGCTATTCTTATAGCTCCCCTTTGGGAAACTCAACTATGGTTCAGCCCCTTGATGAAAATGCTAGTTGCAGCTCCGATGATTGTACCGAAAACGAAACGTTTACTTTCTCTTCCACATTCAAAGGACTGTCATCCGCTGTCGGAAAAACTTGTGATGATGGCCTGCAGAATATCAGGAATATCTACAGAGAGCGAGGCCTTTCTTCAAAAGCAACCAATATCATTATGGCCTCTTGGAGATCTTCAACCAAGAAGGGATATAAAACGCATATACAAAGATGGTTTAGATATTGTCGTGAAAGGAAAATTAGTGAAGTTTCGCCCTCTGTAAATCAAGTTATAGAGTTTTTGACTGGTTTATTTCACGATGGATTAACCTACAGCTCGATAAATACTGCTAGATCAGCATTGTCAGCCATAGGAATAAAGTTTAAAAACATTCCTGTTGGAGCTCATCCTTTGGTTGTGAGGTTTCTCAAAGGAGTTTTCAATATCAGACCAACAAAATCAAGATATACTAGTGTATGGGATGTAGATAAAGTGCTGAACTATTTACGCAGACTTTCTCCGGTCAAATCTCTGTCTTTAAAAGACCTTACTTTGAAGCTGGTGATGTTACTGGCTTTAACGAACGCAGCTCGCATTGACAATGTACATAAGTTAAGTGTTAAACAGTTGAGAAAAACAAGTTCAGAGTTTGTTTTACAGTTTACTGGTTTGATTAAGCAAAGCAGACCAGGATTTGAATTTTCGTTTTTACGGGTAAAGGGATACCCACCTGATAGACGATTGTGTAGTTATTTTGTTTTGAAAGAGTATTTGTCTAGAACTAAAAGTATTAGAGGACATGAAGAATCATTATTAATTAGTTATGTTAAACCACATAAGCATGTAACAAAAGATACAGTTGCTCGATGGGTTAGAACAGTTATGCATCGTGCTGGTATTGATATTAATCACTTTGGGCCCCATAGTGTTAGGGCTGCAGCAGCATCAAAAGCTATGGAAAGAAATGTACCAATACAAGACATTCTTAAAACTGCAGGATGGTCGAGGGAAAATACCTTTAGAAAATTCTACAATAAACCTATTGTCCAGGAGAACAGTTTTCAAAACTCAGTACTTAAGATCTAAGGTATATATGTGTTTCTTTATTTTACGACTATTTTTTGCGGGTATTTATCAATATTGTTGCTTTAAAGTCTCATTTTAATTACCGCAATGTATCGTAATCGGCGAAATGGAATTGAAAAATTAAACGAGGCTTACCTGTAAGGTGAAGTTTGATTGTAATTCCATGAGTCCGATTAAAGATCATGAGGGAATTAAAATCCCTCCACCCTCCCTTGATCTACATAATATCAAATTCATTTAATTTGATCTATACAACTTCACAATATTGATAAATTCTTTGAAGACTGACTGCGCATGCGCGGCTCGCATCTCATTTTAATTCCCTCATGATCTTTAATCGGACTCATGGAATTACAATCAAACTTCACCTTACAGGTAAGCCTCGTTTAATTTTTCAATTATCAAGTAAATAACACAATCATACTGTTAGTATTGGAAGATAATGTTTGATGTGTATATTTTCAGGGAGGTCAGGATATCATGTCTATGATGGGCCAGCTTATGAAACCAAAGAAAACAGAAATTACAGGTATATTTATATCATTATTAGCTCCGCTGTTCTCGGAGAAAACCCGAGGTATTGCTATAGCCTTTGTGTCGTTTTTGTTGTCGTTGTCTTCGTCATTTGAAAACTTTGACATTTTGTTATATCTCTGGCTCTCCCGAAGGCATTCACTTGAAACTTGGCACACATGTTCACCATCAAATGAGCAACCTATACTATAAAGGGGGATAACTAGATGCAATATGTGCAAATTATGCCCCTTTTTCGACTTGGATTTTTTCCTACCTTCCAGCACTCAACAGCCGAGCGTAGGCACCCGTAGGCGGTGCTCTTGTTTACCCTTGAACTGCCGAATTTAAATGTTAAACAAAAATGCCAATATTGGGACATTTGAACCACCCTATCTCATGTTAAACCCACATTAATTCAGTGTAAATCTTGCAGAGTAGGCTAGGTTCAGACAGGCTGCACATCTTTGCTGTCTGATCATGGGCTATAGTGTCTGCTTAAAACTGATTTTTAGATCCCATTTTAATTTGAAGTTATAGATGTATCGTTATTGTATTAATTCTTGCTAATTTATTGAAGAAGGCATAAGCTGAAAATTAAACATTGAGTTATACAGTCAAATATCTTTATGTCGTATGTCCACAAGACAAAGTTATTCCTTTCATCGAAGTATTTTTTAAGTCCAGATATATTAACTCTTTACTTCTATGTATTTTAACCTCCATATGGCATTATCTATTGCTCAAAATATATCCCTATGTCAAACCAATTTCTAGGTCCTTTCACTCATTTTTGAGTGTATTTGCATCTCTATACCATGAACCCCAACTTAAATTGATGAAAATTGCAATCATATCAGTTTTTCCCATCTTTTGACCTGTCAACTCTAGTAATTAATACATGGGTATGTATTGGATATTGATTATTTACCTGATTGAGTTTGATTGTTTGTTTAAGAAGTTAGAAAGCCAAAAGTTGTGTGATTATCTGTTTAGTTATCAAAATCAGCTCTATTTCGGAGTAAATATGGGTGTGGAAATGAAAATAGAAATTGAAAGTGGTGCTGTATTTTGTATTCATTTGAATTTGCTTTCAATAGGGCTAAAGAAATATGAAGACATAAAAAACACATCTCTTTGCAAATTGTTTGATCATGTTATATGATTTAAATGCTTTCTTTGAAATTACTTCTACATGATTTCGTAAATGAAAGAATGTCAATGAATGATATTTTTATTTGATTGTTTAATCATATGCAAATCAAGTGCATCTTAAATTTTTTACGCCCATCGTAATTGGTTATGGTCGTGACCAAGTGTTAAAATGGCCGCTTATCTCTTCATCCCAAAGATAGACGTTTTTCTCTATGTCGAACTTTTCGTATGTCAAACTTTTCTTGTGATTAGTTTGATGTTAAGAGATTTGACTGTATATTGGAAATTTGTTTAGTACTATAATCAACTAAAAATAAGATAAAAATTTATATTGAGAATATGTTAAAGGGTTTATTCTTATTATATTTCAGATAAACTGAGAAAGGAGATCAACAAAGTTGTAAACAAGTACATAGATCAAGGAATTGCTGAATTAGTGCCTGGTGTATTGTTTGTTGATGAAGTTCACATGTTAGACATTGAATGTTTTACATATTTACACAGAGCATTAGAGTCGGCCATCTCACCCATCGTCATATTTGCTACAAACAGAGGAAAATGTACAATTAAGTATGTACAGCATTGTTTTATCCTTATCCCCCTGAATTAAAATTCTTTTTCTAACAAATTGATAACTTTGAGGATTTTTCAGCTAATTTGGCTTAGTTTATTCCACGATTATTGAGTTAAAAGGCAGTGTATGTTGGCCAAGATAAGCATGCAAATCTATGCACATTGAACTTAGTCTAATCTGCATGCCTAAGCTTTGTGTGTCGTAGGAAAATGCTGTAAACACCTTGAGAAGGTTTAACTCCTATTTGTCTCCCTAAATTTTTTAAGCCTCCAGGGGTTGTTATTAATCATGTAAAAAAGCATGCATTTACCAGATATCACCTGCCTGATAACACTTAGTCTATTTTTAGAAACAATTTGTATATTCACATTCAACTTCCTGAACTTTACCATTCTGCAAGAATCTTAAGTTTTTTGTGATCTCAATAAAGAGCAAAATCAGAATTTATTTAAATTTCAGAAATGTTTATGTCCCACATCAATGAGATTGGAGGCATATTATTTCACTGATGTCTGTCTGTCAAGCTGTCTGCTAATAACTTGAACCTAAAGACTATTTGAGATAAATTTTATTCATATCTGGCATGATAATTTATCTCATCTATATGCATCCAATGAAACCAAGTTTATGGGATTCTATTAAGGTCAATTCTGTCAAATAAAAACTATCAACAGGAATGAGCTGAAACTTGGCACAATTACTCCCTATGATGTCTAGTTGTGCATAAGACCTTTGAAATTCAAATCGCTCCAGGCATTATTGAGAAATCTTGAATTATCTGCCCTTGAATATAACCAAAATCACTGTTTTTTTGTGCGCAACTCCTCCTAAACTATCAACGGGAATGAGCTGAATCTACACACAATTACTCTCTATGATGTCTAATTGTGCATAAGACCTTTGAAATTCAAATCGCTCCAGTCATTCCTGAGAATTCTTGAATTATCTGCCCTTGGAGTTAACAAAATCTCCTACATTTTGGATGGGAATGAAAGGAAACTTGCCATAGTGACTCTGTAGGTTGTCTATTTGTGCTTAGGACTAAATATATTTTCATATTTAAAGTAGTTCCTGATTCATCTGCCCTTTACTTCACAAAATAGTTTAAATTTACAGACTTTTTTGTGCCCGTGAGTGCACAACTCCAACAAATTTAATTGGATTGAAATGAATCTTGCCATAATGTAACCCTGATATATGGTAATGCAAAAGACTTCATAAATTCAAAAAGCTTGGGTCTTTCTTGTATTATCTGCCCTTGAATTGATTGAAATTCACTATATTTCTTTTGTGAGCAACTCGTCACACTTTGAATTGGAATGAACTGAAAATTGCAAAATAACTGTTTGACATGTATATTTGTGCATAAAATCATTTTCAATTTACACTGAAAAGGTCGTACTATGTTATGGCACCAGTTGTCTGTCTGTCTGTTTGAAATATTTTTAGCTATCATCCAAGCTCACGTTACTGACAAGCCAAGGTTACTGACAAGCCCCATCGGGCGTATATGCCCCGCTCTGTGAAGCTCTTGTTAAGTCAGGTGACTGATTTAGGGCCACTATGGCTTTCTGTTTGATTTCAAAGAATTTTAAAAGAGTCATGATTGTCAGAACTTTACCATGTATATTACACGCTATCTATTATCTCCCCTGTACATACATTGTATGTGTACAGAAGCTATTTTCTCACCACATGGTATGCCCCTTGATCTGTTAGACAGGGCAATGATTGTCAGAACTTTACCTTGTTTATTATTATACTCTGTATATATTAACTACCGTGTGTATATATTGTAGGGGTACAGAAGATATTGTCTCACCACATGGTATGCCTCTAGATCTGTTAGACAGAGTCATGATTGTCAGAACTTTACCATACTCACAAGAAGAAATGACACAGGTAAGCTTGTCACTTGAGTTCTTTATTCTTACTGTAGATGGTAAATATATGTGAACTGTCATGCGAAAAGGGACCATCTGGGAACTTTGTAAAATGAATATTTGAGAAAGAGATTTGGTCCAGCATAGGTAAACTAGAGGTTGTGATTCAAAACTTATTTCACAGGACGGTAGGCAGTCTAACTAGGGTCATCACTTAATATACTACCCATATGGTCCCTTTGGGTCACATATATTTCATGTGGATCATCTGCTCTTAATGAAATAAATTTTGTAAATTATTTACTACACATATATTTTTATTTTGCCAGCCCTGCGTTCAGGATTACTAAACAGTGCAAACTGTTTTTGCATATTATACCCCTTTTGCACACAGGTGCACATGCAAAGTGGGGTATAATTTCCAAACAGTTTGTACCGGTTTTGTAGTCCTGAACGCAGGGCTGCTTTTTGACTACCAAGTACCACACAGCTCAATTCTCCCCGTCTCTCCAGTAATCAATTTGTATCATTAACAGATTCCTGATAAGTATACAACAATTTGGGTTTTAATGTTATGTTGTACTAGTGCAATAAAAAAACAGGGAAGAAATACAGTCAATCTTGTCTTAAACGACCACTCAAGGGACATCATAAAAATGGTCACTTAATGAAATGGTCGCTGAATACAAAACATTGAAATACAAATTCTCGGAAGTTCGGAACTCGAAGACACCCCCACCCCCATCATTTACCATAAAAATAAGTTTTTGTAGCTGAGAGAAGGTGATATTACTCACACAATCATTAACAAATTGCAACTCATTAAAGCTAGGCCATTTATTTTTGCATCACCTACAAAAGATCGCGAGTCTACTGATTTGTTTACATGTTCAATGTTGACTTGACCTACATTTATGTACATGTTTGATTCGTATCTATGTTTCACTTCTTAATCGAACGAGAAATTGGTAATTATTCAACTCATCATCCAAATCAGTTGTAACAATATTTCAATGTTTCTGACGTGTTTTCAACACACTTGCAGCTTTTTAAATGACATAGATTCTCAAGAGAAAAATTAAATGATATAAATTACAGATGTTATAGATTGCCGCTGAAAATCAAACTGGAGTACTTTAAAGCTTTCATTCCAGAATTTCTATTGACAGTTTCATTTTATATTCCGGCGAGAAAGTGTGAAAAATAGAGGATTATCAACAATTAATTAGTTTGTATTGTCATGCTAGTATTTATCAATGATTTTCACACGTTTACGACAGGTTATGAATTGAGATATCATCTTATGGTCATTTAATAAACTGTCAAATAGACGAAATTGACCCAAAAATGTTAGCGACCAGTCGCGTTGGACAATAGTCGCTTAATAGAGCAACAAATTAGAGTAAAAGCCTACGGGAGGACCTCAAAGTGGTCGCTTAACAGAAAAGGTCGCTGAATACACGTGGTCGCTCAAGCAATATTGACTGTACCTGAAAAGAATGCCAGTTTTGCTGCAAAAGCGCTTTACAATCTTTTGAAAATGAACTTTGAGAGTCACTTGTAATGCATACTGTTCACAAAAAGTAGAGGATATTGTAAGTTTGATTTGTGGTATCCTGGTCAGCTTGGGCATTCATACATCTTCAGGGCCCGTTTTTTGAATCACCAACAAAGAAGCCAATTGTTTGATATAGTGACAATATCTGACTGTGAGACACAAGGTTTGACGGCAGTCTGGAAAGATGTTCTTCTGGTTTCCAGCATATCATTGACGATGAGCTTACATTAGACCTCACATTATTCCAACAAGATGTGATGCTAATACATGATAGAGATAAACATCAAATATTTTTCTCAAAGTAATGCTCAACTAAAGTAAGAATTTCCATTACAACATACGCCATGTTAAAATAAGCGCTATACCCATCTCTTCTTAAATGCTGAATTTGCAGGACATGTTAAGCAGAAAATGGAATAACATAACTACCATATTACCATAAGACAACTACTAGTTGGTCAAGAATAAGTTAGATTGCCCTAAATTGTTTGCAACCACAATAACCTTATGGACTAACAGATTATCCCCTACTTTTTGTGAACAGTATATTTTGTTTGCATACTAAGACTTTGCCCTTCTCATGCTGTTCAGGACATATTTCTACTCTACACAAAGCTTTGACAGATAGTAAAGGCCAAGATCAGCATGCATGCTGTCTGATCTAAGCCTACACTACCTGCTTACTACTTACTTAATGTGGGAAGACCTGAGCCAGATTGGTTTTAGTGTTTAAAAACTGGTAATTTGTTTGGATTAAAAGTTTACTTCAGCAGGTTAAGGGTTTTATTAAAATGTTTTAATGCATTTTAAACAGATTCTCCGGTTACGCGCCCAGACAGAAGGTTTACAGGTAGATGACGAATCTCTTTCACAGCTTGGAGATATTGGTGTATCAACAACATTAAGGTATAAAATTAAATCAACATTTTCCTGTTTTCTGATATTTCAGACTGGACCAAATTAAGATTGTGTATATCCAATAATAAAAGATGGTGTAATTTGAAAAGAAGTCATCTTATTGATAGTGTGGTGGTGGGGGGGGGGGGGTCACAACACATCTTGTTTCCACAATACTTTCTCATATACAGTTGATGTTTCCTCAGGGTCACTTAAAACAAGTTTTACTGTATATAAACAAAGGTATCATGACAGTACATGAATAAGTTAAAAAAAAAAACAAAAAAAAAAACAACTCCTTGCTTAATAGTGGTGCTTCTGCAAGATTTTCTCAAATTTGTGGATGTTTTAAAAACAATCACTTCTGTGATACAACAGAAATTAATCCTAAAACTTTTTAAAGAGAAATAACCTTTTGACAGAACAGTCTGTATAAAAGTAGGTACAAAGAGATAGGTCCCTATAAGAGTTTGCTATTGATTTGAAAGTGTTTATTATTGAAATGCTGTGTATTCAAAAATGTCATTTAGTATTTGGATTGGGAAGACATGCAGGATATTTGTTACCTATCAAAATTGTTGGTTTTTCATGAGGTTAATTTGGAAAAAGATATAAAAATCTAACATTTATTATAACTAATACTTTTGAACACGGTGTTACCAAATAAACATCTGTGTTGTGCAGTATGGAAGTAGCTTTAAGAGCTTCTAGACATAAACAGTTCAATGGCTCGGCAATAACAGTTGTACTTGCCTATATGTTTATGGGCAGTTACAACTGTTTGGACTTAGCCATTGTGCTTGGGGCTTTATTATTCTATGGAGATCTGTTTATTTCTTTTACTTAGGCTGATAATTGTAGTCCTATGTGGGATAGCAGCTGGAGGTAAGGAAAGAATATAATGGTAGTACTGGTGTGAGAAATACATACTTACCAGGTATCCATTGTTATGTGCTGCAGCTACTGCAACATAACTGGAAGATTGTTAAAAGCAACGTAAAACTCCATTCCAACAAAGAAATCATTCTTTTACTTTCAGATATGCAGTCCAGCTTTTGACACCCTCAAATTTACTGTCCAGAATTAATGGAAAGGATGCGATTGGAAAAGATGAAATTGAAGAAATTCATAAACTGTTTTACGATGCTAAGTCATCAGCAAAAATACTTGCAGAGCAGGAGGATAAATACATGAAATAAACATTGTGATAGTGAATAAAGAATACATAACCCTTGCCAGGATGAATTAAAATTATGACAAAATTGAATTAAAAGCGCTGAATGCACTTAATATGATTCATATTTCTTTTAAAATTATAAGTTTTAAACCATTCTGGCTAGAACAAAGGAAAATCTGGGCCCGAGGTAATAAAACTTTTCTCATTCTCAATTCCATATTTTCTAAAATTTCAATTTAATATTAAAGCTGTAATTCTGTTTTAATATCCATTTCAATGTTTTGGAGTAAAAGATAATATTAATAAGTTGTTGTAAATAACAACTTATTAATATTATCTTTTATTCTCATACATTTATTTGAATTTAAAATTTGAGAAAATTCTCAGTTGAGCCTGAGAAAAGTTTTATAACCTGGGGCCCAGGTGATATATAGACCAAGATCAGACTGCGCTGTAGGCTGATCTTTGCCTACGCCTCCCACCAAAGCAGGAATATTCCAGGTTTAGGATGACAAAGGAGAACTCTTATCCATAATGACTATTTTCAACCAAAGTCTAGTTTTCTTCAGAAATATTTGTCAAAGAGTAAAACAGCAAATAAAATGATCCAAAGTTTAATTGATACTCACTTTGAAATTACACAAGTTAACTTATCAAAATGTCTTTGTTCATGATATTTTAATTTCTACTTGTTTAATATTTTCATCAGAACTCATTTCATTGTTTAGAAAATACATGAATTATAATTTTTGACTTAGTTGTTGTAGACTTTGTTATTTTAATCTCTCCCCCCCCACCCCCCCCCCCCCCCCCCCCCCCACCCCCCTTTGTAATTCCAGTATTTAACTTCCCTGTGCATTTACATTGTAGAAGAAACAAGGTGAGCTATTGTGATCGTACAATGTCCGGCATCAGTCGTGCGGTGTGAGTCGTCCACAATTTCTTAAAACATCTTCTCTTCCTAAACCAGTGGGCCAATGAAACTTGGCAGGGATGTTCCTTGGGTCAAGCTCTACCAAAGTTGTTCAAATAAATGAAATCCACCCTTAACTCTACCTTTACCCTTAACAAAAAGGGTGAAAATAGGAAAATCTTTAAAAATCTTCTTCTCTGAAACCAGACAGCTTTCATATTTGGTATGTAGCATCATCTAGTTGGCGTCTACAAAGTTTGTTCATATCAAGCCCCAGGGGTCATATTTGGGCTCCACCGGGGCGCATCTTTTAGTTCATCTGAGCACCATGGGAGAAAACAGGAAAATCTTCAAAAATCTTCTCTGAAACCAGAGGGCAGACAGCTCTCACAGTTAGTATGTAGCATCATCTAGTGGACCTCTACCAAGTTTGTTCATACCAAAACCCTTGGGTCACATTTGGGCTCCACCCGGTTGCATCCTTTTTACAAAGAAAGAGTGAAATGGTATATCCTTCTTCCTCTTGGCTGAAAACATACCAGGATATTGACCTTATGAAGAAATTATCTCCTTGTTGACATCTGTTTAATTAATGTAATGTCCCAGGGGTCAAAGAGACTCAGGTGAGCAATCTAAGACCATCATGGTCCTCTTGTCTTCAATGTTATCTGCAGCATCTTTGGATTTGGACCTATCTTCAAACTTTAAAACATTGAAGTGAAAATCTAAGACATCTATGCCAATATTTTCTCCTATAGCTTTTAAATGCCATTGTAATTGATAGATCGGGGACATATTGCTTTTTACCCGTCTTTGTCCCCCAAAACCTTGAAAACTGGCCATACCTATTGTAATGTAAGGGATCATATTTCATACGTGTATTGCTTTGTGACAAGAGTTATCTGTTGGTACGACTTTTAAAGACATCTTTCAAGATTATTTCTAGCTTGGCTGTTTCCATAGAAAACCAGAGATATAGAGGATAATCGTTTGTTTCAGTGTAAGATAGATTTATATTCATTGAGTGAACAACAAAAGCTATATTTCGGTGAAAATAAAGCTTTTGTTGTTCACAAAATGAAATATTAATCAATCTTACTCGAAAAACAAAGGATTATTCTATTTCTTTATTGCAAGAATGAGACAAAATTTTAGGATATATTTTTGTAAAGCGCGTCACTTTGCATGTGATTGCTTTGCAACGTTCATTGTGACATCACTTATATCACCCCCCATAGATGACGTCAGATAGGATGAAATGGACAAAAGCAGGGTGTAAGTTTTTGATAATTTTCACTCCTTTTGCGGTAAGATTATCAAGTGATAATCTACCGCTATTTCTCGATAAACCACCGAAAAACATTAAAGGTATTGTGATCACCTTAGCATTGTTCACGTTGTTGGTGGTGTGACTTACTTAAATCCTGGTCATATCTCTGTTATCAGATATCTTCATGAAACTTGGCATTTGTGTTCACAATCACAAGCGTAATTGAGACTGCCAAGGGGGATGACTAGAAGCACTTTTGTAAGAGTTATGCCCCTTTTTCGAATTAGATTTTTGGCATTATCCAGCCTAGCACCCATAGGCAGTGCTCTAGTTATATAATGGCTGTCAAAAGGCAGGACAATTATGTGATCACCCGTTGCATTTTGGGCAGCATCCACTTCTTTGCCTGCTATTGTTTTAAATTGATGAGTCATTGACTCCTCAACCATGATATTCTGGGGGGGTGTGTCAAAACTCATACTTGAGGGGTCAAAACAACAGAAAATAGAATTTTACAGGAATTGACCTTTTGTTGTAATAACTTATAGGGAAAAAATAATCCGTAGTATTCTAAATAGTATACAATATACATCATTGAAAATTTGAGTAATAAAATCCAGTTTTGACACTTTTCTTTCGAGGGTCAACACGACCTTTAGAGTAATTTCTTAAGCTCATTTAAATGCTATTAAATAACATAGTCCAGCGCATTTCAACAAAGCTTGTTTATAAAATTCCTCTGGGGTATGTTTAGGTGAATCCCATTTTACATAGAACTGGTCTTTAACAAGAGCCATGTCAGACATGGCCATCCCCCTCTGTGAACGCTTGATAAACTGAAGCCTAATAGATTAAGGATTCTTTCGTACATTAAGAGATTGACCCCCTACAAAATCCAAGTCTTTAAAATATTAAAGGGCAATAACTCCAAAATAATGCAAGCAAGAGTTGTAGTTCTTGTGCACTGCACATCTCCTCCATAAGATCCATCCACCCATAACATTTCAAGTTGATAGCTATTATACTTTAGGAGATATGCTCTGGACAAAATCTAAGTATTGAAAATAACAAAGGACAATAACTCCAAAATTATGCAACCAAGAGTTGTAGTTCTTGTGCACTGCACTTCTCCTCCATGAAATCTATCCACCCATAAAGTTTCAAGTTGATAGCTATTATACTCTAGGAGATAATTATGCTCTGGAGAAAATCTATGTATCAAAAATAACAAAGGATAATAACTCCAAAATTATGCAAGCAAGAGTTGTAGTTCTTGTGCACTGCACTTCTCCTCCATGAGACCTATCCACCCATAAAGTTTCAAGTTAATAGCTATTATATGTTGGGAGATATGCTCTGGACAAGTTTAGTGACGGATCCTCGGAATGACGGACGGAGACCATTACTATATCCCTTTTGCCGAAAACGGCAGGGGATAAAAATCTTTTCTGAAACTTGAAAGCAAGTATTTTTATAGTTATGTAGTATCGTCATAAGTTCAGGCCTGGAGAGAGATTAAAACAGTCAGTCTACAATATTATTACCCCCCACTGTTTTGGCACGGGGGATAAGGTAAATGGTCTCTGTCAGTCACTTGTCTTTAGCATATTTCCTAAAGTATGAATGCTATCAACTTGAAACTTCACAGACAGATAGATACATGTTTGAATGAGGAGAAGTGCCATGCATAAACCAAAATTCTTGCTTGCATAGTGTTGGAGTTAGTACTGTTTGATACTTTAAATACTTAGATTTTGTACGGAGCATATCTATGAAATTATACACAAGGTAAAGTGAGTGAGCGTGGGTCAATTTTGTCTATACCTGTAGAAACAAAAATGACCTTTGATCACTTACTCAAACCTGTCCACCTTAAGTTAATTTTCAGTATGTTAAATTGAGTATTCTTCTAGTGACCACCGAGATATTCCATGGCTGCATTTGCCAGAATTTGTCTCAAGGATGGCTGCTACATGTAACTCAGCACACTTTGATGGCTCATCACAAAATAGTTGTTACTGCCTATAAACATATAGGCAGTTACAACTGTTTTGTGCCGTGCTGTAGACTTGTTCTCGGTCATGAGTAGATGCGCCAATTGAAACATAATGCCAGATTGCTCCAAGATAAAGGTAACAGTGAAAGGACATAGTTTGAATACAGCTAGCCCCAGGTATAGCTACTATATTTATATATGTAGTCCTTAGAGCTATCCGAAAATTTCTACCGAATAGCAGATTTACATATCAAGTGTATATACACTTAGTACACTCTTGCACTGAACCCTCGATATGTTTGAGAACAATTGTTCAATGTGATGTGGAAATCCATTTAATATAGGAAATATTCTCCGCATGCTAACGCAACTACACTGAGCTGTTGTAACAACTACATCTCACTTATTGCAAGTGGCATTGACCATCAAAATGAAGATTTAATAACAAACTTTATGCAGAATTTTATTTCAATTTAAACTTCATAAAATACAATACAAAAATAAAATGTTAGTACATGTACAATTATCCTACAGAGACAGCTGGTCATTCAATATTTTGATAGAAAAACTCTTAAGCAAACAAGCTAGACATTCAATCAGCCTAAGGCATGTCTGAGGGAAATACATAGGTAAATAAAGTGTACATTGCTACAAAGCCCGGTGTAGGAATACAAGATGCAGATTCATCATTTTTTTAGCCAAGGGTTTTAACCCTTTCTCATACGATCCCCCTTTTTTTCGAAAGATTTCAGAACATTTTGGCGAAGGAAGAAAATGCTTATTGGAGAAGGAAGAAAGTGCTTATATAACAAGTAATTTCTTCATTTATGCAATGTTTTCTTCCCTTATGCAAAAATGTCTTCAAAATTCCATTGACTGTTAAATGTATGCAATTTTTTTCATTTCTGACCACTTTAAAATTTCGTATTTTGGTAATAGGTTAACTCCTTTTTTTTTCTTATGAATGTCTAGATAAAATCTGTTCTAGAAAGTTTTGTTTGCTAAGGTGAGTCTACGGCTTTCGTCAAAAAGTCATCAGTACTTTTAATTTCTTTTCTGATTTCCTGGATGCACCCTCATTGTCAGTGATAGTTCAATCAATCAAAGAATTTAGAGCTTATTAAATTAGATCTATTGAATTGAAAACCATTTGGAATGGCTGATTTATTGAAAGTATTGACTAAATTCACAACTAAGTAAGTGGGTGCTAATAAGAGTTTCAATGTTTTCAAAAATTGACTCAAGAATTCTTAAATTTAGAAGTCTGTGCTAGGGGATAAAGCATGTGTAAGAGCATTTAATAAACATATACAGTAATAACATTATTGAGTGAGACAGGCTAACATATAGGACGGAGGAAACTAAAGGTGAATACAAAATGTATTCTGTCAAAAAATAATGTTATATTGTTAATTCTCTATTTGTAATACTAAACAACAAAATTCTTTATTTAAAAGCCCGGTTAAGAATTTGTTAATTCAATCTTAATCTACTAATCTAGTTAATTAATGCTGAGCTTAAAAACAAAAGAATAGATTTAAATTTCATTTAAAAAAAAGTTTGATGATTCTGTACCTAAATGATTTGATTAAACATATTCCTAATTTTAAGCATCTTTTTAAGATGTTGATATTTTAGATATTGGTTGCTAAATACAGAAAGCTAAGTAAATGAATTCCTTTTTTCTTATATGATTATAAATGTTATGTAAATACAAAAGTTATAAGAAAAGTAATACTTGTTAAGCAAAAAAAAAATACACTTAATTAAAAAAAGATATAATTATTATTATTCAATAAAATATACTTTTTATCAAAAATAACAATTATTATGCAATAATTTTAACAATTTATTAAATCATGCATTATCAAAAAGATCTACATAAAAGGAAATAAATGAGGCTTGAACTTTTCACAAGTAATCACTGGTTGGTTATCAATCCCAATCTACATAGGAAAATATGAGTTGATTATTCCCCCCATATGAACAGTTACAATATATTTTTTCTAGAAAATAGTTTAATTTCAAAGTTTGACCCTAAAAGGTTATCTTAACAGCACTTGTATAGATTTCTCTTTACTGGTATCAGTGAACAGTTTTAAGACTAATTAAAATAAAAGGCCTAAGGTAACACCATGCATATTCATACAGTGTGATTAGGTTTTTAGTTTCATACCAAAATATCTTTATCACTTAATAGATAAATCATGTTTTGTATAAAAGAAATAGAATAGATAGATTATTTGCAAAAAGGAAAAAACATGTTTACTCTGGCCAGTCTGTGAAACCCGCGTAGTCTGAATACGGTTGATACTTTTTGCACAAGCTTATAGTACTGTCATAGGAAGGTTAGAAATTGAGGGTCTATGCAAAATTATTGTAAGTGCCTATAAATATATAGGCACTTACAATAGTTTTGCACATACCCTTAGAAATACAATTAAATATAGTCAATCCCTTTGATGTAGATCTCTGTATATAAAAAATCACAGGTATGAAGTATCACATCATATTGAAAATCATGTGATTTTCAAGAAGGTAATTAAACTGTCCAATTATTTGAAAGTCAAAGTTCATATTTATTCAGCAATTGTAATCAGTTATTGTCTTACAAGGCCTTGTAAGAAAATAACTTCATGTCCCGTAAATGATTTGTTTATTATTTCCTTACTACTCATTTATTCTTCAATATCTTATAATGAAAATTTTTGCATATTTTATTTTACATGTATTTATTGTTGCTATATTATTTCCCTGAGAAAAATAAGTAAAAGTTGTTTAGTTTGGTGGTTGAATGTGATCCTCAGAGATACTGATGTCTGTCTGTGTCGATGTCCTTGACTGAGCACTGTAAGGTCTCGATGCAGAGCTCTGAGGCCGGGAAGCGGAACTCTGGGTCCGTGGTGTTTTTGGTACAGGGAATGGTAGCTGGTGCCATGTTCCATTACCTTTATCATCTCTTGTTGTCACGGTGACCGGGGTACCAGTTGTGTATGGTATTTGTGTAGGTTCAAGTGGTTTAGGAATCTTCCTGACTGGGAAGGGAAGTTGTTTCCATGTTCCATCATTCGGTATCTCTGTTGATGACGTTGTGTCATGTGACTCGTACACAAACGGTGTTTTCCGTACAGCAAAAGGCAGTTGTTTCCATGTCATCTTTGTGGTAGCATCAGAACCCACAGCTGGTTGAGGTGTTTCTGTGGGCGTGGCAAACATTTTGGTACGTCCATCTGTTTGATTAATGTTAAAATGAGTAGGTGCCAATGCCCCAAATGACGGTGCTGGCGTTTCTAGTGGAGAACTTGTCCATCTGTGATCAGAGCCTACAGCTGGTTGTGGTGTTGGGTGGTGAATGGGTGATACAGATTCAAACATTTCGTCAACAGTAGGCTGACAACCTGGACCAGTATTCGTGACTGTGGCGTCTTCAGGGATTGGCTCAACTCTAGTGTGGGGCCATCCATCATGTTGACTAGGAGTTGGACTGCCAAGGTTGATATAGTTAGACAGACGGGAGTCAGGGTTGTCTGTGAATGATATTGGGGAAGCAAAGAACCTTGAGTCTATTGTATCAGCAGATCTTCTCCCACTATCAGACCAGGCCACAGATGGGGCTCTAGAGAATGATGTTTCAACGTCCGGATCTGGCGTGACGATTCTCTCTGCTCTAAACCTGATATTTGACACAGGTCTATCTAAAAGTTCATCATCATCTCCATATTTACCCGCAGCTTTTTTTGAGCAACACTTTCGTCTCACCACAATGACAATAATTACAATCAATAGTATGGCTCCAATGGCAGCCCCAATTATGGCTATCGGAAACCCTCCACTACTTCCACTACTAGAATCCTCAACACATTCAAAATCAAGATGTCCAACAAACAGGCATGATGAGATGCCCAGGGCCCCCTCACAGAAAACTAACAGAGATGTGAAGAATATGTCTGTAGCGTTGTCAGTGTTACCCCTACTGTATTCACGTATACAGGCTTCTAACAGATGGTCGGATACTCCACTGGTTACAATATCTGGACAGTTTGCTGTGATGTTGGGGTTTGACAACACGGCCACACACTCGGTGACTGCTGCCGTGTAGTTGTTACCGTCTGTAGATGTCAGAATCGCCGGTGACAAGATATCGGGTATTGGTATAGTTGATGGCAGCCATGTTGTATTGGTTATTGTACCTGAAAACAAATAGACATACTGTTAGTCACTATGAATAGAGGGAAAAATTCTAAGACAAAGCTTATCAAGAATATAGAACTTTTTTTTAACCTTTTTTTAAGTCTGATAATTACACTGAAATTCAACTTAGATTTAGGATTAAAGCAGAGTTCAAAAAGTGACATCATCATGAATGACGCATAGCAATCACATGCAAATTGTCACACTTGAAGAAAATTTGTCCTAAAATTATCACATTTTGTCTCGTATTGCTTCAAGAAATACGATAATTGTTTTTTTCTAAGTAAGATTGTTTGATATTTCATTTCGTTATTAACAAAAGCTATATTTTCACTCAGGGCTCTGTTATTTCTGAAAATATAGCTTTTGTTGTTCATATAGATCGATCTTACACTGAAACAAACGATTATCCTATATATAATCAAGGGCTCAAAAGCAAGATGTTAATCATTGATCACATATCTTTCAATAAAACATATAACATCAATGTAAACCTCATAACACAACTTGTAAATAGGCTTTACAGACTAGGTTTTAGAATTACACCAATGATAGGGATTTTCTTAACCAAGAATGATTTTTTAGGAATAATTGTTGTCAAGCCCACAAATTCCAGAGTTATCCCCCTTTATATATGGCTAGCACTTGTGATGGTGATCACAAATACCAAGTTTCAAGAAGATATCTTCAATAATAACAGTGATATGACCAAGGTTAGAGTTTGTCACATACATGCTTACACTAATGCCCTAACCCTTTGCTGTTAAATCCCTGCTTTTTACGTGCCTGTGATTTTTGTAAAACATGAAAGTGTTAACCAGGGCCTACAACAATTGTTGACAATACCTAACCTATTTGTCCCAAAGTTTGTTTGTTTGTTTGAATGGGATTTTATGCCGCTTTCAACGTTTTTTCAGTTATATCACAGAGCACCTCACAATGGATTCCTGGTATTTCTCACACCAGAATTACCATTCTATTCTTTCCTAACCTCCAGCTGCTATCCCACATAGGTCTACCATTATCAAGTCATTGGTGGGAGACAAATAGTCTGAAAGAATGAGTGCCGCCGTCGGAGATCAAACCCGGGACCTCTAGATTGACAGTCCAATGCACTACCAACTGTGCTGTTCCAAAGTAGTCAAGCTTATTAGAATACGCATGTATAAGCACATGGGCTTTTCCACTTGCTGGCAAGTAAATTTTTCTAGGCTACTTGTCTGTGGACAAGTAAATACCAGAGCATATCTTGGAACATCTTTAAAAATGTTCTAGGAGAAAATCATCATAATGTTTGTATTAAAGGGAAGGAAACATTGTATTTAAGGTGGCAATGGACAGCCGCCTCCCGACTCTATAAACTGGAAGTTGATTTCATTTGTTTTACGGCTTTTTTTGCGCGTTGAATCAAAAGACCGGTTTTCGTAAGATTCTGCTTATGGAAATAACGTAGAATAATGATGGTAAAATTTCATAACTTAGCTTTTTTAACATTTGAAATCAATTGAATGACTGTTTCATTAAATTTAACAATACAAATGCACTAACGCGTCATTCAATTGGGAGAGCTCACTATAGAATAACGAAAAACCTTCTTATTTGCATGGAAAGGTATGCTGATTCTTTCACAAAATAAAGAAAAAATATGGGGTTTAAACATATCGGAAAATAAGAAAAATTCATTGGGTAATTTCTTCAAAAAATAGGTTTTTGTGGTATTTTTATTCAGTAAAATTACAAAAATTAGTACATTTTTAACTTTTGAAGGCAGATTGTGCAAATGCAATCGATCAAAGAGAAATTTTCTCGGCAACAGCCATTGTGTACATGTATAAGGTCTATCAAAATGTATGTGTTTTAGAGCTATAAGCTAGTTCTTGGTTTATACTAGACCTAAAATGAATATGAACGTTATACAGAAAAATGGCCGATACCACTCAAGGGCAGATAACTCTAGCATGAAAACGATCATGGAAAGGTATCATCAAATTTTGATATAATGACTAGACAATGTTTATCTACAACATATGTGAACAAGAAAAAAATTCATTGGGCGGAGAAAAATGACGCCATGTGTCCATTGCTACCTTAATGAAGAAAATGCTGGGTTACAGCATTTTCTTCATTAAAAATCAATATTTTCTCAATATTTATCAATTCATTTTTTGCGGACAAGTTCATTTTGATTCTATACAAGTAGGAGATAGAGAGGATAATTGTTTGTTTCAGGGTAAGATTGATTTATATTTTATTGAGAGAACAACCAAAGTTATGAAAATATAGCTATTGTTGTTCACGAATGAAATACTAATCGATCTTACTCAAAAACAAACCATAATTCTATTTCTTTTATGCAAAAATGAGACAAAATGTGAAATTTCTAGGACATATTTTCATAAAGCGCGTCATTTTGTATGTGATTGCTATACAATGTTCATTGCGACATCACTAATATTGTCCTGCATAGATGATAGGACAAAATGCACAAAAGCAGGGTATAAGTTTTTGATCATTTCACTGCTTTTGTGGTGAGATTATAAAGTGATCATCTACCATTATTTCTCAATAAACCACCAAAAAGCATAAAAGAATGACTTTTACTTGTCCATGGACAAGTGGAGAAAAGTTGTATTTCCACACCCTTATTTTGTACAACACACCTACCTGAGATAGATCCCTGAACACTGCTGACTGTTTGACCTTGATCATACTGTTTCAAGGTCACATTGGGTCCGGTCCCTTCATCTAGCGGCAGAATCATCAGTAGACCATTAGCCGTCACATCTCCGGGGTACGTGTCCATGTCTGTTACGATGTCTGTCAGAGATTTCTGGGTAGACCACGCTCGTACTAGGTCCACACTGACTGTAGATTGAACAGTTGCTGTTACTGTAATCCCTTGAATGTTTACTGTTGAAGTTGAATGTACCGAGCTAAATACATGACTCTTGGTTGTAGAATCCTTTATGATAAATATGTTAGTTAACGCATCTTTGGACCATGCCAGAGCTATATAGTGCCACTCATTAGCAGTATATGTCAGAGTTGTGTTATACATGCTGTCCCAGTTCAGTATAAGGAAGCCATTATCCACCTGGAATTGTAGAGTGTTGGTTCCCGTGTTCACCTCTAGGATGGTATATACAGTACTTGTAGATACAGACATGGACCAGAATGTGAAGGTCATTACAGTAAGTCCGCTGTGATAGGTCAGACCAGAAATTGCTAGATTCTGATTGGTCAGCTGAACCTGGTACCCAGCACTGGTAGGTGGATCTGAGCCATAAATGTGGACAATGAATATATCACTCTGTATTGGCGAGTATCTGGATCTAACACACGGTATGGAGTAGGAGCTAGTGATCTGATATGGGTTTGTGACCACAGATCCTGTCTGACAGTTGACATCATTTGTCCAAGATCCGTCCATGTTACCAAGTAACCCAGTGTTGATTGTTGCTTCAGTAGATCCCATTCTGGCATATAGTACCAACCCAATATCTGAATTGTGTATGAGGATTGATGAAGTTCCAAATTTTATCCTAATATAGAGCTCAGTTTTATTCCAAGATACAGTGAATGGATCAAATGATTCCTCCATTGGGAAAGAGAGCTGTTTGTTGTTGTTAAAGACATACATAGAAGTTTTATTGATATGTTGTATGTAAATGAGCTGAGATCCACTTTTAAATGCCACCTCCTGTACATAGCGACAGTTACTATACCCTAGACATGGAATGAAGAGTGCCTGTACCTGGTAAGTTCCGGTATGTACCAGATTAAACACGCCTGCAGCAACATGAAGGAAGGATACACCATCTAGCAGTGTTACATATGTCCCATACACGATCCCCACACTGTATGTTCCCACTCTAGCTGTGTAGCCATACTCACAATGTTGACCAAACCAATTATCCGAGCATGTGTCACAGGAATAAGTCACAGATGTCGTTGTTGTTGATGCACCAATGTAGTTCATCCAGTATATTTGTACAGAAAAGCCAACACCTTGATGTCTAGCATGGCAGTCACATGATCCTGTTGACAAACAAGTTCCGAATGTATTACAACCTCCTAACAGTCCGACTGGGCATATGGTATCACAGGATGATCCCCAGTGACTGTCATAGCACACACATGTATTGTTTATAACTGTGCCAAAATTACAAGCAACACAACTGCTCCCACTTGCACCAATATAGCCCAATAATGAGGGTAGATCTGTACAGTTTGATATTAGAGGATTGGTGGAGTTGTCTTCCCCTTGTACATATAATTCTGCGATACTGGCCAGCACCGCAGCAATCTGAGTCACATCACCACTGGTTGTAGTTTCTGTTATACACACTGCCTGGTATACCTGTGTCAGTAAACTTACACTCGAGCCTGCGACTGACAGTGAGAAACTCTGTATAAGGTTGGTACAAGTATTTGTGGTGTTGGCAACCTGAGCTGCGTTTAATTCATCAAGCGTGGTCAACTGTGGTACATCTAGGGTTGTATAGTCTGTCAAATCAAGATCTGAACTTGTCCATGTAGGTGGATTTGAGGAGTCCGTAACTATCATGTTTTCATATTTATTCATGTCGTAACCGATCAGTCCAAGACCTTCATTGAAGTTCCATGAGTATGACACATCACTTGTTTGTGTTGTTACGACCACATGGAAGTTCTGGGTGATGATTGTTGGGTTGTGAGGTCTCGTCCAAATACGAACTTCATCAATATAACCGCTAAAGGTACCCATGGAAATTGGCACACTCAAGCCAGGAGTTATCTGCCCTAGTGTAAGAGTACCGCCTGTCTTCACAAATATGCTGGATGATAGGGAAATGGCCTTCACAGAAGCAGTCCCTGGAATAATAATTTACCCATTAAAGATGACCTCTTTCAGAGTAACCCAAATACACAGAAATTGCAGATGTCATTTTTTTTTATTTTGATATTAAAAAAATCCTCTGTTCGCAACCAATACTGTGAGAAATAAAGAAAAAGTTTCATCTTTTTCCATTGATAGTCATAATAAGTGCTTTATATTGTCGTGGAATAAATTCATAGTCAGAAGTTTCTAAACAGGCCAAATACATCTTTTTTAAAAAAAATCTTACATCAAAGTACACTAAGTAAATTCTCAGCTAAGTACTAAAAATTTTACTTTAGAAATAAGTACAAATAGTGCTCCCTTGCTTATTAAATAACTTTAACCAAAACTATTTTCAGCCCTGAATTATTGAAGCCAATATTTTAGGGTTTACTAGTATTTTATTACTACAGATAAAAGTATGATTCATGGAAGTAAGAAACTATAAACCTTATTGCACTGTATAAATATCCCAAGCTGCTTCATTTGTGATCGAAATATCAATTTTATACTTCCATGAACTAAGGGAATATTTTCTTTGTTTCCTATTTTTAAATATCATCAAGATCTTGCAAGCTCATGGGTGCTCTATTTGTAAATTACTTTGAGCCATGCATTTCATACACAAAAAATGCAAGCTTGAAAGCAATTTCTTCAATTCCTATAATATTTTCTGTGACATAGGATGTTTTCATTTCAAATTGCACATGCTTTTTATTTGAAGTCTGCAACCTCTTTAAGATAGGACTAGTCTCAAATTTGGAAAAAAAAAAATAAAATATTTAAGAGTAAAATAAAATAACATACCAGTTGAACTGAGTAAGTAGACTTCCATGATGTTAAAGCTGTATCTCCATGCAAAGTTGACCTGGTTCCAGTCATTTTGGGTCAATATGATGCCTGTAGAATGGTACGTGCCGGGGACCGCTATTAGCAGGCCTGACGGAGAGTTTATAACGATGAAGTAAACTCCATTCTGCGAGTAGCACAGTAAGATTCCTTGGTTGTTGGTAGGTTTGACGTGAAGTTCAAATGTAAAATCATCTTCAGGTAAAGTGATTGTGGATGAAACACCGTAACCAGCAAATAGGAAACAGTTGGATGTCATTGGAGATAGGTAGTTCTGTTCTATAATAGCTTGGAATGCAGTATCGATATACACATGGCTCTGAAGGTATATATAGAGAGCATCTCTTGTCTGGGTCATCTCACAATGATCTGGTATATCTAATGATGGATTACTGCAGATATCTGACCTGGATACACTAGCACAGTTGGCAGCCATGATGGCAACATCAGTGGCACAAGATGTCCAAACACCGGTTAGTTCAGTAGACCTAGAGTCCCACTCTGTCCTGGGTAATGATACAGTGACAAGCAGTCTGCTGCTGATAGAGACCAGTCTGATATTGAGATCAGATCCAGATATTCTACACTCTATAGTTGTTGGTGATTTAAGTTCTATAGTCAGACTACCTAGTGTAAGTGTTGAGTACAGTATGTGAGTCGTTGATGATGTAATAAGTGTAACACTTGTTCCTGTGTATGTATCGTGGCTGATGTAATACTGTACACCTCCGTGTCGTATAATAAATCCTGTCATACACATGTGTAGAGATGTGACTGCATCACAGATTGTAAAACGTCCTACAAGTGATATATCCACTGATGGTATTTCTAGTAATGTATAATATCCAGACCAGAGAATGTCGACAATAATTCCATCAAAGTTAGAAACTTGTCCTATCAAGTTGGCTTGAGCAACTAAGATTGTAGTACCATTGACTAGAGGAACATAGGAAGTTTGCAGAACTGTGCAGTCCAATCCTGACCAGCCAGTCTCACATGTACTACAATCACTGCCCGCCCAGCGGCCATTACACTGACACGATCCCCCTACATCACATGTTCCATGTCCGCTACATGGATTGGCTGCCCCACCTGGACAGACAGAAGAACACTGGGTTCCATAGTAACCATAGTAACATGTACATGATCCATTACTGTTGGTGAATCCAAACGAGCAAGCTGAACATTTCTGAGAGAGCCATCCTGGTAGGTTTATACTCAGTCCACATATAATGTTGTATATAGAAGTGACTGTTGACCCTGTCACATCACAGAGAGTGGTTAAGTCGACCATAGCCATTGTACTGTCAGATATATTACCTGTATTACTGGCAGTAATCATACAGATCTGTTTATACCACCATATCACTTCAGTCCCAATACCCCCACAGTTAGAAGAGACTGTTGAATCATCAAAGAATGTGGAACATACAGCCTCCACTGCAGGATCAATGTTGGTATTGTACACCTCATTCACACCAGCTCTGAGATCTGCAAGTCCTAAATCTGATACAACCCAGGTAGGAGATTGCCATGGGGATGAAGGCAGTGCCATGTTGATTCCATTGATTTGTTCAAAGGCCAATTCTCCCACACCCGCTGTGAACGAATATAACAGGGATAGCTCAGGTGCAAAGCCAGACACTTTCAAATTCAGAAGATGTGCTTGATATATCATGTCATTAGGAATAGGATTTCTCCATATCGATAACTCATCAATAAGTCCTGTGAAATGAGTTGATGTAAATGTGTGAATATGACTGCCTGTTGATGGCATATACTCTCCAAGACTAACCGATCCCCCTTCTTCAAAAATATTGTCACAACCAAAGTTCAAGATTTCATGGGTCACCTTAGAACCAGCTCCAAAATGGAAGAAATCTACTTGCTGATTGCTTCTTCTGAAAGTCAGAACAATTTGATTCCATACTCCTAACTCTGCAGTTTTAGAGGTATCAACATATAAACTGTCACAAACCAGCCTTATTGGATTGGTGTTCATCACTGAAAATGTCTTGTCTTTACCATTGGACATGATATAGCCTTCGTTATTGTCAGGTTTGAAGTAGAGAGATATGCTGAAATCCTGACTAGATATGTTAAAACCACTAGGATAAGCGATTGGAATGGTAGCTGAAGCAGTATCATTAAATTCCAATGCATAGCCAGTAAATGAGAGATTGCCGCTTGCTGGTGAACCAAGAACATCTAAAATTATACTGCTGGTTAGATAATAGTTAGACACTACATAGTTAGAGATGTCCGCATCTGTCATAGTTGAATAGTCTACACTGGAGCCTGAACAATCACCAAATATCCCAGTACTGGCTGAACACGTAGCCGAGGCTGTTGATACCGAGGCCTGTAAGTACTGCTCCTGTACCAAGGTTTTAAACTCTATAGATCCTATAGTTGTAACAGTCACTGATATCTCTGTTAGTGAAGGATGAGTCACAACCATCTGTGAACTGAATGTGTTGGTAAGATCATCCAGGGTGATCAACACACCATCCTTGTACACTCTGGGAGCAAATCCCTGACCTGCAGGAGCTATAACAATACTGGTGGTGCTAGTTTGTAGGGACACGGCTGCTACACATGATCCAACATGACAACTCGTCTGGTACACATGGATTTCTACACCCAGGGTTGTTGACTTAAAGAGGAGGAAGGTACCCGTCTGATCCTTGAATGAGATCTGTTGACCACGGTATGTAAGGTAGTATCCATTACTGGATACTGCTGCCACATAATTACTAGCAGAGTTCAGTTGACTTGTAGAGAGAATGGTACATTCGGGACCCACCATGGATGTTGAGCATACAGAGCAGTCAGAGGCTGAGTTCCAATTCCACCAGCAATCACATGTACCATCAGACAGACATGTACCATGGTTAGAACAGGGACTGTCTGATCCGCCAGGACACACCATGTCACATCCACTGCGGGCATAACCAAACCCACACTCACATGTTCCATTAGACAACTCAAACCCAAACTCACAAACTGAAGATAAACAGCTTGATCCGTTCTTTACTGACTCATTAAACTGAGAGCAGAATGTTTGCTGGTATGTGTTAGATAATCCATGTGATGCCTCACAGATTTTGTACAAGTCTAGAATGGCATTCAGAGCTGCTGTCTGATCCTTGAAGGCTGCCCACGCTTGATAACAGTTGACATAATAAAACTCTCTGGTAGAATTAGTTATACCAGTACAGGCTGAAGACAGACTCCCAGAAAAGATGTTTGATTGGCAAAAGTTCATAACTTCACTCTCTAATGTGCTATTTGAAAAGTAGACATATGAGAAGTCTGGCAAATTGAAAGATGTGTACTGAATATCGGAAGTGAACCACTGTGGGGGTTTCCATGGATACTCTGGTAGAGATATGGACATGCTATTTATAGAATCCTGAGTGTTACCACCATAACCTTCATCAAATAGAAGAGCTAATATTAGAGCCTCAGACACAGAGGCTGGGTCCATCTGCCAGAGGTCAGAGGCTAGACTCGGGTCCACAGCCCTGTTCCATATTAGGAAATTCTCCATGCTACCACTGAGGCTGTTAGGCACTGTATATTGTATTGCGTCAGATGGGGCTTTCCATTGACCCAGAGAGAGTGTGGCTGAGGTCCCAAACAATCCAGAATCTAGGCCAAAATCATTCCTAGATACTGCTCCGTCACTGTCAAATGAAAATAGGGTAGAAATACCAGTACTATTCTCATATGTAAATGCAACCTTATTCCAACTTCCTCCATCTAGGCTGATGTTTGCAGATAATATTGTCTCACTAAGCCCTTTATAAATATGTATTTCTAGACCAGACTGTGTGCTTATCAGCATGAAAACTTCTTGGTTGTCATCTAGAATGGCAAAGAGCAGATTGTCAGTAGTATTTGAGTCTAGCTTGACCATAAACTCAATAGTAAATGATGTATTGGTAAGGTCTATAGTATGATGAAGACAGGATTGACTGAAGGTTAGTTCGTATCCACCCTGTGTCTGTAGTTGATCCTCTGGACTATTGTAAAAAAGGAAAGAATCACATGATTGTACTATATATCTGGCTGGATCTGTGGTTGAGTAGGAGATATAAGTCTGTGTATAAGAATTGAGTGTAAGTACGGAAGTACTGGTAGATCCTAATTTGGTCTGGACGGGAGATGTGTTGTTACATATGTTGAAATTTGGTACAGATAACCCAAACACGTGGTCTACTTTACCGGCAGAGACAGATGTACCTGCTCCACTCAACAATCCTGCTGTGTTGGACAGGTAGGAGTCTGGTATTGTAGCTTCGAGGTGTAAATAAAGCCCTTCTACCCGTATAGAAAAGTCAAAATGATTCCTAATTGAAAACATGACAGTTAAGATTCCAGTCCTAGTTACTGAAAATCCATTAAATTCTGCACTTGTGTCAAGGCTGTCTTCTACTCCATTGATGTACACAACTGGTTTTTCATTATAAAGTCTCTTTGACTGTACAGTAATGACTGCATAACCTACACTGCTATCTCCAATCCTCACAGACATCAATGGTACACATGTATAATTCTGATGACAGGATACAAACTTTCCTTCAATGATCAACATATCAGAAACAGACAGAAGGAGATATTCCCCATGTTCTTCCACTGCATAACTCAGACCATCAAGTGAATGCATTATTCCTAGGCGTCCTGTCAAAGCAAGAGAATTGGATGATCCTGACGTGGCTTCATTTTCCGCAATGTCGCAGTTAGAGCCAAACCAGCCGCCTGAGCACACAGAACAGTCAGTACTCCCTAGTCTGTTTAGGGGACAATTACATTCCCCTGTCCCAGCATCGCATGTTCCATATCCTGTACAGGGAATGAGGGCCCCTCCAGGACACACCTCCTCGCATGTCGTACCCCAATAGCCGTCGTCACATACGCAGGAAGATGAAGAACCTGATCTCGCACCGTTTAAACATGTTGGTCCACACTCTTCATCCAGGAACGGGTACAGGTTGAAGTCATTCTCAAATTCCTGACATGTGTTAACAGCTGGATAGTCTGTAAGGTCTAGGAAGTTCTGACAATCATCGGCAAAACCATCCACAATCTCAGCGATTGTTTCACCATCTCCATTGGCTAGTTTACACTCCAGTACAGCTAGGTTCAGTATTGTTATTAGACTTGCATTGTTACTGCAAATCCTGCAAAGAGATAGAGGATAATCATTTGTTTCAGTGTCAGATCGATTTATATTTCATGGAGTGAACAACAAACGCTATATTTCCACGAGTGCAGAGCCATGAGTGAAAATATAGCTTTTATTGTTCACGAAATGAAATATTAATCGATCTTACTTGAAAAACAAACGCTTATTCTATTTCTTTATGCAAAAATGATACAAAAAGTGAAATTTCTAGGACATAATTTCGTAAAGCGCGTCATTTTGCGCGTGATTGCTATGCAAGGTACATTGTGACATCACTTATTTTTCCCCACATAGATGACCTCAGATAGGATGAAATGCATGAAAGCAGGGTATAAGTTTTCATATATAATTTCACTGCTTTTGCGGTGAGATTATTCAGTGATAATCCACCGTTATTTCTCAATAAACTACTGAAAAGCATTAAAGAAAACACAAGTAAAAAACCTTTTCCCATTTTTAGGAAATTTCAACTGGTCAAAATTGCAGGGGATGTAATTTGAAATGAAATTATTATATATGATATAAAAAATATTGTTAGAAAGTGAGAAACACATTTATGATATTCACATCTAATTTTTCTATATTTTTTTAAAACAAAAATTAAACTTTTTCATTTCAACATCTTCCAACTTCCATCTAGCAGACACCATGGGTAATCACCTAATACCTCAAGTCTATCAATAAGTGTATAATAACTATGCTGATAGTAGACCTTGTAGGCTTAGATCAGGCTGCACATACATGCAGATTGATCTTAATGAAATCAGTCTCCCAAGCCTTTGAGTAAAAATCTCTTTCTTCAAGAGAGTACTTGTTCATTTCATGAAGGTATGGAATTAAAAACTTAATCCCACTGAATGAATAGTCAAAGTGGATTTCATACCTCCATATCTTATAATTTAATACCATGAAGCAAAAAGTATAAAGATTTGTCAACAATGAAGCAGTTATCTTGAGACTACTTTTTGTGGAAGCTTACAAAATAGCAATGTAATCCAAATTAATTTCATTGGGAAATAAACATAATTTTTCGGCCAATCAGAATGCACAAACTCTGATGAAAACAACTAGAATTGAATTGCTCGAAGATGAAAGGGTCAAGGCAGTACATGTACTTACGTTGCCAGTGATGACTGCGCCCCGGTGAAAATATTCTCACAGATGGCATCGTATTGGTAAGTCACTGTAGCACGCTTTTGCCTGCCAGATGCTAGACCTGTCGGTGGTACACTGCGCCTACGTCTGGTTGTAGCATTTTCGTCTGTCACGAAGAGTGGTGCATCTGATAATCTCTGGTAGCATGACCTCAGCGGCACATTATTGAAGTTGATTGATACATCCAGGTCACCAAAAGCTTCAATACGTTCTGCCTCTGTAAGACTTATGTTTAATCCAGAATGCTCACCTAAAAAACATTACAAATACAATATCAACATCTATACTTGTTTAATAAGATTATAATTTGACTTATAAGATGAAGTCATCTGGCATGTGAAAAAATATGAAATTCACATGGTTTTTTAGTTTGTTTTTTTTTAATTAAAATCTATAAACTAAAAAAATGTGTTTGAGAAATGCTACTGCCATTTTCAGAAATTTTTCAAAATATTTGACCTTGAAAAATGACCTTGACAGATGACCTGGAAAGTGGTACTAACAGAAAGGTCCTGTTACAAGCAATACTCATGTGAAATATAAAGGCTCTCTATCTCTTAGAAGCCAAAAGTTGTGGTCAATGTTTAAGTTTTTGTGGGACAAACAGACAGGCAAGTAATAATACGATATGCCAAGATCCATCAATGCGGGAGAATAAAATCTTGAATAATGGGAGGAGTCATTACATAAGGAAATAATTAACCATAAAGAAATAATTTAATTTAAGTAGTGCCCATGCATTCTAATTGACTGAAAAGTTAGTAATATTCCCCAATGAAAACAATTTTGAGTACACAGCTGTTTTGTAAACAGTCCTGTAAGAAATCTGTTTCTTAACTGACAAATCTTTAAATGTTTGCTTCATGATAATACATTATAAGATATAAAGATGATATTTGTCGATTTCATAGAGGTACGATACTAATGACACTTATGTATGAATCCCTTGGCAGATTCATACAGTGTCATTAGGTTTTTAATTTCATACCTAAATGAAATCAACAAATAATATGTTATATGTAATATCTCCTTCTTATTAACGCCTTTTATAAGAAATAACTGAGATAGAATCAAGCTGTGACCTTTGATTTTCCACCCCACTTTTTATTTTCTTTCTATTCAATTTGGTTTGAATAAATTTCATTTGCAGCTTCCTCTATTACTTAATCTACATTATTAATCACTGCCTTTAATCAAAAAAAGCCATCCACAATTTGTTAACTGAAAAGACAAATTATCCTTTGCATTACATTCAAACATTTTCATTTATGCATGAAAATAATGGACAAAGAGCAGCACAGACAATCACACAATGCATAAGTAATATTCCCTTATTGTGAATAGGAACTATAACTTTAACAAAGACTGTCTCAGAGCAGACTTATACCCCCACCCCCCGTTACAAGTGCTTTGAAATAATGAATAGCCTTTTTCAATCAAACGACCATGAGGCTGGCAAAATTGAGCAGACAAGAAAAACTACTAATTATCGCCCAAACATAGTTTAGACGGTTATAATTAAGAACCTAGAGAAGACTTAGATCAGTCTGTGCAGATGCTCAGGCTGATCAGAGTCTTAACATTGCACACATATAGAATTGTTCAGAACTTCGTGGGATCAAATCTTAATCATGACCTGTCAGAAAGAAACTCACCTTCCTTGATTTCATCATCAAAGCTGTAAGAGTAGAATGTCTTGCCAAGCTGATTGATTTGATTCTTAACCTCAGATGTTTGTTTACCATACATATTTTGAACATTCTCTGCTGATAATACCCTATAAAAAAAGAAAGGCATACGGTATGTTCTTTCAAATCCCATATTGCCTGAAAGACTGTGAAGTAATTGTTTAAAAGAAGAGACAAACACAGATTAGTCCAGATTGCAATAGATGAACCATTATTTCTTTGTCGTCAGAAATTTCGAAACTACCTATAAATTTGTCCATTGAATATTAAAACAAGAGCTGTCACTATAAGATGACAATGCCCCCGACACCGCTTTGATTTTAAATTATGGCCAATCTATGTTGAAGGTCAAGGTCATCCAGGGGTCAAGGTCACCAAAGTATGTGCCTACAGAAAGGTAATGTACCAAGGAATGTTGTGGTAAAGTATGATGCGAATATGTTAAGTAATAAGGAAGTTATGGCCAATGTTAAAGTTTTTGGACGGAATGACGGACGGACGGACGGACGGACAGACGGACGGACGGACAAGTCAAATTTATGATGCCTCCCTATCGGGGGCATAACAACAACTGTGAAACTATTTCTTAAATGGAGAACTTTTTAGAAGGGCCAACATCATGCTGAACATACCCTGGACCTTCCATAAACTGGAAAGTCCCTTGGATGTAAGTGTACTTATTTTGGGTCAAATCTTCGGTGATTCGATTTCTGGTCAGACTTCGGTTATTTAATAGGTTGAAGAAAAACACATCTTGTTATTTTTTTCAGATTGTTTCTGGAGTTCCTTTGGGCAAATTATTATTTGATGTCAAAATATGGCCAATCTAATTCTTTCGCAGATTTTGGTTTATGCAACGTCATCTTTGGTGGGATAGTCGATAATTGCGAGGTCGTTTTAACCCATGTGCAAAATGATGTGCTTTCATGGCTGCGCCCCTATCCTTTTGAGAAAGAGAGCATTTATGATTTAAAATTTGTACACTGATTTATATAGGGATTGCTAACTTACGTCTGTGCAAAACCAAGGGAATCGAAACACCCAACAAAGAAGTCCCTTTTCTTGATGCGGATATCTTCTTCACTGATTCTATATCTCCCAAGGGACACTGATCCTCCATTTTTGAATGGATTTCCTCCTGCCAGTTGGATCGTACTAGACTGAAAGTCCGTCTCATTCTTAACCACGTATAGCATCAGGATCTTCGTCTTTCTGTTGAAGGTCATTACAATGAAATACCACTCATTATCTTCTAGAGTGATTTCCGTGTAATATTCTGGTCGTCCAAACTGAACCATCAGATATCCTGTCTCGTTGTATTCCAACGCAAATGTTCTCTTCAGTGTGTAAGCAAACATGACTCCATAACAGTTTGTGCAGGTTTTCACGTAGAACATGATGGATGACTTTTTGGGTTTGTCTGCAAAGAAGTGTGTTTCGTTGATGTAAGCACTGGCTCTGTTGCAGCAAAGAGCTTGTCCCGCATACCTGTTTGAGATATTTGTTGCGTCAGGCGTGGTGAAATCAGAGAAATCCACATCATAGGCCGTCTGAAATAGAGGATGCATGACATATGAAAAAGAGACCATAATTTGTGTTAAGAGATGAAGAGAGTATTTTATAATTTCATGGAGGTATGAAACCTAAAACCTTATCTCACTGTATAAATATTTGAAGCAGATTCTTAAATAGGTGTGATTAGGTTTTAAGTTTCATACCCCGTTAAATTAAAAAGATACTCTTCTCATATCATAAAATTTAATATTATGAAGCAATAATGTAAAGATTTTGTAAGAATGAAATTGATTTATTGGACTTCTTTGTGCCGAAGCTTAAAAAAACAAGAGGCCCAAGAGGGCCTGTATCGCTCCACTGGCTTTAACATCATTAGACTTGCATTAAATGAATCTTTCTTTGAATGAAAACAACACTTTGAAATCGCTTAAGACCTATTTTATATTAATTAACTGGGTGAGGCTCACATTGCACCAAATTCTCAAGTTTCATTGAAATCGGCCCAACCTTCATCAGGAGATGTAGTTCAAAGAGTTCGGGCTCAAAATAAGCCACACCCTGACATGCCAATATTTATGGGCTAATTAATATTTGGCATACACTTTTTGAAAGGGGTCACAGAAGGAACATTCTGGTAAAATTTCATTGAAATCAGCCCAGTGATTCAGGAGGAGATGTCCTGCAAAGAATTCAGGCTCAAAATAAGCCCCACCCTGCCACACCCATATTTATGCGTTAATCAAAATTTTGAGAGCAACTTTTGGATAGGGTCTCCCAAGGAACATTCTGGTAAAGTTTAATTGAAATCGGCCCAATGGTTCAGGAAGAAATGTCGTTTAAAGATTTCGGGCTAAGATAAGCCCCGCCCTGCCACGCCCATATTTGGGGGCCAATCAAAATTTCAGGAACAGTTTTAAACAAGAGGACCAAGATGGTCCTAGATCGCTCACCTGAGTCTCTATGACCCCTGAGACATCACATTAATTAGATAGGCAGATGTCAAAAAGAAGATAATTGCCTAGAATCAATACCACGGAACGTATTCAGCAAAGAGCAAGACAGATATGCCTTTTTGCTCTTTGATTCTATGTAAAAAGGGATGCACCCGGGTGGACCCCAAATGTGATATGTGAAATGTTGATATGAACAAACTTGGAAGAGGCCCATAAGATGATGCTACATTCTAAACATGAAAGCTGTCTGCCTTCTGGTTTCAGAGAAGAAGATTTTTGAAGGTTTTCCCATGTTCACCGACCATGCTCAGATGAGCTGAAAGGGATGCGCCTGGGTGGAGCCCAAATATGACCCAAGGGTCTTGATATTAACAAACTTGGTAGGGGCCCACAAGATAATGCTACATACCAAAAATGAAAGCAGTGTCCCCCTGGTTTCGATTAAAGAAGATTTTTAAAGTTTTCGCTCTTTGATTCTATGTAAAAAGGGTTGCGCCCGGGTGGAGCCCAAATATGATCCTAGGGTCTTGATATGAACAAACTTTGTAGAGGTCCACTAGATGATGCTACATACCAAATATGAAAGCTGTCTGCCTTCTGGTTTCACAGAAGAAGATTTTTGAAGATTTTCATTTTTTTACCCTTCATGCTCATAAGAGATAAAGGGATGCACCCTTGCAAAGCCCAAATATGACCCAAGGGTCTTGTTATGAACAAACTTTGTAGAGGCCCACTAGGTGATGCTACACACCAAATATTTAAGCTGTCTGCCATCTGGTTACAGGGAAGAAGATTTTTAAAGATTTTCGCTCTTTGATTCTATGTAAAAAGGGTTGGGCCCGGGCAAAGCCCAAATATGACCCCAAGACCTTGATATGAACAAATTTGGTAGAGGTCCACTAGATCATGCTACATACCAAATATAAAAGCTGTCTGCCTTCTGGTTTCAAAGAAGAAGATTTTTAAAGATTTTCATATTTTCACCCTTTTTGTTAAGGGTAAAGGGAAAGTTAAGGGTGGATTTCATTTATTTGAACAACTTTGGTAGAGCTTGACCAAAGGAACATCCCTGCCAAGTTTCATCAAGATTGGCCCACTGGTTTAGGAGGAGAAGATGTTTAAAGAAATTGTGGACGACGGACGACGGACGACGCACGACTGACGACGGACATTCTACGATCCCAATAGCTCACCTTGAGCACTTCGTGCTCAGGTGAGCTAAAAAGGGTTACCCCAGGAACATTTTGGTAAAGTTTGGTTGAAATCGGCCCAGTGGTTCAGGAGGAGATGTCATTCAAAGATTTTGGGCTCAAAATAAGCCCCGCCCTGCCACGCCCATATTTCGGGGGGTCAATCAAAATTTCTTGAACAATTTAGGTGAAGGGTCACCCAAGGAACATTTTGGTAAAGTTTGGTTGAAATCGGCCCAGTGGTTCAGGAGGAGATGTCATGCAAAGATTTTGGGCTCAAAATAAGCCCCGCCCTGCCACGCCCGTATTTGGGGGTCAATCAAAATTTCTTGAACAATTTAGGTGAAGGGTCACCCAAGGAACATTTTGGTAAAGTTTGGTTGAAATTGACCCAGTGGGAGGAGAAGATTTTTAAAGACTTCAAAGTGAAAAAATGCCACGCCCTGCCACGCCCATATTTGGGGGTCAATCAAAATTTCTTTAACAATTTAGGTAAAGGGTCATCCAAGGAACATCCATGCCAAGATTCATTGAAATTGGCCCAATGGTTTGGGAGGAGAAGATTTTTAAAGATTTCAAAGTGAAAAAATGCCACGCCCATATTTGGGGGTCAATCAAAATTTCTTTAACAATTTTAGAAGAGGGTCACCAAAGGAACATTTCTACCAAGTTTCATCAAAATCCGCCCATTGGTTTTGGAGGAGAAGATGTTTAAAGAAAAAGTTTACGCACACACGGACGGACGGACGGACGGACGGACGGATGCACGACAGACACACCGCCATGACAATAGCTCTCTGGCCTTCTGCCAGTGGAGCTAAAAATTTGTAACCAAACTTGTTTTCATTGAGTAATAAAACCAATTTTTCAGCCAATCGGAATATTCCAATCTTTTTGGAAACAAAAAGAATTTAATCATTTTTTAATGTTATCCTGCTGAATTTGCTTTGTTTCAAACAAATTTTCCTCATTTTGGAAATTTGCGACAGTCTGGCTCAAGTTTTGCCCACAATAAAGTCAAAAACAGATAGTGTTGGCTTAGATCAGACTGCACAATTGTGCAGGCTGATCTTAGTCTACACTGTTTTCAAAAACTTTGATAAAAAAGAAGGAAAATGTGAACAACATGAGAAGGGTCGATCCATACCCAAACATTGAGGCCAATTTTCAAACTCTCAAAAAATAATGCTGAAAATTTAAGTCACATTGCCAATCACATTTTGAACTCAAATAGACAAACAGTTTATTTTATAAAATTAAAATTGTTGTTTTGTTATCCTTTTATTTTTTCACCAGTCTAAACTTGATTTATCTAGTAAACAGAGGGCCACTGTCATATCGTATTTGGTAGCGTGTCGGACTGTCAAACTAGAGGTCCCGGGTTCGATACCCAACGGCCGCACACATTCTTTCTGACTATTTGTCTCTCACAAATAGGTTGTTAATTATAGACCTATGTGAGATAGCAGCTGGAGGGTAGGAAAGGATATGATGGTTGCACTGGTGAGAGAAATATGATGAATCCATTGTTAGGTGCTCCAGCTGCCATGATATAACTGAAAAAATGTTGCATTAGCAGCGTTAAACTCCAATCAATCAATCAATCTAGTAAACAGGCTCTAACTGATCCACTAAGTGTTCAACTTGCAGAATTTCATTGATATTCATGTATTCTAACCTAACAGACAACTAAAATCTAAATTCAATTTTTTTGTCAATGGCTTAAACAAAAGTTTATGACAATAACTTACATAGGTCCGTGAAACACCAACAGAAGTCCAGTTAGAATCGTTGAATGGTACATAATCTCGCTTCACCAACTGGTCCGTCGCCGACGGTACAATGTCACAGAGACCTAGGAAGTAGTTTACAGATCTCCGCATCTTTATGATCACTCTCAACGTCAGCCAGCCTCGCTTCACTAAGATTGTTGTGTCTGCTCCATCCAGAACTATCTTAATCGTTTTACGATTCTTACTACTCAAGAGCATATCTCCATAGGTTTCATTAAACTTTGTTTTCTTCTTCCATAGTGAGTTGTTGATATAAGTGTTTATTCTGGGTTTGCCTTTACGAGAATAAGTTCTGTTTTTGTGAATGTCTATAACTGATTCTTTATAGGTTATGAATGCTCTCTCTACAGTATAGAAATCCGAGTTGTTCTTCCTCGTCACAGCTTGTCTGATCTGTGAAAGAGATATAAGAGAATAACTTGTTAGTGTCTAAACATATCAATGTTATCTGGTTACGGTTGGGAGAAATTATCATGATGAGACTTTGCCTCGTCATGATAAATTCACACAGCCGAGGCCAGATAACACTGATATTTTAAGGCATATACATGTTATTCTATCTATCATGTTTTAGCGCTAAAAAAATGATTGCATGATAAATAGAATAATGTGTACTTGTCGTCTTAAAATATCAATGTTATCTAATTGAGGCTGAGAGAGTTTATCATGACAAGGCTTTGCTGCGTCATGAGAATTTCACAGACCCTCGTCAAGGGGCATTTTATTTCCTTTTTAGATACTTGATTAAGATTGGAAATTTGACAATTGGTCCAGGGATTTTACGTTCTAGTGACTTCATACTTGAGGAAAAAAAAATACTTATGACAAGTAATTCCTACTTAGTACCATGATACTTTGTTCAACATATGATAATTTCTTTTCAAATTAGCACCTGCTTTAATTGTTGTATGCAGTCTCTTACAAGTTGGTTCAGTATATGATTGAAAAAAAAAGCCCTGTGCTCTGGATGACAAAACATTCCAACAGTTTTCAAATTATACCCTGCTTTGCACACAAGTTAACATGCACAACAGGTTTAATTTGCAAAAAGTTTGCATCATTTTGTCATTCTGAACGCAGGGCTAGTTAGGGGGGGGGGGGTGAGAGGAAACAGCAGTAAAACTCACCAGAACTCTAAAGTCGTCTGCTTCAATCAGAACCACATTATCCTCAACAGACTCCATGGTGTGTCTAGTTCTCCACACAGTCTGGAAAATACCATTGCCCCGTGCTTTACAAACAAGTAACCGTCTCCTCTTGGTACCAGAACTTGAGGCTGTTGATGTTGATGATGTGTCACTTCCTGAGCTGGCTGTTGTAGATGACCCATTACCAGAGCTGCCTGTTGTCAAGGAAACAGAAACTGTGCTGGATTCAGTTGTATTTTGTCCATTTGATCCAGTAGCCCCTGTATTTGTAGCAGAAGTAGCCCCAGTATTAGCTGTTGCCCCTGTACCAGTTGCTGTTGTAGCCCCAGCAATTGTAGTTGTAGTTGTGGGGGTTGTCGTTGCAGCTGTTGTAGTATAGTTCATGTCAGGGTCAAGGAGATAAACCTCACAATTGTCACCTGCGTAGTATTGAGAGCACAAGGTACAGCCACTGTCACCATTCCAGGCAAGGTCACATACACATGTCCCTAGTGTAGGTATACAGGTACCATGTCCATTACATGGTGTAGAATGACCACCTGGACACTGGTCACTACATGTAGAGGAGTAGTAGCCATCAACACACTGACATTGTTCATCAAATACTGTACCAAACAGACACACAATGTCACAGTTTTGACCACCGATACCCGGATAGAGTCCCACATCAAACAAACCACATGCTCCGTCAGAAGGACGACTGGAACCACCAGTTAGATACATACAGTCGGTCCCGGCTAGTAATAATGCATCTATAACGAGGTTTGTATCAATCACAGTTTGTATAGTAGACATACACTGCATGAAGAATGAGTCTACGATCACTTGTAATGGACAGTTGGCTTGTAATGGGGCTGCTACAGCATCACAGATTGCCTTCAACTCCAACGGTACATTATCTACACTGAACAGTAATGGGTTTCTTGGATAACTTGTACCTTCAAAGATTGGTGGATTGCTGCGGATCCATTCAAAATGGCCCCTGAAGGACAAATAACATTCCTCTCCATGCACAAAGTCAGTCATCACTCGACCAGATCCTTCGTCAAAGTTGAAGCCTAAAGCAGGACGGAGGTCTTCAGAAAACGTAAAGTTGTTGATATTTCGGATAAAGTTGTATTCAAATTCTGTTATACTGACCATTCTGTCATAGAATAACAATCTGTCCACTGTCATTACTGGGTTATGGCTACCGGATGGGGGATAAGATTTTAATTTAGTCATCAAATTCTGCCAATTTCCTATCTCAATCTTAGACCCTACACCAAAAGGTGATCCATAGGTTTCTAATAAATCTCCAATATTGATTTTCTTATAGCTTTTACCAGTTTCATGAATTTCAAAGAACAATATATCCCCACTTGTTTCATTAAAGCTTAGCCCAAGATTCGCCCACTGTCCTGGCACAACACTGACATTAGTTTCAAACAAGGTATTTCCATATTGAACATAATATTGACCATCTTTGACAACAATACCAGCAGTAATCATATCATTAGCTATACTGTACACAGTGCCTGTATCAACTGTCTCCATTCTTACTCTTAACTCTACAGATTTTTCTCTTGAGTTAATATCAATCAATTCCTCGTCAAGTTCAGGTAGGGATATTGATCCTTGATCCAGCATTAATCCATAACCACCTGTCTGTTGTAATTGACCTAATCCTGCAAACAGAGAGTCAGCGTAATTAATAATCTTGCTGGAGAAGTACTGTTTTTGATGCTCTAGAGATATACTTGGAGATGCTTGTAGAGCTGACTTTAGTCCCTGATCATCTATAGAGCCTGTACCACTACTAGAACATTTACCTAACACACCTGTTGATGCACTGCATTGAGCTTGGCTGGTCTTCAGGTTTAAGTCAATACTTTCTTCTGATCCAACATAAAACCTCATTTCAAAGCCATTAGGACCATAAACGATGTATTCTTTAGAGTTAAGTTTCTGTATCTGAAATCCTGATGGTAAATCATAAGTACCAAGATCAAGAGGTACTCCATTCAGAGTTACTGTTCCTGCATTGATCGGGGAGAGGTTGATGATTTCTGATCCAACTCTGAAAGCTACAGAAGCAATGGTATTTTCATAATTCAAACTTGGCATTTTCTGTGCCTGGACTTCTATCAAATTATCCTGATACACAGTAAATGGTCCATCAGCACTGTTTAATTGTGTTCTTACACCATCTAAAGTTTTGATGAAGCAGTTACTCCCAACATATCCAGTATACATCCCATTAAAGCTCTGGACCAGATCTATGGCTGACTGACAGTCTTGACCATAATAGTTGGCGGCACACACAGAGCAATCTGACCCATCATGATTTATATAACATTCACAACTACCAGTGCTTGGATTACAGATACCATTTCTACTACAAGGATTCTCAACTCCGCCTGGACAAATGCTACTACATGTTGACCCCCAGAACCCTTCAGCACATTCACAAGTAAGGAGATCACTGCCTGTAACATCTGGGAAATCACATCTGATATCACATGTAGCTCCAACATATCCTAGTCCAGAATTCACATCACAGAGTTTACCGGTGGAGCGTCCCTGTTTTACTGTACTGATGTCATAGCTGTCATCCAACAAAAGATCACACATAGATGTGAAAGAGGTTAACACTTCTTGTGAACCATCAGTGGCTCCCTTTCTGGCATACTCATCCACACAGAATATCTCAAACAAATCAATCATTTCCTGACCTAAGAAATCACAAGCGATTAACTCTGTTCTGTTGAATAAAGCATTACAAGTATGTGTAGCTTTTACCAGGGTTTTGTAGTCTGTGAAGAGACCAGATTCTTCTATATCTAGTATGTCACTTGGTTTAGTTGAAATACCAAACTTGACAGACCTATCTCCACCAAGTGGTTCATGAATTTCTAGATCATTATCACTAACTGTGTCAGGTATTGTATTGCCATTTACAGAAATGCCATCAAAGTCACAATCGAAAATCAGACCATCATCTTTACGGATCAGTAAGTCATCTAGTTCTCCAACAAAGGAAGCATTTGTGGGAAGTTCAATGGAGAAGTTGGATGAATAAACTGGTTTTCCAAATACCAATCTTCCATAGTCCTCAAAAAGATCACTTGGTAGCACAAATGTATTGATGCCTAGCTCCCTTTCCTCCAAAGTCATGTTTGAACTTAAAGCTTTGATGGTTGCAAAGTTTGTCACTGGATCTGTGATCAATTCTAGGATTGTCCAGGTATCTGCTTCCAGGTGAATATTGGTATCAATAATCTGATCACAAACCTGAACTTTGACCTCTTGATTATCCAAGTAAACAACAATTGAGCAGTTACCAACATACTGTAAGATACCTCCAGAGCTGTTCATTGTAGGTTTTATACTCATAGTAATATTGAAGGATCCTTTTCCATCAAACAAGCCAGTAAGTATATCAGAACAAATGACAGAGTCTGTATCTCCCCTTCCACTTGTGTCTACCACTTCATTGATAGTATTTAAGGCTGCAGCAAAGGCTTCTTTGGTCTGCTGAATTTCCTCTTCAAATAGTAAACTATAGCCAAACTGAGTATTTGGTTCTAATATATCACTACCCAATGTTTGTAGGGTGATTGGAACAATAACATTTTCTTCTGTAATACTAAATCCGGGTACAATATATCTGTCAAACATGTCAGATGCAGGCAAACACAAGCTGTCTGATACACATGACTTACAGTTGGTTTTTAATGTAACTGATGTTACATACAAGTCATTAAACACTACTCGTATGTACAACTGTTGTGTTTGGCTGGATATCATTTCTATATCAACAATTCTGTATGCTGGTCTTATATTGAATGTGGAAGAAGAGCTATAATCCTGACCCCCATTCAGTGAGACGGCCAATCCTACTTGTGATGGATCAATAAGGATTTCATCAGTTAGAGTTACTTTAACAGATCCTATGCATAGATTACTTCCACATTGGATAGTTCTGAGTACAACATCTGGGAATATACCATTTACTCCATTCATCAAATAGTACTCATATGGGGTAGTTATGGTGTAGAGGTTTCCATAAAAGCCAATGATTGTCACAGATCCAAACACAGAACAAATACTGTCAGACATAACAGTAGGCGAGTTCGTTGTAGAAGAGGTATTTACACTAGAAGTAGATCCCTGGGAAACACCAGCACTTGTCTGTACAGTACCACTAGTTGTACCACTGCCTGCACTTGTCTGTACAGTACTGATAGTTGTACCTGTACCAGCAGTTGTCTGTACAGTACTGATAGTTGTACCTGTACCTGATGTTGATGTTAACACAGTGGTAGATGTGGTTGTTGTATCAGTACCAGGGTACACTACCACTGCTTTATTACACAGGTCCCCACTGAACAATGGTAGACAGGTTGAACAGTTGACAGATGCATCATATCCTCGGTTACACAGACACATACCGTTGATAGGCTCACAATAGCCATGTCCATAACAAGGTTCTCCTGTACCTGGCAGTCTGTTGGGACATTCATTACCACAGTTGGCAGACCAGTAACCTTCGTTACACAAACAGCCATCTATAGTAGGTGTACCCTGCATACACAGGTGACCACAAAACTTCGAGAAATGTTCACTTGTAAAATCATCACATAGGTCATCTCTTGGACTTGGGACTGGATTCTCAATGTCTTCACATATTTCAATAAATATAGACAAGGCTGACACATAAGATCCAGCAGTCAGGCAAGAATCAATGAAAAATGATTGGACAGAAATGCCAAGACCTGAACATGAAGCTGTAATAGACACAGAATTGAGGAATGTAAAACAGTCATCACTCTCTGTCACTGGTCTGTTGATGCAACCATACGATTGTTGAGATGATGATGGCTTATCGGCTGTTACCCAGAATACCTTGTCATCTTTAGGTAGGATCATTAAAACTGAATGCCTTAAATCTCTAGTGGTATATCCATACCCTTCTGTGAACATGAAATTCAATTTCAGATAATCACTATTTGCTAATTTGCCTTCTCTAAGATAATACAAGACTTGGCTATCAATAAATAAGGTCCACACTTTGAACTCTCCTATGAGCCCCACAAAATCCCCAAAGTCCAAAGGTGGGTTAACAGACCATTTACCCAACATGAAGTTACCTCCATTTGGAAAGTCTAAAATATCAAAAATATGTACAAAATGATGCACTTGGTTTCCATCTTGGTAGATGTAAATCTTCATTGTTTTACTTGTTGTATCAAAGGTTAAAATCAGTTCATACCATGTGTCATTCAAGAATTGGTATCCTATATTAATCATGTTTGTGTGGGCATACACCATTGTTTCACCATCTTCCATATAAAGACTGAAAAGGTTGTCAGAATCCATCTGGTAATATCCAAGAATAAGACCATTGTTTGAGAACACTTTAACACTCAGTTGAAAGGTTAAATTGACTTTTTGTCCTTGATGGTTTGTGTCCAGGACTGAGGTTGCGATCGGTTGTGTAGAAACTCCACTTCCATTTATCAATAAGCTGTAGGTTATGTTCAGGTCTTGTTTTTCATCGAATTCTGCATTAGGGTAGGTATATATGAATTTGCTTACAACATTTGATGGTAACTTGTTGGCCAAAGCAAAATCATTATCGATAAACTCAGCACTGACATCAATGTAACTAATAGCTGTACCAGATGAGTCAACAAAGTCATTATTCTTGTTTGGAGTTTGATCACATTTACCCAGAAGACCAGAGATTGAGGTTGCTGTACATTCAGTTCTGGATATTTTAACATTTACTGAGAGATACTGTGTGTTTTCAAGGTAAGTCAGCTGTATAACAATGGTGTCCAGAACAAATTCTAAAGTCACTTTGTCAGTCCAGGTGATCACTGCATCTGTATTAATGTCATAGGAAGACAAGCTGAGCATGGTGACGGCAGCACCATTGTGCTCCATGATAAGTTTGTCATTCAGTATCAAGGGTATTTTCACAACAAAGTCATCAGATGGCAATTTGAACCAAATCTGTTGTATACAGGTCCTACAGCCTGAACACAGCCTCATTCTGGCATAGACAGACAGAGATTTGGCCTGACTTTGGAACAGCAGGTATTCTCCAGGGGTACCCATATGGTAACTCTGTCCATCAAACATGACAAAATATCCCTGACCATAGCCCATGGCAAATCTGCTAGTTAATGATGAAGGTATATTGACATCAGTGGTGGAACAGTTCTCCCCTACCCAGCCTGTACTACAGCTGGCACATCCAGATGTCACACTAAACCTATCAGAGATACACTCACAAAGTCCAGTTGTCTTGTTACATGTTCCACCTCCACATGGGCTACCAAATGCATAAGGACAGGTATTTTCACATGACTCACCCCAGAATCCATCATAACAGTCACAAGTGAGAGTGTCTGGATCATAGACACCAGCCCAGGCTATACAGTTAATGTCACATAGAGAGCCATGCCAGTCAGTGTACAGAGGGTAGCTGTTACACACAACCTTCGCTGGGTATGTTACTGATCTTCTGTCTGGATCTAGTGAATCAGATATAGGCTGTATAAAATGTTCATCTGTATTAATGTTGTTGGTATAGCTTGTATCAGCCAGACAGTCATGGTAGAACTTGTACACAGCTGCATCATTTAGACCAGATATAGCTGTAGACACACTGTCACATCTAGATGTGTCTTCTGGTGTATCAACATGGAACAGTCTGTAGGATGGAATATTTGTCTCGTAGTAACATGGTCTCCAATACACCCTTGACCAGGCCTCATTTTCCCAGGTAAACTTGCCTTGTATTCCAAAAGCATCATGAGCTTCAAAACCGGTACCCTCATTGAATCTCCAAATAGCTGATATATCATGATTAGTTCTAGTCTTAAAGCTGAAAGCATTATCAACCACTTCTTGAAGTCCAAGATCTCTTCTCCAAATTACAAAATCATCTATGTAGCCTTTATAGGGATGTCTATCGATCCCACCAGAAGTTCCCAGTCTAAAAGTTCCACCAGATGTGAAAGGATTCAAGTTTATCTCACTATAACTGTTTGAAAAGCTTTTAGTTTCTTCAATCAGGTACACATCATATCTTCCCAGAATTCCAAAACCATTCCACACAAAGGTTAGCTGATACCATTTCTCTTTGGTTACAGAAATTGTGGTCAAATCATGTCTTATTCCATCAATTATAACAGCTACATGATCATCACAAACCAGAGTTGTCACATATTCATATTGACTCTCATAGGACCACAGGGTGCCACACTCATCTTGAAGGTCTTCTACATAGAAAATCAGATCAATGGTGAAAACATGTTTGGAGAAAGCAAATACAGGTTGACTCTGGATGGTTGTATCATCAATATACAGCCCTCTTTCCCCAGAACTTGGATTAAAGTGTGGATATACTTGAGTGAAATATGATGTCTGTGTATTCCAGGATGAGATGAAAGTTGTCTCAATATTATAAGCATCTAGTGGGTATACTACATCATTTCCAAGTAAAGCATTGCCAGTTGAAGTGGTAAAATCATTGATCACATTATCATCACAATTTCCAAGTAAACCTGTAGACGATTGGCAGGGATAGTTTTCAGATGACACTGTTAAATCTATATACCCTACTTTCATGTCCAGTATAATCTTGATATTGTCAGATCCTGTGAGAGTATACTGTCTCCTGGATGTCCTTGTAGCAAACAGAGCGTGTCCTGAGCTGATTCTGTACTGGTTACCTATGGTTACTGGTTCACTGTTCAGCCATACGTTACCAAGGGAACCAAGGTTGTCTGCCTGGAAGACCATAACATTCCCTCCAACTGACACACTCACCATGTCTGTGGTAAATACTGGGAGAGCATTGGAAGATATAACCTGCAATAGAGGAATAGGGTAAAAACATTTTTGTTACCAACCATAGAAATTTCATCAATAATAAGCAATTTGACATACTTGGATTTGCATTGTAGGGTGTTAAGTTTATTAAAGAAAAAAGGGATGAAAGACAACATTTTCTCTTCCTATCACCAACACAGCTTAAGCCTGTTTAAAACTGTATGAATTTCAATTAAACCTTCTAATCATAAGAAGTGTTTTATCATAAAAATTAACATCATAATTGAAATAAGTAAAAAGTATGTAGTATTTGAAAATCATTTATATTTTTATCAGTCTTAAATTCATGATATATATCCAATAATCACATGGACATTTAAATTGATAAGTAGACTAAAGAATTTCATAAATACCTTACAAGACTCACACATGATATCAGGACAGTTGACTTACCCTGTGAACATGAATAGAGAATAATCCAGTTGGAAGACGAAGGTCAGTCAGTTTGAACTCTCCAGGTACATTGAAGTCATACATGGCACCATCATACGTCATCACATGTCCATAACCATAGAGTAGGCCAGTATACCAGGAAGTTAGGCGATCTGAAATATGGTTATAACTAATCATTAGATGGCTCTGCACAAAACAGTGGTAAACTGTCTTAATTAACATATACTGCCTTAATTAACATATGTGACCCGTCACGCAAAAAGAGACCATCTGGGTAGTGAGTAAACTGTTCACCCTAGTTAGACTGGACCAAAGCGCGCAGACTGACTTGGGTCGACACTTTTTGTATCATGCTTATTTTCTGAATCTAGAATGATCAATCTATCTTAAAATACCTTCAAATGAAAGAATTTTTGAAATGTGACTTCTGGTTGACCTATACTGGATCAATCTCCTTTTCAATAATTCATTTTAAAGAATTCCCATGCAGTTCCTTTTTGTTTGAATGTATTCTAGTCTTTAGTTTAAAACAAAATGTGAATGTTTGTGGTATTTTAATCAGTGTGACTCTAGTTTTATCAACAAGTATTGTGTAGAAAGCAGATGCCTTTACAGGCTGATCTTAATCCATACTGTCTACCATCTTTACTATGTTACTATGTTTGAAGCTTTGAGTACAGCAGGGATATTAATGAGCAGCATGAGAAGGGTTAAAGGTAGTGGGCCTGAAATAGATCAGCAACATTTCAGGCTTCATGAACTTTAACAGTGTTAACTGAGGTTTCCTAATGATTTTCATTAGGAAACCTCGGTCAACATTGTTACAGATAATGAGGTCCGAAACATTACGGAACTATTACAGGTCCACTACCTCAAGTCAGACAAATTGTTATACAATCTACTTACTTTGTTTAATAGCTATGGAGCAATCATTACCCATCCAGCCATTTTTACAGTGTGTACAGTCCGCAGATTCCGCTGAGTCAAAACATGTACACGTCCCTGAGGTCTTGTCACATGTACCTTTACCGTTACACGGATTACTAGCCCCTCCCGGACATGAACTGCTGCATGTGAAATCATAGTAACCATGGTTGCAGGTACAGTTTCCTGTCACTAGTAACGGAACATCCTGTAATAAATGCAACATTCTTAACCCTTATCCTGTGGAAGCTAACTTTTGTTTCAACCAAATTGCCAATTTTTTTACATTTCAATCTTGACTCAAGTTTTTCTTGGATAATTAAGTAGAACAAATGTAACATAGGCTAGATAATACTGCATGTCAATGCAGACTAATCTTAGTTTATGCTGTCTGTGAAAAATTATTTACAGCCAATTATTGTTGCCAACAGCAGAAGGTTAGATATAATCTTAACATTAAAAGCCTAATAGTCATCTAGGAGAAAAGAATTATACATATCGATGGCTCAGTGCAAAACGGTTGTAACTCTCTATAAACATATAGGGAGTAACAACTTTTTTTCGCTGAGCCATCGATATCCAACAGTTTCAGTTCTATACAAAGTCTATTGCAACAGCAATAGCTCTGTGTGACAAATAATTGTACATAACATGATATCAGGCAGTCTATTTTTAGAAACAATTTGCATACACTTTCACCTGAATTTCATTGATTTCTAAGGGTTTATCATACTCAAGCACTGAAAAATGATTGCATTATAAATAGAATAACATGTTACTGTCTTAAAATATCAATGCTATCAGGGCTCGGCTGTGAGAAATCATCATGACAAGGCTTTGCCGAGTCATGATAAATTCTCCCAACCTTGACCAGATAACATTGTTATTTCTAGACACTTACACATTATTCTCTATATGTCCCATATTTACTAATGCAGTGGCATTAAATGTTTTGAAGACTATGATCAGATTGCAATAACAGGTCTGGGGATTGACTACCAAAAAAAGGACTTAAGTAACTATTTTTTTTTTCTGTGATAGTCCACTCACCATTTGAGGTGGTTCAGGACAAATTTGTCCCACATCAACATGAGCCAGATGGTATGACGGTTCTGGATAAGTCCACAACAGCCAGCCTATCTCATTAGTAGTATTCCAATCTGATATTTCATAGGGTCTGTAAAAGAAACAGAAAATAGTCTTATAATAATATATACTATGAGCCTGTGTGTGACATTTCCAACAATTTGAAATGTTCATAAGATGCAAACGTTGCCAAGAGTAGACATCAACATACTGTAAATATAAAGTAACCTGATGATCTACTGATACTTTGAGACCTTGTCTATCTCTTGTGCATAGTGGAGACTCTGGCCAGACTGTGCAGATGCACAGGCCGGTCAGAGTCTTTGCTTTGCGCATATTTTAACTTGTTGGAAATCTTATCCACAGGCTCATATTATGTTTCGTCCAACTAAGATGAATGAGCTGATTGGCTGAAAAATATGATTCATACTTCCATGGGAGGAATTTGATGAAACAGGTAGTTTGTGAATTTACACACAAATTTTTTTTTATGTAAAATGCATCAAAAATATTGAATCAATTCCTTTTTTTTGTTTGGAAATGTTTTGCATCCTGAAAGCATGCCAGAGCTGTTTTGATATTATTTCAAAATGGTAATGACAATTGAGCCTATGCATAACATTTCAAACAATTTCATGTAAGCCTGATGTAAATTTTTCGAATAGCCTAGCAATAAAGTAGTGCATGAAAATTGATTTTGGGTAGTAAACAGCAATTTAAGGTTCATAGCCATCTATTGGGCGCTTAGTTAAGACACTGATCAGACTGTGTGGCCGCACAGGCTGATCCGAGTCTCAACACTGTGCACATGTGAAATTGTTGGAAATATCAGGCACTGGCTCAATTAAAGAAATGGTATCCAACTTCGTATGTAACTCATTAACAAAGCTGTGTATCAATTTTAAAAGTTTTCAAACATGTTTACATTCTGAACTGAAGGCAGGCCATGGGTGTAACTAGGATTTTAAAATCCATACGCACAAAATTGGAGACCACCAGAAATATTATTATCAGGTGTTAGGAATAACAACATAATCAAACTGACGTCCATCCACTTCTTCTGGTGAGAAATGGACGACAATAAAAGGGTCCCCAGTGGCAATTTTAATGATTTCAATATTGATGAATGGTCAAAACATCGTTACTACAGCTTGAAAAAGCTGTAGTGACGATGTAATGATCAGTGATCAACCAATTTTTTGACAAAGGATTTATTTTGAAGAAAGGGCTTGCATAATGAGCGTAATGGGAGTTATGCCCTTGTAGGCTGTATACATCTTGAGCTGTCCATCTCCACACAACAATATTCATGTTATTTTTGGTATTAACAAGAGCACCGCCTATGGGTGCCTACGCTCGGCTGTTTAGTGCTGGATGGTGGGAAAAAATCTAAGCCAAAAAAGGGGCATAATTTGCACAAAATGCATCTAGAGCTATCCCCCTTGATAGTATAGGTTGCTCTTTTGATGGTGAACATGTGTGCCAAGTTTCAAGTGAATGCCTTCAGTAGAACCAGAGATATAACAAAATGTCAAAGTTTTTGCACGACGTCGACAACGACGATGACAATGACACGGAGGCTATAGCAATACCTCGGGTTTTCCCCAAAAACAGCCGAGCTAAAAATTCAACTGTTATCATTTCTAAATTCTGACTTTACTTAATTTATGCTTTTGTTGGAGTGTTTTCCTACTTACCCTACTTTTAAGGCATACAATTTTTCTCCAGGATCAAACTTGCTAATCAATGCTGTATCAACTATCAATGAATCATTCATAAACATATTGTCACCGCTTGAAGTAATGTAGGCATTGAATGGGTTAGGGTTATGGTAACCAAACCAGGCTGTATACAGGCCGGAGCTGTCAACTTCCATACAGCGGAAAATTGGGATCACCGGGTCAAAAATAAAGTCAGCTCCGGCATCAAGGTGATCCATGAAGTATCCTTGATTGTCCATACAACCTATATCACAATCTGGACCCTTCCAATCTGTAATGAATGAGATAAATATCAGTAAATATCTGAGTAAAGACAGATGGACATATGCCCCCATATTGTTGGCTAGAAATAAGCCATCCAAAAAAGTGTTGAATTTGTCAGAGATATTGATCAGAGGTATTTACACAAAGAATTCTAAATATTTATACATATTCAAACTTATTTGAGATACTAATAAGAGGTATTCACTCACAAAATTTAACAAAAAAAATAACTGTTGAAAAATCACTTTGCACTGGTCAAAGATTGGAGTAAAAGTTTTGCAGATGGACAGACAAACAATGGCAAAACAATATGACCCTGTCCTTCAGGGACATAAAAATAATTGCATGTCAAAGCACTTAACTTACACTCAGACAAGCTGTTAGACAAACATACTTACTTGGAGCACATTCTGTACAGTGGGGCATGTTCCATCCTTGTACACATTCTCTACATCCTAACTCAGGATCTTTCCAGTGGCCTTCTATATCATCATCAAAACAGGCACAGACATCACCTCCTAGGAATATATACAAGTATATTTTATCAAATAAGAGAATTAACTAAAACACAAGTAGGAGTCTTTGGTTTATTGTGAATTGTGATACATCAATAATTTGTCCCGACGAAAGGGATTGATTGATTTTTTCCTTTAAACATGGTTTAACACCTATTCTAACAATTTTGCAGTAATATTCCTGAGATTTCTTGTACCAGAACTACCATAAAAACCTATCCTATTCTCCAGGAGCCTGTTTTACTAAACATCTTACTATCATTTTTTTGCTTCAAAAATTAAAGTTGCTTCTATAGTAGTAACTAAATATGGAAATCTGCCATGCGTCATCTTGATCAGAATCGTCTTCTTAAGACGATTCCAACTAGAAAGCCATGAATGGCTTGTGTCGCTCCACAGGCTTGAAATTCTTGTAAAAGCAAATAAAAGTTTTGACTAGATTTTTAGATATTTTGGGTTCTACTGATGTTGAAAATGATTTTCAAAGTTTCAACTAAATAACATATAGAGAAATGACCTCCGCCCATAAAGGACATATTTTTCATCGAATCAAAATAATTTTTGGCTGCATGATAATGGGTCACCCAAAGCTCATACCAAAAATGCTTGATTGAAATCTATCAGTTACAGTCTGAGAAAATGATTTTCAAAGTTTCCACTAAATAACATATTGAGAAATGACCTCCGCCCATAAAATATATATTTTTCATCCGATCATAATAATTTTTGGTAGACTGATAAAAAGTCACTCAAGGATCATTCCAGTGAAATTTGGTTGATATCCATTTGTTACATTCTGAGAAAATGATTTTTCAAAGTTTCTACTATATAACATATAGAGAAATGACCTCCGCCCATAAAATACATATTTTTCATCCGAACACAATTATTTTTGGAAGACTGATAAAGGGTCACTCAAGGATCATTCAAGTAAAATTTGGTTGATATCTATCGGTTAGATTCTGAGAAAATGATTTTCAAAGTTTCCACTATATAACATATAGAGAAATGACCTCTGCCCATAAAATGGATATTTTCCATCCGATCACAATAATTTTTGGTAGACTGATAAAGGGTCACTTAAGGATCATTCATGTAAAATTTGATTGGTATCCATCAATTAGAATCTGAGAAAACTCACTTTTTACCATATTTGGAAATTAGCCACGCCCATTAAATCCATGGTTTTCATTGGATCAAAATTTCTTGAACAACTTTGAAAAAGGGTCACCCAAGGATCATTCCTGTGAAGTTTGGTTGAAATTCATCCAGTAGTTTCTGAGGAGAAGATTTTTAAAGAAAAAGTTTACGAACGGACACACGGACGCACGGACGGACGCACAACGGACACAACGCCATGACAATAGCCCCAGTGGCTTTCAGCCAGTGGAGCTAATGAGATTTTGCAAGGCAGAATCTAACCTTCATTAAAAAAACAGCTTCTATTTGTGATTTTCACTTAGAATATTTATTTGTAAGACATTTAGTAGAACGGGCCCCAGATGCCATCCCCCATAAACTTTTGGTTATCCAGATATTGGTGGGAGGCAAATGTCAGAGTGAATATGGATGCTGTCAGGAATCAAACATGGGACCCTGTGATTGATAGTTTCCTACACTGCCACCTGGGATATGACAGTGTCTTCAAGGGACAAAAATAATCTTACTTTCATTATCGCTAAGTAAATAATTCTCATTAATGCTTCACATTAAAAAAATAATACTAAATGCTATAAAATACACTATAAAACTCTTCATATCATTATCAAATTACAAAGGAGACAAACTGTATGTTGTGTATTGGCTTATCAGTTAAACCCTTGTAGTACATTGCTTAGTATAAATACTGTAGTACCTGTAATTAGATTCATTCTTCTTTAGATCTTGATATAGTCACACTGATAAGCTTGTAGTTATAAATACATGAAAATGATTCTTTGAATAAATGTTTGTATGATTGTACTTGGACTTTATAATTATTTCAAGCATATACGTATTACTAAAGGACAATACGTAACATGGTGTCAGAAGTAAACTAGACTTTAGTGAACTTGGATTTAAAGCAGGACTTTAATCATGGCTAAAAATCTGCACCCTCCGAAGGAACTGTTGCTGCATGGAAATTTGAAAGAGAATTTCCGTAAGTTTAAACAGCAGTTTAATTTATACATGACAGCAACAGGGCTAGATGAGAAAGAGGAAGAAATTAAATCTTCAACGTTGCTTCATATAATTGGAACCGAGGCATTGGAAATCTTCAATACTTTTTCATGGAATGAGGAAGGTGACACAGCAGGAGATGATAAAAAAGTCACGAAGATTCTCGATAAATTTGAGAAATACTGCAATCCAAGGAAAAATGTTGCCTACGAAAGACATGTATTTAACAAGCGCTGTCAAGGAGAATCCGAGTCAATAGATGCATATGTCACAGAACTTAAAATACTGGCTAGTTCTTGTGAATTTGGAACTTTGAAGGACTCGTTAATTAGAGATCGCATTGTCGGCGGTGTAAAAAATGACAATGTAAGAAGTCGTTTATTGCGAGAAAGTGATCTAACACTAGTAAGAGCGTTGGATATTTGTCGCGCATCGGAGTCATCGGACTTACAGATGAAAGGCATGGCAGGATCTTTTCATGATATTTCGTTAAATGCCGTGAAAAAGAAATTCGTCAATGACAATTCATCAAAATGTCGGAAATGTGGTAGGAGACATGGTCCTAGAAATTGTCCGGCATATGGACAAACATGCCACAAATGTGGACAGAAAAATCATTTTGCTAAAAAATGTTTGAATGAAAAAGAAACCAATAGAAAAAAGAAGAAATCCAGAAAAATGAATCCGGTTGGCACAGAATCAAGTGATAGTGACAGTGATTATTTGGGATTATTATATGATGTAGTGAATTCTGTGGATAAAGACTGGATTATAAAGGGTGAAATCAATGGAAAAGAAGTGCCTATGCTGGTTGACACAGGAGCTAGGTGTAATGTGATCAGTTTGAAAACATTGCGTAAGTTGAAAGTCAAAACAAAGATTGACGAAACACAGAGCATGTTAAAATCGTTTAGTGGACATTCTATTAAACCGATGGGATCAGTTAAGCTGAAATGTATGATCAATGGTGACCTTGTCAAGATTAAGTTTCAAGTAGTAAAGCAGAATGTAATGACAATTCTTGGCGCAAATGTATGTACAAGCATTGGACTTGTAAAGAAATTGTTCCCAATCAGTCCGAATGAGAAAAATACTGACTTAATAACAAAATACAATGATGTTTTTCAAGGAATAGGACGCTTGCCCGGAAAACATAAAATCCACATAGATAAAAGTGTCAAGCCTGTAGTACATGCTCCACGTAAAGTTCCTGTGAAACTGAGATCAGCCGTGAAAAAAGAGCTAGATCGGATGGAGTCTGAGGGAATTATTGTCCGAGAAACAGAACCAACAGATTGGGTGAATAGCATGGTCACAGTAGTAAAGCCATCAGGAGATGTTAGAATTTGTCTCGACCCAAAAGATCTCAACAAGGCAATTAAAAGACAACATTATCCATTAAAATCGGTTGAAGATGTTATGTCTAGGATTTCTGGGGCAAAATATTTTTCCAAATTAGATGCTACTTCATCGTTTTGGCAAATCGAACTCGATGATGAAAGTTCAAAATTGTGCACATTCAATACTCCCTTTGGGAGAAGAAGATTTCTTAGGCTACCCTTCGGGATCGTTTCTGCTTCAGAGGTCATGCAATGTGCAATGTCACAAATGATAGACGAATTAGATGGAGTAGAAGTAATCATGGATGACATTTTGGTGACGGGGAAAACACTTAAAGAACATGATGAACGCATTGAAGAAATTTTCAAGCGAGCGAGACAATACAATCTTAAGTTGAACAAGTCAAAGTGTCAATTCAGAAAGACAGAAGTACCGTATGTAGGTCATCTATTGACAGGCGAAGGAGTAAAACCTGACCCAGACAAAGTGAAGGCAGTAGAAAAAATGCACGCTCCAAATGACAAGAAAGAGCTTATGACATTTTTGGGGTTTATTCAATACCTAGCAAAGTTTCTGCCAAACTTATCATCCAAGTCAGAACCATTACGAGTGCTGTTAAGAAAGGACATTGTATTCGACTGGGGACCAGAGCAAGAGAAATGTTTTAAAGAAATTAAGACAATGGTTGTAAACGCACCAGTGTTGAAATACTTTGATGCTAATGAGCAAATAACATTGACAGTGGACAGTAGCTCTAAAGGACTTGGTGCAGCAATTATGCAAAATGGGCAACCAGTAGCTTTTGCGTCTCAAGCGCTGACACAAACACAGCAGAGATATTCTCAGTTAGAAAAAGAAACATTGGCTATTGTGTTTGGATTAAAGAAATTCAGGCAATATGTGTATGGACAAAGGGTGACAGTTGAATCAGATCATAAACCTCTGCAGTCAATTTTCAAAAAAGGACTAGTTGATGTTCCGTTAAGACTACAGCGAATGTTATACGACATATCAGGGTATGATATAGAAGTTGTTTATAAGCCTGGAAAATCTCTATATATCGCGGATACGCTGTCGCGAAATTTCGACAAAAATACCCCAGAAAATCTTCTAAGTGAGGAATATAACATTGCAGGAATTGAGGAATATGTATCAATGTCACAAGATATGTGTAGTAAGCTGGAGAAAGCTAGCGAATCTGACAGAGAACTACAAATTTTGAAAGAAATGCTTCAAAACGGATGGCCTGAAACTAGAAACATGGTTCCAGACGAAGCAAAATTGTACTGGAATTACAAAGATGAAATTTCGGTGATAGAAAATTTGCTCTTCAAAGGAGAAAAAATCATTATACCGAAAAGCATGAGAAATGAAATGCTGGATTATATACATGGATCACATCTGGGAATTGTGAAATGTAAAGCCCGAGCTAGAGACTGTATGTTTTGGCCTGGGATGAATGGAGCTATTGAAGACAAAATAGCTAAATGTTACATCTGCGCAAAAAACCAATCCTTGAATCCAAAAGAACCAATGACACAGACAGAAGTTCCTGAAAGGCCATATTGCAAAATAGCAGTGGACATTTTCGAACTTAATGGAAAGCAATATTTGATATCGGTGGACTATTTTTCAAAGTGGCCACAAATTTCAAAATTGGACAACATGACTAGCAAAAATGTTATTGGTTATCTGAAATCACACATTTCAAAATATGGAATACCTGAAGAAATTGTCTCAGATAATGCACAACAATTCTGTAGTGCAGAATTCAAAAGGTTCTCAAATGATTATGGATTTAAACACACAACCTCAAGTCCTCACTACGCACAAAGTAATGGACAAATTGAACGAACAGTGAGAACAGTAAAAAATCTCATTAAAAAATCGTCTGATCCTTATCTATCATTGCTGGACTATCGCAATACACCAATTGAAGTTATCGGACTCTCACCTGCGCAAATGCTAATGGGTCGTAGACTGAACACAAAATTGCCAATCGCAAAAAGTCTATTGAACAGTAAAAATGACTCGAATATTGCTGAGAAATTAAAGAAAAAGAAAAGTAACATGAAAATGAACTATGACAAAACTGCTGGTACAAATTTAAAATCATTGAAAGCGGGAGAAAGTGTCATGTTTAGGCATAATAACGCGTGGGAATACGGACAGGTGGAAAAACAACATCATTTGCCCAAATCCTATATTATAAAATCCCCTGATGGCAAACAATATAGGAGAAATCGTAAACATATCCGACCTACTAAATCAGAACCTGATCCGAAATTCTATGATGAAATTGAAATTCCCGAGGAAAACACCTCAACTAGACAGACAGGCGAACAGACAAGCAACAACCAGAATAACACACAGCCATATGTTACTAGATCTGGTAGAATTGTGAAACCACCAGACAGATATTCATATTGATGGATTTAAGTGTTGAAAGTGAAATAAAATCAATCATTTAATCACTTAAGTGTTGTAATATCTCAAAATGAAAAAAGTGAAAGTCTTGTGAATTCCAGAAATTTCAAAGCAAAATCAATGTGAAAAAGTTCATTCTCTGAAAGGATTTATTGTGATTCAAGTTTTGGATGTAACTATGTGTTTCTAATCTGTAGTGCCTTTGTTGTATGAATGCTTAGTTTGTATGAATGTAAACAAATGTGTTATTTCTTTGATAGTAGAAACCATAAAAAATTGTTTCCGTTGTAACAGAAACTCTCATGTGTTGTTACCCAATACCTATCAATTAACTGACAGTACCTGACCAAGCCTACTCTGAAATTAGTGATAGAACATTTACCAAGGAAATTACATAACTGAAGTCGAACTTACCTCGTTGATAAACAGGAATTAATTACATCATAGTTACTCCTTACTGGCCTGATTTATTATCTAACCTCCTACTGGTCAGCCAATTACTTGACCTTGAGTCTTACATGATAAGGTGTGATAAATTAGTTATCTTGCTGATATATCTGTTTGTTAAATTAGTATGATGATTAATGCAATTATAGAAATTACATTAATTTGAAAAGAAGGGGGATGTTGTGTATTGGCTTATCAGTTAAACCCTTGTAGTACATTGCTTAGTATAAATACTGTAGTACCTGTAATTAGATTCATTCTTCTTTAGATCTTGATATAGTCACACTGATAAGCTTGTAGTTATAAATACATGAAAATGATTCTTTGAATAAATGTTTGTATGATTGTACTTGGACTTTATAATTATTTCAAGCATATACGTATTACTAAAGGACAATACGTAACACTGTAAATGTAGACTTCATGCCAAAGGGGTCAGTACCAAACTATTCTAAGTGCCTATAAACATATAGGCACTTAGAATAGTTTTGTGCCCTTGATACATAATTCATTTTTGATGATTTAACATACCATATACAGTGGCATAACCATGAACACAGAGAACGTCACATGTTGTGTTATATCCTATATAATTATCCCGACATCGCTCACAGTCATCACCGACGATGTTCTCTGAACATGATTGACATGCAGATCCGGTAAAGCCGTGATAACAGTAACACTGTGGTGCAACATCACCATCTAACAGCAGACAGTCACCTGTACAAGAAATGAGTACAGTCAGGAATCCTGTCATACTATATAAATTGAAGGCTAATTGAAAATCAATTGTAACTGCCTATATGCTTATAGGCAGTTACAACTGTTTTGTCTCATAACTTTAAAATATATTAATGTTATAGAAAAATGTTTAGATTCATTTTTTAAGACAAACAGAAATTGTAAAATCAAACTACAAGCATAAAAAGAACAAATTGTTGTTTACTGATACATCCAATACCACGGTGTCAATATTACAAGTAAATAGTGTAATTTTAGTGACCAAGTATAAATTCAATTGGTATATGAGACTCAAAATTTCAATTGCAAGGATTACCAAAGGGATCTTGATTAAGGTATAATACAGCAGTCTTTACCACAAACTAACTTAAGTTTGTATTTCCATCGTCTGTCATACTCTTAGAGGGGCTTCACAGAGATAACATAGCTTGCCAGCAGGTATCAGAACGAGGCTGCCACTTGCAGGGACAACAGCCAGGTGTATTTAGGGTCCATTAAATTTATTTAATTTCATGCACATTATTTTACAATTTATAAATCTTGAGTGATAATTCTTTTCAAGTGTTCAGTGATTATCCAGAAATTTATGTGGAGGTCAATCACGGTAAAGTTTTCTTTAATTTTGTTGAATTCTCATTCTGGTCACCTGGCTTCCTTTGTTTCTTTGTGCTTATCTCTAGAAATGTCTTAGAGCTCTGAATGATCAATTTGAATTAGAAAGGTCAAAGTGATATGACTGATCAGGAATAACACTTCTTTACTTATTTAGTTGTCCATATGACATTAAGGATCTGACTAAATAAAATCCATGCCTGTCTGGATGATACTCGATACTAAAATACAAAATTGCCTACATGGCTGTCTATATGACAATGGATGCATTTCTAAACAAGAGCACCGCCTAGGGGTGCCTAAAAGAATGCCTTCAGTAGAACCAGAGATATAACAAAATGTCAAAGTTTTCGCACGAAGACGACAACGATGACGACAACGACACGGAGGCTATAGCAATACCTCGGGTTTTCTCCGAAAACAGCTGAGCTAATAAAACTCACCATTTCCATTACAAGGATTATCACTGGGTCCTTGACACAAGTAGATAGAACAGTTTTCTCCACCAAATCCACCCTCACAACTGCAGATGGACTTATCCTGGGGTCGGATACATTCACCATGACCGGAACAATCTGGTTCTCCTGCAACAAGGGCATAAATCACAGATAATCATGTGAAATATAAAGATACATATACAGAAAAAATATTTGTACATAGAAGCTATACAAAACATTGACATAGAGCATTTTTGATGGGTCAGTACCATACTATTGTAAGTGCCTATAGAAATATAGGGACTTACAATAGTCTTGCACTAACCCCTCAAAGTTTGTTAAGCAACATTTAATGAAGCAAACTTTATTGATATTTACAGCCAAATTATCTGATCAAGGAGTGAGCAGTGTAAATGTCAAGAATTGGTATACCATATTTCCTCTAATAATAGCGCCCTCCCTAAATGTAGCACCCCTACATTTTTTACCTAAGAAACCCCACTTCAAATGCCTAAATCTTAGAAACTTTTTGAGACTTCTTCCCCAATTTGTGATGAATTTCCTCTAAACAATCATTTATGTCATTTTTTAGAGGAAATTCACCTCAAATTAAAGGGAAAAGGCCTAAAAGACATCAATTTTAAATCAGAAGATGCATACTAAATATAAGCTCCCTGACCATGTTATGTATAGCTCCAGGGAGCGTTTAACTACGGTATATTTGAAGATTCAACATCTTACTTCTACTTATTTGTTACATCTATATAAGAGTGTCAGCTTCTTAACCAAGAGGTCCATAGTATGATTCCCGGGAGCAGCTACCAATCTTGTTTCTTTCATTGGCCCACCATTCATAGCACATATGAAGGTACTGGTTAATTTTCCAGGAAGCAGAATGACGAGGGATAAATCTAAGTTGTAAGATCTTATTTACCAATCGATGTAGAATTAAAAGACACAAAACATATACTCTTGCTTTTCCCCTTTAATTAGAGTATATTTCCTTTAGACAAACAATTAAATGATTCTTTTAAAAGAGGAAATCATCCTGAAATTTGAGGAAAAGATTTGTAAATTCTTTTTAAAGGTGTTTTTTCCATTAGCTGAAATAGAGTGTTCTTAGTAAATCACAAGATAATTAGAATGCAAAAAAGAGTGGTCTTAGTAAAACACAAGATAATAAGAATGCACTAACCTGGACATTCAAGTTCTTCACAATAAGTTCCCTTGAATCCCTCAGAACAATTGCAGTTCTGCAATAAAATTTAAGACAATCTAAATTGATTTTTAAGCCTTGTCATGCTGAACCAAGAATATTCCTATTTTGGCATGAGGTGTAGACAAAGATCCGACTGCACATATGTGTAGTCTGATCTTGGTCTAAACCACCTGGTTTCCCTTTCTTAAACAAGAAATGTTTGAAAATTATAATTTCATAATTATAACCCACAATTAGTGCATTCAGGGCTTTCAGTGCTTTGGTTTTAATGCAATATTACCAATGTTTTTATTCAGCATGAAAAGAGTTAATAGTCTTGACTGTTATGGAACCCAGTTCTGAATATAGTTGTTCAGACGTGAGGCATAAAGAAAGACCAGTCTGCACATATGTGCAGTCTGATCTCAGTCTATACTACCTGTTTGTACAATTTGAGACAAAGTTGTTTATCAATTAAATATTAATAGAATGTAAACTCAAAACCAGCCCATTATCATCTCCAATCCTGTGGTAACTAGATCTGTTGCAAAGCAGACTAATACCCCTCACCAGCACTTTGTCCCTAAAAACAGTTTTCAGACAATGTGCAATTGTGACCTTGACCTTTGTGACCAAAAATTAATAGGACGCTTCCTCGGGTCATGCGAAACATTTGTATAAGGTTTCATGATTCAAAGTCACTTAGTTCTTGAATTAGAATCCAGTAATGAAAAAGATCAAAGGGCAGATGACCAGACAGAAGAATGGAGGGATGGACAGACAGACATGGTGAAACCAAAATACCCCCCTACTTACTAGATGGGAATATAATAATACAATTTGAAAAAAAAAAAATTCATCATGCAAAGGATTAAACTTAGGGCTCATATATATTAGTTCATTATGCTTGTTTGTATGAGCATGCTTTGCTTCAGGACTTGACACTAAGGAAGTAGAGTCATTGAGTTTGAGGCTCATACTAGTATTAGGTAGGACTCCATTGATTTAAAATTTGAGGGTCCAATGGACTCACTGATTGTATAAGAATATAACATTTTCTATCTGGAGCAAGGAAAAGTCAAAACGATAAGTTCTTTTAAACACTTATTTTTTAGTCAAAATTTTAGACCTGTAAATAACATATCATTGAGGAGGAAATAATGTGTAAAAGAATAACTTATCTCTTTTATACAATTTTCTCACAAGTATAAAATTTTGGACTTTCTACCTTCAGCTTGATTCCAAGATTTCAAAAGTTGGAAGCCCACTGGAATCCTTACACATAGAAATTTCTTGCAGCAATTCAGAATTGTCATATTCAACTTACAGGACCACTAGCTTCATCAACACAGACACCTTTACCACTACATGGAGTGGAACAGTCCTGGTCATTATAGCATGGATCACACAGGCATCTGGCAGGATAGTCAGGATGTTCTACACCGTGGATACAGTCCTGTTCACACGCTGTACCCACTGATAATGTACAGTTGACACAGCGTGGTATTGTGTTGTCATCTCCATAACAGGCACCTGGATGACAAAAGAAAGTTTTCAGATATTCAGAATTTAACCATTATCCTGCTGAATTTGAACTTTGTTTTAAACAAATGGCACTTTTCTTTTATACTTCAACAAGTCTTATTAAAGTTTTCCCCACCATAATAAGTTGAAAGCAGATATTGTATGCTAGGATCAGTTTGCACATCTATGCTGGGCTGATTTTAGTTGTATTATCTGGCAAAGTTACTAGTACAGCAACTAATTTCTATTGGCTATAACAATACCTCAGGTTTTTACCGATAAAGCCCAGCTAAAATCTAATTTTTAAGAATTTCTTTAGTCTTTACTCTTACTTAAGCTTAATTTTCTCTAAACAGTTATATGAATGATTGGTTAAAGGTAAGAAGGGGAAAAGCGAAAAAAAACATCATGTTGATCCATGATTTGCTCCAGAAAACAGATTTCACTTCCCATAAACCCTTGATGGGCCCCACAGAGAGAGATAACGCAGCAATGCAGCAGCCAGTAATCAGAACGAGGCGTCCTTCAGCGAAGATTTAAATTTCACGGCGTTTTTTAAGACGAATTAATAGCGCAATTTATTCATTTTATTAAAAAATTAAGATTTAAGATTAAGCTGGATCCCTTCTTTGGAGTACCTACAATGCGGTCGCGATTAATAGATAGAGAAATAGCTGGACATCTACTGCATTAAGATTTAAAACGGTCGAGAAAATCGGAACAGGATTGCTTTATGTCGGGATGACGGAGAAAGAAAAAATCATTTCGGTCACGGTCTCGGACATTAAATGGGGTACCCCATAAAATGTCCAGGGGGATGATGCGTTATCCCCTGGGGTCTTGGAAGTGTTGCGGTGCAATATTTCCAAAATAGCCAATGGTGACAAACCGAGAAATTTGGGTTTTAAGACCATTTATGAAGAATCGGCGCACGCCAATGATATGATTCTTTGAGACCATCGTCGCTACAACGGTAGTTAGCAATAGAAGAATCGGCCGATAGGCCAATGATATGGTTCTTTGTGACCGTCGTCACTACATCGGTAGTGAGAAATTGAAGAATCGGTCGACAAGCCAATGATATGATTCTTTGTGACCGTCATCACAACATCGGTAGTGAAAAATTGAAGAATCGGCCGACAGGCCACTGATATGATTCTTTGTGACCGTCATCACAACATCGGCGTCGGAAACCATTATTTAAGAATCGGCCGACAGGCCACTGATATGATTCTGTTTGACTGCCGTCACTACATCGGTAGTGAAAAACATGAGAAGCGACCAAGAAAACACGGATATAATTCTTCGGATCGTCGTGGCTACATTGGTAGTGTGAAATTCTCAGTTTGCGCGGAATGCGCAGAATCGACACTATTATGATTATTTGTAACTTGGTCGTTTGGAAACCGTTCAAAATACGGAACCGCTGGTCTTTTACAAAGGAAAACCTGGTTTTGTCATTTATATGACTTACATTGGGACTTGGTAGATTTAAAGTTAAAAACTTGCTCGGAGGGTAGCTTTCGGTCCGCCACGTAGTTGACTACCTGTCAAATTTTTCTACAGTTAAGTTCCCATGGGAAGATGGACTACAGAACCATCATTATCATAAACAAATCAAGATAATATCGAGATTCCGAGGGATGGCAGGTCCCTGTTTACTTAACTTATTGATTTCTCATGGGAAAGTTTTAGTTATGCAGTACACCTGTCCAGGGCCGCTGGGTTTTTTGGGATCCCGACTTACTCTTCGCGTGTGTTCTCGATAACAAAGAAATTGTGTTTATAATATCGATTGTTTTTTAAAGAATTTTAAATTCTCTGTGTAATGGATAACACGTTTCGAGAAAAATAGGATATTGAACAATAAGGGTGAGTAAAGTATATTGTTATTTCGATTTTATTACAGAATCATGAGTTCTGAGAAAAACGAAATCCCCGCTTTGAGCCCCGTGGAAAAGATGGTGAAGAGGGGTGAGGCTATTTTTAGCCAGCTTGAAAAGCGAATGACCGAGTTTTCCGGCATTGCCAAAACAGTCGGGGAGTTGTCTTGTGAAATGAAAGGCCTCAAATCGGAGGTAAACACAATGAAGGCGACCGAAAATATGCCAGGCACTTCTAAAAGAAAGCGACAGGAAAGCGTGTCCGACGACGACGAGTAAACAAACGATAACGAAGGATGGATCGACATTGACACCTACGTGGCCCTGGACAACAATGCACTGACTGAGTCAGATAATTCTCAATTCAATGATTTTGACGAGTTCTTCACCGAAGAACAAGAAGTGGGTCCAGAAATTGACTCCAAACTGGCAGATGTTGTCAATAGAACGGTCCGATTCAAAGGATCCGCTGAAAAAATAAAGGACCTTAAACAGACACACAAACAGCCTGTCAACGCTGAATGGCTTCAGGTGGCCAAAATTGAAGAATGCATCTGGCGTCAATTACCTCCTCAAACAAAATTTTCTGATCTTGCTTCACAAAAGTCCCTTGGTATTTTGACACAAGTAGCTGTTCCTTTGGTAAAAGCTTTAGGAATGGCACAAAAAGCAGATCCAAAGTTGAGAGTATTGATCACGGACACCTTCAAACTACTCGCCGAAGGAATCCAAACTACCAATCAGACCAGACGAGAAAAAGTAAAAAGAGATTTGGATAACCGTTTTAAGTCTTTAGCAGATAGGGAGATGTCAGCCAACAAGTTATTTGGGGAGAATCTGCCGGAAGCAGTGAAATCTCTCACAGATTCAAAACTTCCAATAGTAACCAGTCCAAGAAACAACAACAGCAAAAGCTACAAGAAGCCTTTTTTAGCCAAAAAGGTGGGGGGGTTGGCAAAATTACAGGGGGAAGAAGACAACAAGCAGACAACAATTCAAAACAATGCACAACCCAGGAACCAGGAGGCCACAAAATCAGGGAACCAAATATCTCAGACGACGATAAGTGTAAGTAATAACACTTACACATTAAAAAACACCAAAGAAAATTTTGTAGCAGGAAAAACAAAACTGAACTTAGAAAAATGGCAAGAATTAACATCAGATCAATGGATTTTAAAAACAATTTGTGGTTACAAAATAGAAACAATAGACACTCCCAAACAAATAAAGATTCCTAGCTCATATTACTTTAACCTACAAGAAAACAATCAAATTAATGTAGAAATTAACAAGTTCTTAGAATCAAAAATAATTGAACCAGTGGAAAATCATAGTGAGCAGAACGAATATATATCTAACATTTTTTACAGAGAAAAGAGTAATGGGAATATTCGACTTATTTTAAATCTTAAAAGTTTTAATGAACAATTTATTTCTCCTATTCATTTCAAAATGGAAACTTTGCAATCAGCTGTATCTTCTATGAGAAAAAAAATTGTTGGTTTGCATCTGTTGATTTGACAGATGCATATTATTCTATACCAGTAGCAAAGGAAGATCGAAAATATCTCAGGTTCTGGTATGAGGGTAAAAAATATGAATACCCCGCGCTCGTGATGGGTTTAAGTTCAAGTCCTCGGGTTTTCTCAAAAATTCTTAAACCAGTATTTGCAACCCTAAGATCACAAGGTCATGTAAGTTCGGCCTATATAGATGATTCATGTTTACAAAGCTCAACATATGAAAAATGCAAACAAAATATTTTAGATACTGTAAAACTACTAGATTCTTTGGGATTGACAATAAACTTACAAAAGTCAGTGCTTATACCCTGCCAAAAAATAATATTTCTTGGTTTTGTCCTTTGCTCTATTTCAATGACAATATCCCTTACAGAGGAGAGAAAAATAGAACTTGTCTCTCTTTGTAAAAAGTTTATACTAAAAAGAAGAACAACAATTCGACTGTTCTCAAAATTAGTCGGAAAACTAGTGGCTGCAGAGCCAGGGGTTGAATATGCCACTTTAAATATACGGCCCCTTGAGAAAGAGAGAGACAAATATTTGAAAGTCAATAGAGAAAATTTTGATAGTTACATGAAAATTAATCAGTCATGTCACCTTTCTTTAAATTGGTGGATAAAAAATGTTCAGGACAGCTACAAATTGATCTCACATGGAAAACCAAAATTGGTCATTTACACTGATTCCTCAATGGTAGGTTGGGGGGGCTATTGTGAGACTGATGGTAGGAAAACTAGAGGAAAATGGTCAATAGAAGAACAGGATTCTCACATAAACATTTTAGAATTAAAGGCATGTCAATTGACTTTAATGGCATTGTGTCAGAACTCCAGTAAAACTCATATCAAGGTCTATATGGACAATACAACTAGTGTTTCTTACATATCAAAATTTGGGGGGAAAAAGATGGAATTAAATAATATTGCCCGATCAATTTGGAACTGGTGCATTGAAAGACAAATTCATCTGACAGCTGCTCATGTGGCTGGGTCCTGCAATAAAGAAGCCGACCGGCTTTCGCGCAAATGCAATGATGATCTTGAATGGTCCCTAGATAAGTCAATTTTTGTCAAGATAAAAAACATTTATCCTTACATGACTGTGGATCTTTTTGCTTCTAGAATAAACAACAAAATTGATAAATACTGCACAAGGTACCCTGATTTTCAAGCATGGAAGATTGATGCATTTAGTTTTTGTTGGGACAAAAACTTTTTCTATATGTTCCCTCCTTTCAGTCTGATTACAAGAATTCTACAAAAAGTGGAAGAAGACCAAGCCACAGGAGTACTCATAGCCCCTCTGTGGCCAACTCAGTGTTGGTGGCCCAGCCTTCTACATCTTATATGGGGACCATGCCACCTACTCCCACCAACACAGACAATCCTGTCATTGCCTCACAAACCTCATCTACAACATCCCCTCAAAAAATTGAGGCTAGGTGTTTTTCCTATATCGGGAAGGCACTCAAGGCACAAGGAGTACCTACAAAAGCTCGGGAACTTATCCTTCAATCTTGGCAAAAATCAACAAAGTTGCAATACAACCGATATGTTGAACAATGGATACATTTCTGTGGGAAATTCCATGATCCCACTCAAGCAAATATAAACCTAATTCTAAAATTTCTTTCACAATTGTTTGAAAAGGGGACTCGTTATAGTGCTCTAAATACAGCTAGATCTGCTCTTAGTACTTTTATTAAACTTTGTAGTAATACAGATATCCATGATAATGGACACATTTCAAGATTTATGAAAGGATGCTTTAAGTTAAGACCAACTTTACCAAATATACAGTTATTTGGGATGTTGACATTGTACTACGATTTTTTCGACAACAAAATTGTGTCACACTATTACAACTATCACAAAAATTATGTATGTTGTACTTATTGGTAACAGCTCAACGCTGTCAAACTTTACACTTGTTGAATTTGAATGATGTAGAATTTAATTATGATAAGAATCAAGTGACGATTCAAAATAGTTCCATTCTGAAACAATCGAGACCAGGTTTTCAGCTACAAACAGTCAATTTAGTTAAATTCTCTGAGGAAAAGTTATGTTTTGTTAAGTGTTTAGAGGAATATTTACTAAGGACAGAACCTCTAAGACAAAGCGAGAGGTTAATTATTAGTACAATGAGCCCTCATAAAGGGGTTTCTCGCAGTACAATTAGTCGCTGGATAAAATCTGTTATGCAAAAAGCTGGATTAGGGAATAACTATGCTCCTCACAGTACTAGAGCTGCCGCTACATCAAGGGCAAAACAAACAGGGGTGGATCTGGGTACCATCATAAAGACTGCAGGCTGGTCAAATGCTAAAACATTCGCCCGCTTTTATGACAAAGTCATTGAAAACCCAGCAACAGTTCAAAAGGCAATCATGGCGGGAAATTAATGGAATGTGATGGTTGTACATATGTATGTTTCTTTTATATGATTTCTACTGATGATGCTGTCTAAAGCTTGTGTAAATAAATATTTAAAACATCATTGGTTAGTTAAAATTGTAATTTCAAAATACAAGCTCTCAAATCTCTGTGGGGCCCATCAAGGGTTTATGGGAAGTGAAATTGAAAAATTAACCAAGACTTACCTTCGAAGATGGGAAGTTGAAGGTTGATTCCAATTTCACTGACCATAAACTCCTTGAGGGCTCACACACCCTCCCTAAACCCACCCAATGGGGAAAGTATTTCGAAATTATCAATAGATGTAATTACTTCTAAGCTCTATAAGTGAAATTATCATTATATAAAATAATAACAACCAAGTTCGATAATAATATTGCGGAACTTGGATTTGTTTATCTCTAAAACCTGATTACTGGCTGCTGGATTGCTGCATTATCTCTCTCTGTGTGAGCCCTCAAGGAGTTTATGGTCAGTGAAATTGGAATCAACCTTCAACTTCCCATCTTCGAAGGTAAGTCTTGGTTAATTTTTCAATTTTATATAAAATCTCTTAGTCCACATTTTGTATATCTCTCTGGAGAGTTAAATAGTTGCAGAGACAACACAAACTGGGCTGATTTAAGCAATATCTGAATTATTCTCTACAGTATCGTCTATTTTGAACATGAACATAAGGAAAGTGATAACTTCCTCACCTCTACTATTACATTCAGGTGTTCCGTCACACTTCCATTTTTCACAGCCCTCACCACGACGGTATGTGTTGCATGTACACGTCTGTTCTCCAATATTACACACACCATAGCCTGAACAGCTCTCACCAACACCAGGGCAGCCTCGAATCTCGCATGTCCCACCTGAAACAAAAATATAGTGAAATCATATCACAATCAAATCAGTCTGCTGGTTAAAATAAGAATGCAAGCTTATTTTAACTGCCCAATAGTTGTACTATTGCCCATAAATCACACACAATTAAATATCAACTACTTAATGCAATAAAACTGTATGTGTCAATACAATGTATTGAAATATACTGTTTTTACACTAAGCCACTGATATTTCCCCTTCAACTTAACCCAGAATGCTAGATCACATACACATGTATTGCTTTTATATATTCTATGAAAACAAGAGGCCCAAGAGGGTCTGTATTACTCCACTGGCTTTAACATCTTTAGACTTTCCTTAAATAAAGCTTACTTTGAATGAAAACAACTCTTTGTAATCTCTTAAGACCTTTTTTGTAATGATTAATTGGGTCTGGCCCACATTGCACCAAAATACTCAATCACCATTAACCTGCACACCCTTTACGTATCTTATCAAAACACAAAGGTAATTGCAATTATTAGAACATTCTAAACACATTTTCAGCAACAATTTAAGTAGAGGGTCTGTCATGGAACATGCATACCAAGATTCATTTAAATTAGTCCAATTGATTGGGAGAACATTCATGCAAAGTTTTGTTGAGTTCAGCCCAATGGTTTTGGAGAAGAAGATTTTATAAGATTTAATAGTGAAAAAAAGCCCCCCTAGCCACCCCATCCCACTCCCATCCCGCACCACCCCCATAATTGGGGTAAATCAAAATTTCTTTAACAGTCAAGTAATGGTCACACAAGAAACATCCATTCCAAGTTTCATTGGAATTGGACCATAGGTTTGGTATGAGAACAGATTTTAAAGGGAAAGTAAGCCTCCCCCTGCCAAGCCCATATTTGGGGGCCAATCAAAAATTCTTTAATAATTGAAGTGAAAGGTCACCAAAGGAACATTTATGCCAAGTTTTATTGAAATCTGCCAAGTGTTTGGGTGGAGAAGATTTTTAAAGATTATTCATTGAAAATATCCCCCCCCCCATTCCACGCCCATATTTGGGGGTCAACCAAAATTTCTTTCACAATCTTAGTAAAGAGACACCAAAGATATTCCATGCCAAGTTTCATTGAAATCAGCCCAATGGTTTGGGAGGAGAATATTTTTAAAGATTGTACACTGAAAATACCCCCCCCCCCCCTGCTATGCCCATATTTTTTTTTGGGGGGGGGGAACCAAAATTTCTTTAACAGTTTAACTAAAGGGTCACCAAAGGAACATTCTTGCCAAGTTTCATTGAAATCAGCCCAATGGTTTAGGAGGAGAAAATTTTTAAAGATATTTTAGTGAAAATAAGCCCTGCCCTATCATGCCCATTTTAGGGGGTCAATCAAAATTTCTTTCATAATTTTAGTAAAGGGTCACCCAAGGAACATTCATGCCAAGTTTCATTTAAATTGTCCCAATGGTTTGGGAGGAGAATTATTTTTAAGTTAAAGAGCCAAGATATTTAAGTGCAAAAATGCCCCGCCCTGCCACGCCCATATTTTGGTGTCAATTAAAATTTCTTTTCAATTTTATAAGAGAGTCACCAAAGGAACATTTCTACCAAGTTTGGTTAAAATTGTCCCATTGGTTTGGGAGGAGATGTTTAAAGAAAAAGTTAACCCACGGACTAAAATATGGACGCACTTACAACAGAAACACCGCCATGACAATAGCTTGCTGGCCTTCGCCCAGTGGAGCTAATCACACTGTAGCTTACAAGCACCTCCAATTTAACAAGAATATCATATATATGTACCTTGTGGCTCTTTAACTTAAAATCCTGGATAACATACACATGTTATGACATGTTATATGACCATCACTTTTAGATCATATGCTATGTTACATATAAAACATTTAAATTACCCCTTGCCCCTCTTACTTACCCCAGAAAGCTGGATCACATACACATGTATTGTTGTTACAAGTTCCATGACCATCACACTCCATATCACAAGCTCCTCCCGTGTAACAAGGGTCACATATACATGTGCCGTCTGCCCCTTCCGTTCCATGTACACACTCATATTGACACTCAGAGCCAATATAACCAACATCACAATCACAAAGAGGTATGGGTCCGGTGATATTACAAGAGCCGTGGTTACTACAATCGGGTGTTCCAGGGCAGTCCGCTTCATTACAGAATGTTGAATTGATGTCCCAGCCTTGGTCACAGTCACAGAATTTCTGGAAAACATTGTTAAACCTTCTCATTCTAATTTTATTTGTTTGAATTGGGTTTTACGCCCCTTTTAGCAATCTTTCAAACAGATTGGTGTGACTGGAGTAACTTACAATTGATTAGTGCCATTATATTCTTACAGGCCTCCAGCTGCTATCCTACATAGGTCTATGATTATCAACCCATTTGTGGGAGACAAATAGTTAGATAGGAAGAGCATTGCAGTCTGGAAATCTAAAGATTGACTGTCCACAGCCCTACCAACTGATCTGTCATGGTGGTCCTTATTATACTGAACCTAGAATGATCCTGCTTTGGCAGGAGATAGTGACAAAGATCAATCTGCACAATTGTGCAGACTGATCTTAGTATATTCAACATGATTTTCCTGTTTAAATCAGAAAATTTTCAAAATTATGTTTTAGAAGTAAATACTGACATGCAGTTTGCCCATCCAGTGCTTTTAGCACTTTGATTTTGCCAAGGTTTTAATTCAGCATGATAAGGTTTAAAGAGATATGGTTATCAGCAAGTCCAGTTATTAATGTTTATTTTTTCTCCAAATTTTCAAAAATAAGAGGAGCCCGGCATTATGGTGCCTGGCTAAGAAAGAACACCAAAAAATTAATTTTATATACCATATTGCAAGAATCACAGAATTGGTTGTGCCAAGCAATTTCTTCCTTTTCTCTTAATGATTTCTATTCATATATGAAATTTAATTTTCAATTTATTTGGTATATAGTCTACGAATTCTTTTAATTCTAATCAGCCTAAGATTCTTTTGTTCATCAAAAACAGTACAGTAATTAACTTAAAATTTAAGACACACAAGGCATACTATTTCATAATATTTGTTCGAACATTCATTGAGAGTGGAATCGAAACATGTTCATACACCCAAATGAGGCTTCACAAATAGCAAACATTGAAGACCCAGATCAAATTGATTCTTCAGGAGCAGTTTGATCTTGACTACAATATTTGCTCAGTTGAAGTTAAAAGTTTAAAAAGTTTGGTTTATAGTTTTGTTTTACGATTTACCTATTCACACGACTTTACTCAACTTAACACTGCTCAGACCCGTCAGTCTTAAATCTTTGTGTCAATATGGTACTTACAGCAATACTATTACACTCTCCATGCCCACTACAGCTAGACAGATAACCTGGACACTGGTTTAAGTCACATGATTCGCCCCAGTATCCGTGGAGATTAAAACCGGAGCCGTCACCACATATACATGTATCAGTCTCGTTGTCACACACTCCTTTATTGCCGCATTCAATATCACAACTTTCACCAGAGAAACAACTGCTACTGCATACACAGTTACCTGTACAAACCAGCAGACATATTCAATAATTTGATTCAAAATAAAAATTCTAAGATATTTCATAATTTATTAGTGAATTAGCTGAAGTTAAAAGGTTTTAAGGCAGCCCAACATCAAAATTCAAATGATCTTTTTCCATCCTTCATATAAATAATTCCAATCATAAATTTATGTATGAATCTGCTTTGCATGTTAATACAGTGTTATCAGATTTTTTCTTAAATACCTCCATGAATTCCAAAAATACTCCATTCATGTTATGAAGCAAATTAGTTAGAACTTTGCTACAAGGAGACTTATTTCTTAAGGAACCACTATGTGCCCAAGCATACAAAATAGCTGCATATTCAAAGTGGAATGGCATCAATTCTTCAGCAAGTCAGAATGTATTAATTTAACTGGACACAACCAAAACTAAATCATTCAACATTTATACAATAATCTTACTATAAAATCTTTGATTCATTTTAAACAGCACTTTCATATATCAATATCTTTATTTTCAACAGAGATTTTGAAATTTTTTTTACTTGAGGTCTGAAAAAAAAAATTGGAATATCAAGTTGGATTTCACAATTCAACAATAAATCTGAACCCTTGTCATGCTGGGCCCGTAATATTCCAGCTTAAACAGGAGGCATAGACAAAGATCAGTCTGCACATATGTGCAGCCTGATCTTAGTCTACACCACCTCTTTGTCTTATGCCACAATCTTTGTAAAGATGTAATAATTTTCAAAAGAAGCATTGGCATACATTGTCATCTTTCAGAGCCTTCAGTACTTTGATTTGCTTGCAATATTTCAAAGATTTTTTATTCAGCATGACAAGGGTAAAGAATGCCTTGAGGCATCTTACCACTGTCCATAGGTTCTTGGATCCCATTACAAATTGTGTTACAATCCTCTCCCATATAACCTTCCTCGCAGTTAGAGCAGAATGGGAAAATAGTGGACGAATTACAGTAACCCCGACCTGAACAGTTGTTAGGACAGACAGGGGTCCAACAACCATCACCTTCCCACCTCTCAAAACAGGAACATGTACCTGGAAACATTTATAAGTTGTAGTTGATACTTATCCTGCTAAAGTTAGATGAAGTTACAAAAAAAGCCATTTTTACATAATAAAGATTGTACATTGATCTCATTATAAAAGATCATTTTTTTTTAATTCACATTAATTAAAAAGAAAGAAGGAAGTGAAGGCTTAGATCATACTGCATCACATGTATGCAGGCTGATCTTAGTCCTTACTGCTTACTTTAGATAATTGAGATCATCCAAATGAGTATTCAGTAGTGGTTAAATATAGAAACAAGACGTGTTAGTGAAAATATCTCAGAGTTCCATTACTCCTTCTTATGTTACTCTGAAAAAAAGATTGTAAAAAGTCATACCATTCTCCATATGATTTGAAAAAGAAAATAAAAGAGACTCTTTGGAGCAAAGACAGCCATATGATTTGAAAAAGAAAATAAAAGAGACTCTTTGGAGCAAAGACAGCCATATGATTTGAAAAAAGAAAATAAAAGAGACTCTTTGGAGCAAAGACAGCCATATGATTTGAAAAAAGAAAATAAAAGAGACTCTTTGGAGCAAAGACAGCCATATGATTTGAAAAAAGAAAGTAAAAGAGACTCTTTGGAGCAAAGACAGCCATATGATTTCAAAAAGGAAAATTAAAGAGACTCTTTGGAGCAAAGACAGAATCTTTTCTGATTTCATTTCAATAGCAAAAGTCATGAGATTTCAACAGAAAGGACATTCAGAGCAAATCATTGGTGGATGCCCAAAATGTCATAAATGCATCTAATACAGTAAAACTTATGTTAAGCGACCACTTAAGGGACCGCCAAAAAAAGGTTGTTTATGGGAATAGTCGTTTAATATGAAATACTGTGATAAATGTGACAGTTCATTTTGATACCACTTATAGATTGTCGGTCAAGTCGTACGGAATCTTATGATGTTCGAACCCATTAGAATCGTCTTATTGAGACGATTCTAATGGGTTCTAACAGCATAAGATTCAACAATAACCAATTTTTCGATAAGAATGTCCTCTTTTCAGAGATTTTGATTACGGTGAAGGGACTTTTTATGGTGGTTGCTTAATACAATTGGTCGCTTAATAGACGTGGTCGCTCAAGCAATATCGACTGTACAGATGTATTAGAAGCATTTCGTGACCCGTTGAAACTGTTCACTCAATTTACAATTGGATGAGGGAGAGTAAATGGTCAATTTTGAAGCTTTCAATACGAGATAGGCTCAAATCAGAGCAGTTTAATTCAGATTAGTTTTTTTTAAACTTCAACATTTTGTTCACTCAGCGCCAAACAGCTCTAACTGCCCTTTTTTTTTAAAAGGCAGTTACAAATGGTTCTCACTGAGCCATAAGTTTAGCAGATTTTCAAAGAATAAAGTACACACTAAGACCTACCTATAGTTGTGGGATCTGGGGCAAAGCAAGAACCACGACCTGAACAATCCTCATCATTATTTGAAGGACAGCTGGCTCTTTCACAGTTAACACCTGTCCAGCCACTGGTTCCACAATCACACACGTCATCAACACAGGTACCGACCCCTGAACACATGGAATCACACTCAACACCAGAATAGCATGGGTTACATAGACAGAATTCACTAGACTGGTCACCCTCCACTTCCTGTAGGATGGTTCCATTCACACATTTACCACTACAATCAATACCAAAGTATCCCAGACTACAGTTGCAGTATGGTTCATCAACAGGTACACATGATCCCTGACCAGAGCAATCATTTGGACAGTTGACGATATGACATCCAACTCCTACCCATCCAGAATTACATGTACACTTGTGTGTTGCAGGGTTACACTGGCCGTGTCCTGAACAAGAAGTATCGTTGCCAGGACACTGATGAGATTCACAGTTTTCCCCGCGGTATCCATTAAAACCACAGTCACAGGTCCCATTTATACATTCCCCTTGGTTATTACACTGCAGGTCACATGCGTCTCCGCTGTAACATGGGTCACAAATACACTCAAATGTCTCCGGGTTTTCAACACCATATACACATCTGAACTGACAACGATCACCGATATATGGAGGATCACAATCGTAACATCGTGGGAACTCGTCACCTTCTCTTTGTTCACATGTTGCGTTGACATCTTGCCCACTACCGCTACAGTCACAGTCTGGGGTCTGACATCCATTTCCTTTCCATCCCAGATCACAATCACATTCCTGTGTAGCCTGATTACAGTCCCCCTTATTCATACAGTTAAGTGGCCAACCGGGACATCCAATCACATCACATTGGGCTCCTTTATATCCCAGGTCAAAATCACAGACACAAGTATCATCTTCACAGATACCTCTGTCATTACATATTGTATCACATTGTATACCTGTATGACATCAAATATCACAAGTTATAATATGACCTATGGCCCCAGAGTGAAATAACCCCGTTGAATATTTTTTATATTACACGGGTGTTATTACACTAGTGAAATAACTATGCAAATGAGCTTAAAATGAAGAACAATGTTATATTTTTGTTTGGAAAATGACGTCATATTGGATCTGCTGATGTCAATTTGCAAACAACATTATCGCAATTTTCTCATTTTATCACCAAAATTCAGGTCATGTTATAAATAGAATATCAAATTTGTGCTCATCAAATACCAAAAATTATTAAACTCGCCTTCTCGCACAGCCTCATTTTTTTCTGTATATAGATGACTTGTTTAATAAATTGGGTATAACATGACCACTCATTCAATATCCTCTATATAAATTGATGTTTATAGGCACTTACAAAAGTTTTGTGCTGACCCCTAAAAAATTAAGTATGATAAAACAAAGTTTTGATCTGTAGGCACCACATGCAAACCAGATTGTAAGATTTTGAATTATGAAGAGGAAAAGAAATCAAAACTAGAGGACAATTGGACCCAAGTCGCTCATCTGAGAAATTAGCTTCATTACCTTGGTCTATCTAAGTAACCATAGAACAAGAGATTTTACATATTCAATCTTTTCAGCTATTTGTTAATCATAACTCTGCCTTCAAAATGTGGCTGAAATTGGCAACATGGTTTGGCAATGTTACCTTTTAACTATTTTCGGAGGGCATCAACTAACATGTATTACTGACAGAATTGTTTGAAAATGAATAAGTAGCTCCGAAATAACATTTGAAATCATCCAAGATCTACACCCTACATCTGCCCCTGGTAGCCCAACAGCTATGATTTTATCATTTTTCACAAAGGTTTCTGAAGTGATGATCCATACCAAATGTAAAGGCTGTTAGCAACCTGGTTCAGAATAATAATAATTTTTTAAAATGTCTAATTTGATCCGAGCCTGAACCCCTCTCCCCTGGTGCTCTGACCTTGGTGGCCCAATAGTCATGATTCCAGCTAGAAGGTCTATGAGCTGATGTTTCATGCCAAATTTCAAGGCCACAGGACTCCTGGTTCAGAAGAAGAATATTTTTTTTAAGAAAACTAATTTGAGCTTGCTCCTTCTGACTCCCTACCAGATCAAATTTCATAGCTCCTGGTTCAGAAGAAGAAGAATTTTAAAGATTTTCTTAAAACATTTCAATTTAGATTGCCATGGCAACCAGAGTATTCAACCAACTTTAATTCTTTAAGCCATTTTGGAAGAGGACTACCAAATAAATATTCACTAAAAAATTGGTGTAAATTGGCCCAGTAGTTTAGGGGGAGATATTGCTAGAAGAAATTGTTGACAGATGCCAGACGACTGATGACTGACTAAAGACGGACAGATGTTGGTCACAATAGCTTGCATGAGCACTTTGCTAGTATATGGTTATAATTCTTTCTGATTTTAACATAAGTTTACTCCATCTAGATAGTGAATAACATTTCAAACCAAGATACCATTCACATAATTTGTGTGACTTTCTACTATATGCCGAACAGTATAAATTATACATACCAGTATCACAGTCAGTAAAGCACACACATACACCAGTACCATTATTTGTACCATTCACACAAGGTATGTGACATTTTTTTTTTTTTTTTGGTAAATAAGCTTTAATACATACCAGTATCACAGTCAGTAAAGCACATGCATGCACCAGTACCATTTAATTGTACCATTCACACAAAGTATGTGATGTGTTTTGGGTTTTTTTTGTAAGAAAGTTATAATACATACCAGTATGAATGTCTGTTAAGCACATACAAACACCAGTCCCATTAAATTGTACTATTCACACAAGGTATGTGACATGGGATTTTTTTTGTAAGCAAGCTATAATACATACCAGTATGAAGGTCTGTAAAGCACATACAAATACCAGTAACATTAAATTGTACTATTCATACAAGGTATGTGACATGTTTTTTTGTTTTTTTTGTAAACAAGATATAATACATACCAGTATGCAGGTCTGTAAAGCACATACAAACACCAGTACAATTAAATTGTACCATTCACACAAGCCATGTGAAATGGGTTATTTTTTGTAAATAAGCTATAATACATACCAGTATCACAGTCAGTAAAGCACTTACAAACACCAGTACCATTATTTGTACTTCACACAAGGTATGTGACATGGTTCTCTTTGTAAAAAAGCTAAAATACATACCAGTATCACAGTCAGTAAAGCACATACAAACACCGGTACCATTATTTGTACTTCACGTAAGGTATGTGAGATATTCTCTTTGTAAACAAGCTAAATACATACCAGTATCACAGTCAGTAAAGCACGTACAAACACCAGTACCATTATTTGTACTATTCAGACATAGTATGTGACATGTTTCTCCTATACATGATTATACATACCAGTATCACAGTCAGTAAAGCACACACATATTCCAGTACCATTATTCGTACCATTCACACAAGGTATGTGACATGTTTCTCCTATATGGAATTTATCACATTCACAGATAGATGCATCCAGTTCTTCATCATATTTACAGATACCATTGCCTGCAATTATGTGATTAAACAAGAGCTGTCAGAGGTCAGTGAAGCTCCATTATTCCTAGTGCTGGATAGTAACAGCAAGTCAATATCAACATTGGAAATTCAATAAAATGAAGGTCAAGTGAAAATAATCTTTGTCTAGAGGCTGATATTATGATCACAGAAGCATGTGCAAAGTTTCAAAGCAATAGCTTTAGTAGGAACAGAGATTCAACTAATATAAAACAGTTGCACATTAAAACATAACCACGATTTTTAAGGCTGAAAAGAGTTAAAATTCCAATAAATTGAATATCAGAGTAATGAATCTTTTATTGTCGGCTAATATTATGATCAAAGAAGCATGTGTAAAGTTTCCAAGCAACAGCTTTAGTAGAAACAGAAATATTACAGATGTACATCAGTTGCATGTAAAAACTTAGCCAAGATTTCTAAGTCCGAAAAGGATTAAAAATCCACTAAATTCAATACCAGAGAATTGAATCTTTGTCTAGAGGATGTTATCATAATCACAGAAGCATGTGCAAAGTTTCATAACAATAGCTTAACTAGAGTTAGAGATATAACTTATGTACAACATTTGCATGTAAAAACTTAACCAAGAATTTCTGAGTCTGAAAAAGGTTAATATTCATTAAAATTCAATATCAGAGTATTGAATATTTGTCTAGAAGCTGATATCATGGTAACAGAAGCATGTGTAAAGTTTCTTAGCAAAAGCCTAGGTAGATATAGAGCTATAACTGATATACAAACTTATGTGCAGGCTGATGTTTGTCTATAGCTCCTGCAAAAGCAGAAATATTCCGGGTTCACCATGACAAGGTTAATTATTCTGATACCTACCATGACAGTCATCTTTACAGAGGGGTATGCTGCAGTTTTCCCCGTCCCATCCAGCGTCGCATGTACACGTCATATTACTGATGCAAGATCCATGGTCACTACACATGGGCTCACCAGGACAATCATCATTCTCACAAAACTCACCCTCATACGCATTACCTGGAGTTGTGGTGAACATAAACGTAAAATTTAGCTTTTCTTTAATGCTTTTTGTCGGATTATTCAGAAATGACAGTAGATCATTATTTGAGTCTGTACCTAATATTTCCAACGGTTTTAAATGTTCATGAGGTGCAAAAAATAAGTAGCTTGACAGCCAGATACTGTAAATGTAGTCACCTGGTAGTCTACAGATACTTTGAGACCTTATCTATCTACTAAATGCATAGTGAAGACTCTGGTCAGACTGTGTGGATGCACAGGCTGGTCAGAGTCTTTGCCTTTCGCATATTTGTAATTGTTGGAAATCTCACTACTAAACTAGTGAAATTACCAAAAACTTGTACCCTGCTTTCTTTCATTTCACCCGTTTTGATGTTATCTAAGTGGAGCCGAGTAAACAAATGAAGTCATGACATCACATAGTAATCAAATGCAAAATTATATGCTTTAAGAAAATTTTGTACTAAAATTTCCTAATTACATATCATTCCAACTAAATAATCATTTTCATGTAAAATCAAATGATCTTTCAATTCCTACACAATAAAAGCTATATTCTCATGAATGGCTTCAATAGGCTTGTGTCAAATAGTGGTAATGAATGGTTAAGGGCAGAACAGCTGTAACTGCTCATAAAGATATAGGCAATAACAACTGTTTTGTGCTCAACAATCAAGCTGTAAGCGACAAACCATTAAAATTAATTACTCGGTAAGCACTAACCCTGTTCCTGGTAGCATTGACAAGTTCCGTTATCACATAACCCGTGATCAGAGCATTCAAACTGACACAAATCTCCATTAAAACATGAGTCACAGCTGCAGTAACTGTCTCCGTTCTCCTTGAATAATACCGTCCCATTCTGGCATAACTTCTCACATTCATATCCAAACCAGCCCTGTAAATATAAACCCAAGTTTGGTAATTTCAGGTGTGTGGAAATCCAAAGACCAACTTGTCTGACATGGGCTTTTCTACCTGCAGACAGGTACATTTTTCAAGGCCACTTGTCCATGGACAAGTAAATACCAGGGCAAATCTTAGTATGGCAATATATAGATCAAAGAAATTAATAAGCTTATTGTTGAAAACTCTGTTTTTAATGAAGCACAAGCACATTTTGCAAGGCCACAAGTACATGGACAAGTAAATACCAGGGCAAATCTTGGTATGACACTATATAGATCAAAGAGATTTATAAGTATTGTTGAAAACTCTGTTTTTAATGAAGCAAAAGCACATTTTGCAAGGCCACTTGTACGTGGACAAGTAAATACCAGGGCAAATCTTGGTATGGCCCTATATAGATCAAAGAGATTAATAAGCTTATTGTTGAAAACCCTGTTTTTAGTGAAGCAAATCCTGGGTCTCAGCATTTACTTATTTAAGAAACAATGTTTTCTCAAAATCTTTCTATTTTTTTTTTTTTGCGGACAAGTTCATTTTGATCCTGGACAGGTAGAAAATCACATTTTACTTGTCCATGGACAAGTGTGGATAATCTGTAATTCCACACCCCTGGTAATTTTGCACATCGTCTATACCTGCACACCTTTATGGCATCATATAACAACAGAAAATGGCAGATAACCTCAGAGCCTATCAACCCCTATTTACTTTAAAAAACCAAGGTGGCAGATTGTCACAAGATAGGCCTGTTGCAGTATTGGATTCCAAGGTATCAAAAACAACTAAGAGAAATTACTCTAAGATTAAGCTAGATAGAGTTACAGTTCTTGCGCACTACACTCTGTAAATATAAGAGGAATATAAATGCCAAGTTTCAAGTCAATCGTACATAATGGGACAGAGTTATGCTCCAGACAAAGAAGTGGAAGCTGCCAGCTGCTGAACGGATGTTCCAATAATATGCGAGTCTTTCAACATGCGTATTAAGTGATTTTACGATCAAGAACATATGAAGATTTTAAAATATGTTGATATTTGAGTTACATCTGTAATTTTCTTTTTCATTCTACCAGTTTTATAAGCAATGCAGCTTGTTTCATGAAGGTTAAATGTGGATATCTACTAACTTTCATTTGAGTGATTCCTTAAGTGCTCCCATAAAAAATCATTTCAATTAGAAGGAAAACAAAACTTTTATAGACAAACTAATTTCCATATATGGTAAAAATAATGAATACCTTATGAATCACCATGAGGGTGTATATCATATAAAGCTGAAAAGTATTGCGCTTTTATGAACACTCATGCCAATTTTTGGGTATATATTTTTGGCTATAGAATGATCAAGATTTGAGTATGTCATGCCAACAATGTCAACGCCTGAAAGCTAATTTCAAGGTGACTATAATAGCTCCAACTCTTATTCCCAAATATTTTATAAAATAAGTCATGGTGATTAAAAATCTTATAGATAAGTTTGTTTGATTTGGGTTTTACGCCACTTTCAATAACCTTTCAGTTATTTCACGGCGGCTGGAGTACCTAATAATAGATTCCTGGTATTTCTCTCACCAGTACTACCACCACATCCTTTCCTAGCCTCAAGCTTCTATCCCATAAAGGTCTAAAATAATCAACCCATTGGTGAGAGACGAATAGCAAAAAGGATAAGCGCTGCTGGCGGTGATCAACTTATAGATAACATTGATAAGGTAATAGTAACTGAACTTCAATACTCAAAATATCAGCATCTGGCATACCGTGCGGTCTGCCAAAATTATTGTAAGTGCCTACAAGGCACTTACAATAGGTTTGCGCTGACCTCTCAGTATGATAAACGAGAGAAAGTGTTAAAGCAAACCAATATTATACTTACAGCAGTAATATTGCATGAACATTTAGGTTCATTTTGAGACCCGTCACAGAATCCCCTTCCATCCTCTTGAAAACAAGATTCAGCCCCACAGTCGGGTATAGAGCAGTCATGACCTACCCAACCTGAAATCACATTACAAATTTAGTATATGTACTAAAACATTTGTATAATCCACGATTTTTCCCCTGGCAGGATGGAGCCTAAGTAACGGGTCGATGCACTTAAGGTTAAAGGAAATCAGCCTTTATTCATTATTTACTTCTAAAGATAGTCAACATAATTAAATTGAGACCGTAAAGTATAGGTTGGTAACCAAACCCTAGTAACTTCAGCTTGTTCAAGCTGAAGTTACGAGGCTTTGGTAACCTAACGATGAAATATGTTCACTTTCTCTCAGCATGTGAATCCTTTGGTTTAAGGATACAGATTTTTGCACATGTTCACAGTTGTTGCCAACTATTTTCAATGAACACAAAATATTTAAATGTTAACTCGCCAAATCAGTCACGGCTTAGCCCCTGACTGCCGGTTCATTCATAACGCAGAATACATGCCTCTAAGAGCACTGTTTGTGGGTTTTTGCTAAATATATATGTTGCTGGATAAAGGAAAAAGTGCAAAGAGGGGCATAATTCACTCACATAATTTATGCATCAAGATTTATCCTATGTGGTGGTATAGGTTGCAATTTTGAAATTGTGAACATATGTGCCAGGTTTCAAATACTTGCCTTCATTTATATAAGAAATTTCACAAAATTCAAAAGTCTTGCAATGCAACATTAACAATGCCAAGACTAAAGTATTACCTCAAATTGTCTTCAAAAATAGCTGAGCTTACAAATTTATTAGCAATAACGGTGGTTTGGAACTGACCCCTTTTCTATTGACCCTTTTCCTTCTGGATTTAAAAATGGATCCAAACAAATCACCGATCTTTGGGATACTTCAACCAGCTAGTAACAAGTTTTTCAAACAGTAATTGAGTAGAAAACAGGCATTTGAGGCTATGATAAGACTGCAACTCTGGGAAAGCTTATCTAAGTACCATATTTCCCCTAATAATAGTGCCCTCCCTAATGGTAGCACCCCTACATTTCTTACTAAGAAAACCCATTTCAGGTGCCTAAACTTTAGGAACTTTTTGAGAATTGTTCTCTATCTTATGATGAATTTTCTCTAAACAATCATTTATATGATTGTTGAGAGGAAGTCACCTCAAATTAAAGGGAAATGGGCCTAAGACATCAAATTCAATGATTCTTTAAATCAGAAAATGCATATTAAATAAAAGCTCCAGAACCAGCCAATGGTTTGGGCAGAGAAGATTTTCAAAGTTTTAATAGAATTGAAATTCCACATTTCAATTTTCCGCAAAAATAATAATGTCATTTAAAACTGACATCACAATATGTACATTATGATGTCATTTTTGCAGTCACAAAATAGCCTTTCTATTTGCTCTTGGCTCATTTGCGTGTTATAACACCCATGTAATAACAACAAGAGGGCCGTTGGCCCTGGGTCGCTCACCTGAGAAAAAAGCTTCATTACGTAGGTATGTCCATGCAACCACAAAAAAAGAGATTTTCACTTATTCAATCAGATAACATTTGAAATAATCCTCCCCCCCCCCCCCTCTGCTCCTCCCCTGGTCATTATTTATTTAAGCTTTTTTCATAAAAGGTCTGTGATCAGCTAATCTATGCCAGATATACAGGCTGAGTCTGAGACTTTTCTTTGACTGTTGATCAATCCATGTCAATATATAAAGGCTGTAGGGATTCAAAATTCTCAACAAAGCACTCCCCCTCCCCCAAGATGCTCTACACCTGGTGAATCTATACAGTCATGATTTTAGCTAATTCAATTAATGTCCATATGCTGATCATCCATACTAATTTCAAGTCTGTAGGACTCCTGGCTCATTAGAAAAAGTTTAAAGATTTCAAAAATGATCCAAAGTACTACCCCCTCCCCAAGACACTCAGCACCTGGTGACCCTGCAGTCATGATTTTAGCTATTTTTATTAATGTCAATATATTGATCACCCATGACAATTTTCAAGTCTGTAGGGTTCCTGATCCAGGAGAAGAATAAGGTTAAAGATTTCAAAATTGATCCAAAGTACTACCCCCTCCCCCCTAATGTTCCGCATCTGGTGGCCCTACATTCATGATTTGAGCTAATTTATTTTAGATCCATATGCTTATCATCCATGCCAATATTGAAGTCTGTAGGGCTCCTGATTCATTAGAAGATGAAGGTTAAAGTTAAAAAATTTTCACAAAAGTACTCCCCCCTCCCCCCCTGGTGCTCCGCACCTGGTGGCATTACAGTCATGATTTTAGCTATTTTTATTAAGGTCTATGAGCTGATACTCCATGCCAATTTTCAAGTCTGTAGGGCTTGTGGTTCAGAAGAAGAAGAAGGTTGAAGATTGCAAAATTTTCACAAAAGTACTACCCTCTCCCCCCTGGTGCTCCGCACCTGGTGAATCTACAGTCATTATTTTAGCTATTTATATAAAGGGTCATATGCTGATCATCCATGCAAATATTCTAATCTGTCAGGCTCCTGGTTCAGAAGAAGAAGAAGGTTAAAGATAACAAAATTTTCACAAAAGTACTACCCCCTCCCCCCTGGTGCTCCACCCCTGGCAGCCCAACAGATATGATTTTAGCTATTTTCATCAAAGTCTATGAGCTGATCATTAATGCCATTTTTCAAGTCTGTATGGCTCCTGGTTCCAAAGAAGTAGAAGCTTAAAGATTAAAAAATTTACCCAAAGTACTACCCCCTCCCCCCCTGGTGCTCCGCACCTGGTGGCCCAAAAGATATGATTTTAGCTATTTTTATTCAGGTCTATGAACTGATCATCCATGCCAAGTTTAAGTCTGTAGGACTACTGGTTGAGAAGAAGAAGAATTTTAAAGATTTTCTTAAAATTTCACCTTTTCATGGATTTCAATTCTTTTAGCTATTTTTGAAGGGGACCACCTAAGCAACATTTCTGTAAAATTTGGTGTTAATTGGCCTAGTAGTTTAGGAGGAGATGTCGTTTAAAGAAATTGTTGACGGACGCCGGACGCCGACCGACGGCCGGACGCCGGACGAAAGGTGATCCCAATAGCTCACATGAGCACTTCGTGCTCAGGTGAGCTAAAAATATTCAATGGGGTTATTTCACTCCGTCAACCTAGGTCATATTATAAATGTTATATACCTGGTGAACACGTGCACAGATGTATAGCCGAGTTACATTTTCCATGCAGAGAACAATCTGTTTCATTGCCAGGACAACCAGCTACCTCGCATTTTGAACCTCTCCACGACTCGTCACACTGGCATTCACCATTGACACATGTTCCATGGTCGTCACATTCTATGTTACACCCCCTTCCAGTATAACAGCTGTCGCAGACACACTCTCCACTGTCCATTGGTTCCTGTATTCCATGTACGGCGTCACAGATCTCATCACAAGCTGGGCCCATCCAACCAGGATTACAGTTTACACATTTTGGTTCTGCAAAACTTGCATCGCAAGTCCCGTTACCGCTACAATCAGGATTGCCTGGACAATCTGGTAGCTCACAACCGTTCAGTAAAGGATCGACATATCCATTGGCATCAGCCTGGCCTGTCCAGCCTGGGTAGCAATCACAGATTTGCGTGACCGAGTTACACTCTCCATGTCCCGTGCAGCTTTCACCAATCCCAACACAGCCCTGTATCTCGCATGTTGTCCCCCAGAAGCCAGGATCACACACACAGACTGTATTGTTGATGTAACCACGAAGGGAGCACATGGTGTCACACATCTCCCCCACCCAGCCCGGGTCACAAACACAATTCTGACTACCAGGTGGACTCATATGGCCATTAACACACTCCTTCTCACAGGCCTCTCCAAACCAACCATCATCACAGCTAAAAAAGATATATATGATGCCTTATCCAACCCTGTGTTCAGGATGACAAAGAATGCAAACTGATTGCCAATTATAACTGGCTTTGCACATGCTCTTGAGTGTGAAGTGGGGTATAGATTAGCAGTTTGCAACATTTTGTCATGCTGAATGCAGGGCTGTGAAAACCTGCCTAAATAACAATAAAATTATAAATAGACTTAAACTCCATTTTTTAAATGATCCAATTATTCATAAAACAAGAACAATGGGCCAAATTATCACATGATTGGCCCATCACATAGCTGGATGTAAACTTGGGAAGGGGATTTGAATTAAAATCTGAAAATCAACAAAGGGTAATAAACAAAATAATATGTGACCTGTCATGCGAAAAAGGCCACTGTGAACTCAGTAAAATAAATATTTGAAATAGATATTAGGTCCAGCATAGATCAACCTGAGGTGGCATTTCAAAAATTCTTTCACTGGAAGGAAGATTATTCATTTTAGATTCAGAAATTAAGTTAAGTGCAAAAAGATTCGACCATAGTCAGTCAAAGCAATCCTTGCTGTCTGGCTAGGGTCGACAATTTATGCTCTACCAAGAAAATCCCTTTTTGCTTGACTGGTCACAAATAATTAGCTATTGTTCTAATTTAATTTTCTTGTGATCATCAAGTTTGACAACCATGGCTAATATACTGTCAGAGATAATACTCCAGACAACATTCATATCTGAAAATCAAAAAGGGCAATGACTGAAAAAATAAGCCAAGGAGAGACACGGTTTTTGTGCGCTGCACTTCCTCTTTTATTCTTGTTGAGATCTATCAATCAATGAAGTTTCATGATCCTAGCTATCATAGACTTTCAGAGATAACCTCAGGACAGATTTCTGTTATGTGTACATGTATATTTATGGCACATGAATTCGAATTGTTTTCCCAATGTCTAGTTTATGAATTAGACTGGAAGGTTCTGGTCTCTAAAATGTATGTAGCTGTTGTTAGATTTTTCTAGGAATATGACCATAAGAAAGTGATTCAAACTCTGGAATGTTCTAGCGTTCTATGATTTTCTAGTTTATTCTATGGTATAATTTAAAGGGACCTTGAAAATCCTTTTATTCATCAAAGCTCATTTTTAGGTTGTCAGATTAAAAAGGGAAATCTTGTTTTCTTTGATAAAAATGTGTTTCATTCAAAAATGAGATATCATTAGAATTACTCATTGTGGTTCGGGCGGGTATTTTTTCCACCTTGGTGTAATGTTTTAGTAAAAACAGTGGGCATGTAATCTATTATGCTATTTTTAGAGTCCAATGGACTCCTTTATCATAGATGAGAATATCAAGTCTACAATCAAGAGAAAGGTGGCTAAGTTTTTGAGGTTATATTGTGGAAAAGAAGAAATTGCTTGCTACAAGCAATTTCCTCTTTTCCACAATATTCGACTAGTATAAAAATTTGGACTCCTTACTTGTAACTTGGACTAATTGATTATATAATTTGAAGTTCATTTGACTCCTCACATACAGAAATGAGTATCAAACCCTGGCATAATAACCCATCTTCTTTGAAAGGGGGGGGGACATAATAAATTATACAATAACTTGTGCAATACGGATAAAATTACCAAAATCACTTAGTAGAAATACTAAATTTTCCTTTAGAGTTTAATTGAACCAAACAAACTGTAATAACTTACAAACAGAATGGTGTTTCTTCAGTATCATTACATGTTCCTCTTTTCTTACAGTCTGGTTGACCTGGACAGTCAGGGTATTCACAACCAATACCTTCCCAACCATAGATAATCACAACCAAACCATGAATGATAGCAACCAAACAAACAATACCAACTTACAAACAGAATGGTGTTTCTTCAGTATCATTACAGGCTCCTCTATTATTACAGTCTGGTTGACCTGGACAGTCAGGGTATTCACAACCAATACCTTCCCAACCATTGTTACATGTACACAATGGGGTTGAACTTTCACAGGCTCCTACAATGGATTCATTTATATATATCAAATACAAATTATTTATCCTGTGCTGAATAGAATACTCATGTATTTTGTTTTAGTTAATTAATAGTAATCATACATTTTTGACTTACTGTAAAGAAAGGGGACATGAAGCACAAAGTATCAACCTGCATAATTAAAGCCATGATTGACCATTGGTGATAGTTTTAAACTTTTCAAATGATCCCATTTTGTTTGACAGTTCACAATTTTGACCCCTCAAGCGAGAAGAGGCAGTCTGGAACTTTGTTCAATAGTGATTGAGCAGCCTTGTCAGCCAGACAGTGCATTAAAATATTTTCTGAATGGTCAGTCATTATGAGTCAAGAGCTATCTATTGAGTGCATAGTGAATACTCCAAGCAGCCTTGACAGTCACACAGTGCATTAAAGGTCAAATGAAAAGCTCTATTCACCTTGCATTAATACAAAGAGATGTATCAAAATAACCTGATGCAATATTCAAAATGAAAATAGTATATACGATAATGGTAAAATCAACGATTTTCTCTTATCACACCTGTTGCCCGCTATTGAAACTGACCTGTGACATCATTGTAGTTATGATCGTACTGACGGAATAAGCAGATTATATAAACTTACAGATTTTCGTTCAACCTATCACAGATTTTTCACAAATTTGTCGGGAAAACGGTTGTCAGTAAGATGTTGCGGCAAGACGCAAGGGTCCAGAAAATTTAAAATGTCTGGATGTAGCATTATTAATAGTATTATAAAATTACCTTAAGTGACTAAGATCGCGACCCGAAACATCGACTATACACAAAGACATAGAAATATCTTCCGGTGAACTGATTGGTTATTCTTGCGCATGAATTGTCTGGTAACCACGCCCCGTCAAAGGGTAATAAACCAATTAAGGCCTTTTGAAATTTCCGGTGAACTGATTGGGTAGAATTTTGTCAAGTGTCAATTATTTTCACGTATATCATTGGAAAACCACGCCCTGTCAATAAAGCAATATGTAAACAGATGCCATAATTGCTGTAATTAGTAAAATGACTTATTTTGGTGTTCAGTGATGAAAACATTTTGTTGTTGTAAAACGAAAACATCATACCTATAGTTTAAAACGATATTATTGAATTATGATAATGTACCCAATATTTTTGCTTACAAAAAAGGTTTGTTGAGAAGCTTCTGATCAGCTAAAACAGATGTTTCAGTATCAATTTCTAAATTCTACACCAAAGAACGTAAGGCTAGTGCGTAATGAGTCGACCCTAGTCAGACTGCGCAGACCGAGAAGGTTCGAAAATTGTCCAACTTTGATGATTTTCTTTAACAAGAATAATTAAGTTTTTTGTTCCTTACCGCGTAATTAGTAATGTATTATTCGTTGAATAATATCGTCGATGAATTATCAAATCAACGCAAGTACAGCCTTTTAAAGCTATATTTGCGACATTTTGATCAGTCATCATCATTTTCCTTTAGTGCATTTTCTCTGATTTGGCGCATTCTGTCTATCTGTCCGCCTCGCTTTTCCTCTCGGTCTTTTAGTCTGTTTCTCTCACTCCTTTATATCTCTCTTCTTAATATTAGACAAAGTGCACAACGTGTAAATAGTTTTCTGATATCTAAAATATTGTAAAAACCCTTTGTTAAAAAAATGAAATTTCTTCATGTGAACGATATTTAACCTGCTCTACACTTTTAACAGCTTGAAATGGTGAACATATTTTGACATACAGAAATGTTTTGAGTGCCGAAATAAAACAAAAAAGTGTTTCAGAAATGATTTTGAAAATAATGGGCATATTAGAAGAATAATCGGTACAGAGACTAGCACACGCGGAAAGGGTTCCCTTCAGTAAATCATTTGTCATGTGGCGCTGTTATGTAATCGGCAAGATGTCACAATGCTTTCGATAAACAAAACCGCACAGTTACTTATAATTAATAAAAAATTATGACTTAGTAAAAACAAATAATATCTTTCAATGATTCACCCGACATGCCGCCAAAGACCAATTTTCAATAGGCGATATACCTAGACACAACTTTAATTCGACAACAGAATATAATCAAATTTGTATTTATTTTTGTATTCATTTTTTCTAATTATTTATTCATTCGTTATATTTTGACAAATTCAAATAAAGTGAAAACATGGGTGAATATGTGTCGATTAAAGAAATGGGAAAAATCGTGGTAAATGAATATGTACCGACAAATAATTGTAGTTTGAAGAAATTTCAAACCATCTTATTATCTAAGTCCTATTGAGGTAGGATTTTTATTCAGAATCTCAATTTAATTTTGCATAAAATTTTTGAATGACTTTGTAGTTATAGGATTTTGACCGCCCATCAAATGTGTAATGTCAAGCCTATTTTTATGCTTGTTTTGATATCTGTATAATAAACAAATTTGAAGCTAAATAATTTGTCACTGTGATCTGTGACTCTCAATTACCAAAGTTTTCGCCAAATTTACTAAGTAAACAGTCTGAAAAATGCCGACTTAATTTTGTGAGAGAATAACGTTTAGTTGGAATTCATATTTTTAACAAGATAACATCGTTATGTCAACGGCGTGAAATGCACTCTAACCATACCATAGTTTCCGACTTACGGTTATTCGAACCATTTTGTTAGACTCGAAAGTAAAAATCTCAGATTTAGGGTAAAAAGTAAACATATTTGTAGTTTCTGCTTGCTAAGGTTTCAACTGTTCTCACTGCACAAGTTAATAGATATATAACAATATCGAACCTTCGTGTTGTTGGTCGATAGCTGTGATATTCCCGGTGTTCGCCATGTTTATCTTTGAGAGGAATAACTACAATTACGTCACACTCAGTGCGCAAGTGTGAAAATCCGTTTTCGGCCAGGTGAAAATTTCCAATAAATTACGGTCGTACTTTAGTAAATATAATCCTTTTGGGTTTGTGTTTTTCAACGTGGACTTTTTATACCTATTCATTTCAATTAAACTGATGGAAACATATATTTAGTTTTTGTTAAAAAATTAGCTTTTCATTTGATCTTTAAACATATTCTCTGAATGATCATTTATCAAGAGTCAAGAGCTATCTATTGAGTGCATAGTGAATACTCCAAGCAGTCTTGACAGTCACACAGTGCATTAAACATATTTTCTGAATGATCAGTCATTAAGAGTCAAGAGCTATCTATTGAGTGCATAGTGAATACTCTAAGCAGCCTTGTCAGTCACTCAGTGCATTAAACATATTTTCTGAATGATCAGTCATTATGAGTCAAGAGCTATCTATTGAGTGCATAGTGAATACTCCAAGCAGCCTTGTCAGTCACTCAGTGCATTAAACATATTCTCTGAATGATCAGTCATTATGAGTCAAGAGCTATGTATTGAGTGAATAGTGAATACTCAGATCAGTCTGTGCAGAAGCACAGACAGATCCAAGTATGGACATTGCACAAATGTGAAATTGTTGGAAATGTCATGCACTGGCTCAAATATAAAATACATTAATTCTCACCTCTTCCACTGCAGTCTTCACCAAATAGACCCGGACAGCCTGGAATATTACACACACGTCCTTTCCAACCCAGTTCATAGGTACAGTTACAAAAACCAGACGGTCCAATCTTCCCATGTTCTGAACATTCAGAATCACAACTTTCTCCCGTATAACCCTCGTAACATGAACAATTCCCAGAATCCATGGGTTCCTGTATTCCGTACAGACAGACATCGTTACATGCAGGTCCCATCCAACCCTGGATACATGATTTACACTGGGGAGGGCTTGTAGACTCGTTACAGACCCCTCTGTTATAGCAGTTAGGCTCCCCAGGACAGTCAGCGATCTCGCACGCGGCACCCACCCAGCCTGCGTCACAGTCACACTGACGACTCTCTGAATCACAGTCTCCACGGTAACTACATTCAACATTTGTAACAGGGTTGCGTGGACAGCCTGCAATGAAATTAGTTCAGAATCTTCTGTTAACCCTTTCCCGTTTTACAATTTTTGACCTGCCAAATTGAAAGGTTTTGCAAACGAAAATTTAAAGTGCATTTAATTGGAAAAATGACCATTTAGTAGGGTTGAAAATAGTGTGGAAAAAGAAGAAATTGCTTGTCAGAAGCAATTTGTTCTTTTTTCACAATGTTTTCTCAATCATAAAATCACAGGCACATAAAAAGCAGGGATTAAACAGGAAAGGGTTAAACCTTTCCATTAGGTAGTAAGGATTTTTCATCATTGTCATTTTACACTTGAGAAAATATTGTGAATAAGACGATGTCTCCTTCCCCACAATTTCTTCTATAACATAGGATAGTTTTATTTATAATTGCCAATTTCTTCTATTACAAAGGATAGTTTTATTAATAATTGGCAATTTCTTCTATTACAAAGGATAGTTTTATTTATAATTGTACAAACTTTTATTGTCAATTGCAGCCTCTTTCTCATTTTTTTCAACAAAGGTTGTTTAATACCTTATGGTAGTGTCATAAATAGTGGAGTCAAAGTTGATTTATTACAGTACAGTCCTTAATACTTCATTTTTTTTTTTTTCAAAAAAGGACTAAAATTCCTGAAACATAGCTCAAAAAAAAAATCTCATTTGCCTTCTAGAGCTTTTTTTTTTAAACCATGGTATATACCATTCTCAATTGTTTCATATAAAGTCAGTCCATTTAATTAGTGCTTCTTTTTCTTTTAAAAAAATAAACATTTACACTTCGCAATCTCAGCATTATTCTGCTGTACACAAATATGCACTAGGAGCTACACAGCCTACTTTTACTTATGATTGTAGGAAACACATATTTCAAACTGTATGAAATGTCACAAAAATTAGAAATTTAACCCTTTGCTGTTTAATCCCTGCATTTTACCTACCTGTGATTTTATGATTGAGAAAACATTGTGTAAAAAGAAGAAATTGCTTCTGACAAGCAATTTCTTCTTTTTCCACACTATTTTCTACCCTACTGAATAGTTATTTTTCAAATTAAATCCACTTTAAATTTTCGTCTGCAAAACCTTTGAATTTGGACAGGTCCAAAGTTTTGTAAAACAGGAAAGGGTTAATATACACAAAATTCAAATTCAGTAGGATATGGGCTAAGAACCACTTACCTGGATATTCACACCATTCCCCTCTCCAGCCTGACAACGGTGGACAATAGCATCCCCCTGTGGCGTTACATGTGCCGTGGAACGAGCACTCAATGTCGCAGCCTAAACCGTGATAGCAGTCCGCATTACAGATACATTCCGTATGGTTGTGGTTGGGCGTACCATGGAGACAAACATCTCCACATGCTGGGCCCATCCAACCGGCGTCACAATCTGTACAGATGGGAGGGTCAAAGGTTGTGTTACAGTGACCTTGATTGTTACAGTTAGGTTCACCTGGGCAGTCTGGTAGGGAGCAATCAGCACCTGTAACCAAATAAAAGATCATTTAACCCTTTCCTGTTTTACAAAAATTTTGGACCTGTCCAAATTCAAAGGTTTTGCAGACAAAAATTTAATGTGGATTTAATTTGAAAAAATAATCATTCTGAAGGGTAGAAAATAGTGTGGAAAAAGAAGAAATTGCTTGTCAGAAGCAATTTCTTCTTTTTTCACAATGTTTTCTCAATCATAAAATCACAGGCACGTAAAAAGCAGGGATTAAGCAGGAAAGGGTTAAAATATGATTTCATACGTATTTGATATCCAAACTATGATATCCATAAATGAGTTTAATAAATTAAGAAGAATGGCCTTTGCAAAAGCTTCAATTTTGATGCTTATCCAGATTTTTAAGACAATCAAGACAAAAATGTTAAACAGTACTAGAAATGATCAACACCTATCATTGGTATTCACTATAATGTAATCTTATCTCTTGATTCTCATTTTTTCTTCAAAATGAAAGATGCATTTCCAAAGTCAGATCCTACTTAGTAAAACTAAGTACATCCCTTGGTTTTATATTCATTATTTCATTATTGTTTTATTTTTCATTACTCAAAGTATCTTTACACACAATAAAGCCTAAAAATTAAAACAGCAATTAGTGACAATAACTTTTATAACAAGACTCACAATATGGGAGTGGAAAAAAAGTTGAATAATTTCCATATTGCATAGGTGTTATTACACTAGCTTAATACCCATGCAAATGAGCCTAGATGGTATAGCAACACTATTTTGTTACTGTAAAAATGATGTCATTTCACAAATGGTGTTATATGTTACTTGGAAAATTGTAATTGATCAATTTCAAAAATTTTGTTGATTTATTGCAAAAGTTCAACTCAAGTAATAGATAATTTATCAATTTTGTCTTTATTTGAACTTTTAAAATTAAACAGATGAAAACTCGGCAGCATCTAGTTTTTATCTCTTTATAAATGAGTTGTTTAATGAATTTGGTATGTTATAACCACTCAATCAATATCCTCTATCAATTCAGCACGTCAACTTACCAAACCATCCCACACTACAGAAGCAGTGCCCACTTCCAGTATTACAAACACCATGTCCACTACAATCCTCATCCAATCCAGGACATCCTCTCTCTGTACATTTGGCTCCATTCCAATTATCTCTACAGTCACATGACAGTGTGCCACTATTGTTGAGACATGTTCCATGGTTGTTACACTCGGCCTCACACAGTACACCAACACTACAGTTGTTACACAGACATGATCCTGCAATACACTCTCCAGCCCCGCTACACTCCACAGAGCAATCTGGTCCGGAGTAACATGGATCACAGATACAATATCCACATCGTGAACATTCACCATTTCCACTGCAGTCATCATCTCTGGTACACTGGCTCTCACAATTATCTCCGACATATCCTGGATCGCACTGACACCGTCCCCTTATATCACAGTAACCATGATCCCCGCAGGTAGTGTTGTCTGCACACAGATACTGACAATCATCACCAACATGACCATGATCACACTCACACGCTTGGCTTGTATGGTTGTAATTACCATGTCCGCTACAATAGTCAGAATGAGATTCATGTTTACTTCCAGCCCCACCTGTACCGGCCTGTCCGACACCACCAGTCACATATCTCCGGTGTAATATAGCATTACTAGTGAGATCACGTCCATAAGTCCTTATTCTTCCACCAGCACCACCACCCCCTCTATTGATATTGACAATACCACAGCTTTCTGACCCTGCCCCACCACCAACAGCATGGAGATATCCTCGTCCATCTATAACTTCTCCGTCCACCCACACACTACCGCCTGCGCCACCACCGCCACCACTTCCTGTTGTCTCTCCATTCATCGAGATCTTTCCATCCAACACTGTCATGACATGGACCAATTTTAGAGATGCTCCTCCTGCTCCGCCATGGTTAGTGGATCGAGCACCCCCTCCACTACCCGCCTCACTGGGTGTAACAGCGTTGCCGTAAGCTGGTGAACTGCTACACGAGGAACAACCTGTACAAGATCCACCTCTACCACCGTGACTACCACCAGATCCACAACCATAGCTGGATGATGAAATACAGCCTGCCCCTGGTCCTGTATTGACGGGATATCCTTCTTCATCACCATCTAACACAGCACCCTGTTCTAGCTCAAACCATTGACCTACCAGTTGAGCGGTTTTAGAGACATGACCCTCAGCAGCTCCCTCCATGTGGAAAACCTGTGTGTGAACCTCCATTCCCAGGTCCACATTATATCTGGTCTCATCATATAGAGTTATCTCCCCATCAGTGAGCACTGTGAAGGACGTAAAGTAGTAAATACCAGGATGAATCTCCGATCTAGAACACATGCTCTGTCCAACGGCTTCTAACTGTGTAGACCCACGTGTGTACCAATGTTCCACCCCGACCATACGGCCAGTGTTAGTTGTTGATTGCTCAGTGTACACAGTGGGCGGGAACAAAACTTCACCATTGATGACCAAGTTAGACTGGATAAAGGTGTGAGTGAAGGGTGTTGCAAGTTGTAGAGAAATGTCACTGGGAACTGTTAACGTCCCAGAACCATCCCCTCCTATATGGTCTATAGATGCATCCTGAAATAGGACATTTGAGCTGATGAGTGACATTTCCAACAATTTCATGTGTGTGACAGACATGAAACTAACTTATTATTAACTAATGATGAACTATCTTTTTATCCCTTATATTATGTTTTAGGGGTCAATGAATTTCAAAGCTAACAAACTCTCAACGATATCAAATTTTAACTTGCCAAAGAAAACTTTGACCTTGGAAAACAAAAGATGTTTAATTCAGAGGTTGATTTTTGACAGACAGATTGAGACATTATTTAAACAATATTGAAGGCTCAGTGTGAAAAAGTTGTTACTGCCTATAAACATATAGGCAGTTACAGCTATTTCGAGCTGAGCCATCAATACATGTATACTTATAAATTCAGTGGTTTGTTTTTAAGTAAAGGAATAATTGTTGTATTATTTTCTGACTGCAAATTACCTGTGAGAGGGTAACACAAGCTCCCCTGAGAGGATGGAAGTTTGTAAGATGAGAAACATCCGCCATCGTTGTTATACAAGACCGCCCCGTATTGTCAACCCAGAGTGAGGTCCTGGATGTTAGACCGACAGTAGAGTTGACAAAACTAGTTCCTGGTCCGCCGCTACCTGATGAAGGCCCTGACGATCCGCCCAGACAGGAAATTGTTCCTCTAAACCGTAGCCATTCTCCGAGATTTACACAGATCCTTCCTCCTGAACCACCACCATTTGCTGAAAAGTGAGACAGGAAAACTTGACTGATCCAAATTGATAAAGGTTGAGGACAATAATAGAAAGTGATTTGTAATTTGAAATGAAACTATCTTAAGGTAATGGACCCGTAATAGTTCCACACCATTTCAGAACACATAATCTTTCACAATGTTGACCGAGGTTTCCTAATGAAAATCATTAGGAAACCTCGGTTAACACTGTTAAGGTTCATTGCTACTTAAACATTGCGGAACTATTACGGGTCCACTACCTTATATGATAAAAAAATAATTTTAATACCATACTTTTAAATCAAAATTAACATGCAACATTTAGTTAACCTCTGCTGAATTTGAGCTTTTCAATCCGAACTAGAGCTGTCGCAAAGCAGACTTATACCCCCCACCACAGCTTTGTCAATTGAACAAAGGCTGACTGTGACCTTGACCTATGTGAAGCAAAAGCAAAAGGTCACACTCTTGGGTCATAAGCAGCATTTGTATGAAGTTTCATGATTCTAGGTGGATTGGTTCTTGAGTTACAGTCAGGAAACAAAACGGTGTACAGATGGACGGTCAGACAGACATGGTGAAACCAATATACTCCCCTCTTCTTCTTAGGTGGGGGTAAAAATATTAAGGACCTGTCAAGCAAAAAAGAACCATCTGAGCAGTTTTTGTCATAGTCAGGTTGTATGAATGATCATTCTACCTTCCTGTGAAAGTATTTTTTAAGATGCAACCAGGTTGAGCTCTGCTGAATCCTTTCTCTTTTTTAAATATCTAATTTACGCAATTTCCACGATGGTCCCTTTCTGGTGACATGACATATTTGTAAAAAGACATGATATGTGCGTCTGAGCCTGTGTGTGAGATTTCCAACAATTTCAAATATGCCCAAAGCAAAGACTCTGAACAGTCTGTGCATTGGCACAGTCTGACCAGAGTCTTCACTATGCGCTTAGTTAATAGATAAGGTCTCAAAGTATCTGAAGACCATCAGGTAACTTAATATGTACAGTATGTGGCTTTTTATGCTACTCATTTTTTGCACATAACAAAAAATTCAAATTTTTGGAAATGTCACACACAGGCTCAAATGTTCCTTTTCAAGCAAAGTGTAACATTAAGATTTGTTATTTACCTATTATATCATAATATTGATTAGAGGTTTGATATGCATTTCCACCATGACCTGTTATATAGCCGTATCCTGTCAGCGAGGCTGTTTCTATGACAACCATACCACCACTCCCACCACCACTCCTGTAGTCTACGATTCCTGACTCTCCATTGGACGAGATGATTCCATCATTTATCAGTTTCTGTAAATGATTGTCTTGATCATATACCAAAGCAACCAAAAAAACAACGCAACTAACATTATTAGTTATAAGGTTTCTTGCCCGGGTATATGACGATTTATTCCCGGCTGGAAAATTGATGTCACCCGAGCCGTAGGCGAGGGTTGACATCATTTTTACTGCCGGGAATAAATCGTCATTTACCCAGGCAAGAAACCGTATTACGAATTTATTATACTTCAAAGTTTTAGGGCTAAATATCTGTCTTTTGCCTATTTTAGACGTTCGTATAAACCGATTTCTTTTAAACCACCAATATCCCTTAATGCGCCCCTATGAAAAGTAAACATGTAAAAAGTGACGTCATATATAGTTGTGACGTCACACTACCACACTCTGCGCTATTGTGGTATGGAAGCGTTTGTTGGCTGAAACTGCGAGAAACTTGGCACTTTAAATGGACAGATTTGTACAAATTTAAGGTATTTATTGACATCTATATCATTTTTTATTTGCACATTATTAACTGACATCCTTTTCAACTGTATCCTAGTGTGTATATTCGGGTCGTGTTATCAGCTAAGCGAGAGAAAAATGGCTGCCATTACCGTTTCGATTTATTGTCTATGTTCATGTCGAGGCGCCTTAAGGAAACATTAGAGGTAATACCGGAGCGGCCGTAGCTATCAATGTTTGTCAGGTCAGCATTAACCAATGAAAATGCTAGAATTTTCTTTGCAGTATAATAAAGACTTTATGTTTACAGACCTTGTTGATGACACATGAAAATTCATCAAAAGCCCACAAATGAATTATCTATATTAGTGCAATCATTGTGAGAAGTGAAATGTCATTAGAAAAGGATATGTGAACATTATGTCCTTTCTATTTATTTCATGTTTTCTTTAAATTAGTTCAAATCTATGGTAAGCACTTCAAAAAAGGGTCACTTAACAATAGTTTTTCCCTAATCCCAGGAAATAAACTCCAAAAATACAACCATTACTATTTACAGTTTACAGTTCTATATTATTTAACTTTAGTAACCTTACAATTCTATTGAAGATTTTCGATTAGCCAAAATAATTCTGATCATTTCCGTCAACAAGGTACACTGTCATATTATGACAGCACTATGACCTTACCGTTCCAGTGACGATTTTCAAATAACCTCCACCAGCGCCACCATTACTACCTCCCCCACCACTACCAAGCTCCTGGCTGGTACAGTATACACCTCCATAGTATACTACAGTAGTTGAACCACCATATGCATTTCCACCTGAAATATTACAGAAATATTGAGCATCAGTGCAAAACTAGTGAAAGTAACTATAAACTTACAGTTTCAGAAATATAATGCACTTGACAAAATATTCTCATCCAAATTTTCCAAAATTACAAATGAGCCAGTGCAAGACATTTCCAACAATTTGACATGTGCGGAAGGGGTAAGCATCCTAGGATCCTAGAAATTTATGTGGTCAAAATAAAAGAATACCTGACTGCCTGAAGATACTTTGAGACTTTAGTTATTTACAAAGTACCCAGTGAAGAATCTGGTCAGACTGTGCAGATGCACAGGCTGGCCAAAATCTTTGCTTTGCACACTTTTGAAATTGTTGGAAATGCCACACACAGGCTCAAATAAACATCCAAGAATATTCTAATCTTAAGTGTTAACCACAAGTCAACCAAATCTGATTTTTTACCATTAAGGAATTATTTTGAGGAAATCATCTTGACAAAATGCAGAAATTGGGTCTAACATGTGATTCTTAATTAGCCCAGATTGTTTTTCATCCCATAGAGCACATATCTTTTAATCTTATCATTTTTTTCTGCCACATCTTTGAATTAAGACTAATCTTTTATATGGTTTTCTAGTAATACATTACAATGATTAAATCATAAAAAGCATTAACATTTCTCTCTCTCTCTCATTGTCTGTCTATCCATTGCATAGCCCTTAAAGTTATTAGAGCCAGCGAGTGACATTTCCAACAATTTCACAAAATGTTAAGACTCGGATCAGCCTCTGCAGCTGCACAGACTGATCTAAGTCTTCACTACGCGCTCCATAAATGGCTATGGCCCAATACTATCAGTTCAAAACCCGTGAATGATTTCAATACACTGAATGTTTGTTAAAGCTGGTCAACATCTATTTATCACTCACCATAGGGGTCCAAAATACCCCCCTCCCCACCACCACCAGCATATAGACTAATAATATAATTTATATTATTAGTCTATATGGTGGTGGGGGGGTATTTCCCACCCCTATCACACACACACGTAAAATTGTTGGAAAAGTTACGCACATGCTTATTTTTATTTGGAGAAAAACGGTATACCTCTGGATACAAAGCTAGCTCCACTTCCAGCAATAGATGTAGCTGAGGCCCCTCCAGGTCCCTGTCCAGCTGTAAACCCAGCCCCAGTCGCATCAACATGTCCGCCATACTCCACAATCATGTCCGCCTGCGTCAGTGTCACCTTGTTTGTTTCACTGACCACCTTACCGCCATTCTTCACCACCAGTTTCGTAGATGATATATCAGCATGATATTGATTGATGTCGATAGTAAATTGCCCCTTGTTGTTGACAGTAAAGTTTGGTATGTTTACAACAGCAGCATCAGCCAATGTGTGACCAGTTGTACTAGATATATTGTCAATCACAAACTCAGCTTCTCTCTCTATAAAAAGTTCCTCTACTCCAGTCATCAGACCACCCAACACTGTCTTCTCTGTGATCATTACAACTGTTGTAGGTAGTACTATCTCACCACCAGAATCCACATGGAATCCACATGGTGTCTCTAGGTAGGTATGGGTTGATTCTACAAAGTTGATCTGAAGCTTTTGATGTGTTTGTACTCTGACCATTCCCTGCTTGTTGCCAGTGAGCTCATGAATAATGATATCAATGGTGGATACATTATCTGGATGGTAGAAGTGGACATAACTGTATCCTTCTACCTGGACTTCATCAAACTCGTAGTAGGAAGTAAATGTTTCCATGACAACTGCTGGATTGTTTGTATTACAATCTCCGTTGTCTACTGTCAGCTTTTCATGTTCTGGTTCAATGATGGTATCATTCAGTCTGGGGTTATATTTAAGTTCTCTGTAAGTTGGTCCCCTATCAGACTCGTATTTATACACAGTTCCAGGTCCACCAGCATTTTGATCATTCCCAGAACCACTGATTCCTCCATAAGCCGTGTACAGCCCTCCATATTTATTGGTGGCCTCAATGTGAGCCGCAATTCTACCACCACCACCACCGTACCCATTACCACTACCAGAACCACCAGTAGCCGCCAGTTGACCGTGACCGCCCATATCATATGCCTTGATCATGATGGTACCACCACTACCACCTCCAGCATGGCTACTAGCACTGGTACCAGAAACATCAACTAAACCATCAATATAACATGTCTGACCTACTTTTATGTCAATAAAACCTCCACCAGACCCACCTGAACTACCTCCACCACCACTACCGAGGTCTGAAGGTGTGAACACAGATCCGTAACATTGGGGGTCAGTAGCTCCCCCTCCCACACCACCGTAACTCCCACCTTGAAGACCAGTACCAGCACCAGAACCAGTCTGTGCTGTGTTACCTCTTCCTTGTAAATTCAATAGTCCATTACTTTCTATATCAAGATCCCCTACCTCTATAAATCCATGATTCATCAAGATAGTCCCACCATATTTTAATTCCAAGAAGGCTGCTTTGATCAAGAAATCAGTAGCTATTTTCCTAAACTCTAAAGTTCCCATGTTTCTAACATTGATGGTTGGCAGCACAAAGTTTCCAGGGAGGGATATATTGACAAACTTATTTTCGAGTATGCCAGCAGTTTGTGAGGTGCTAGAGGCGACAATCGACGCCCCGTCCTCAACATACAGGTGATGAACACCAACGATTAGCCCATCAATCTCACTCCGTATACCCTGAAGATGCAGCTCAGTTGGGAAGACCACAGTTGCTCCAGCATCAATCTTGTAACTGACTGGTGCTTCTGTTACATTTGTTTCAGATTCAACATACTCAACATATGCAGTCTGATCAGATCTCATGTGCAGTAGACCTGTTCTGTCTCCGATAAACCGATGGAATACAACTTCTACAGCTGAATCTAGTGGGTGATAAAATACAACTCTACTGTAGCCATCTATCTGTGTCTCGTTGAACTCATAAAGGGTGGTCTCATTCTCCATGACCATGGTGGCTCCCAGTGTGTTGATGCCTACATTGTCCATGTGCAGGTATCTGAAAAACATGATTATATTCATTTCTTTAATGCTTTTTGGTGGTTTATAGAGAAATAAAGGTAGATTATCACTTGAGAATCTCACCTGCTTTTGTGCATTTCAACCTATCTGATGTCATCTATGCAGGGCAAAATAAGTGATGTCACAATGAACATTGCATAGCAATCACATGCAAAATGACAAGCTTTATAAAAATATGTCATAGAAATTTCACATTTTGTCTCATTTTTGCATCAAAGAAATAGAATAATTGTTTGTTTTTCGAGTAAGATCGATTGATATTTCATTTTGTGAACAACAAAAGCTATATGATCTCCTGAAAATACAGCTTTTGTTGTTCACTCAATGAAACTTAAATCGATCTTACACTGAAACAAATGATTATCCTCTATTTATATAGAGAATGATCCTTTGTTTCCATGTAAGCTCAATTATATACCATTGAGTGAACAACAAAAGCAGTTTTCAGAAGTAGTGGAGCCACAAGTGAAAAGTAGCTTTTGTTGTTCACAAAATGAATTATTGATCTTGCTGAAAAAAATTCTTTTTAGCTTTTTTGGATTTTTCAAGATCTACTTCTTCAATGCATAAATGAGACAAAATGTGAAAATTTTAGGACAAATTTTCTTTAAGCATCATTTTGAACATGGTGTCACTTTTTATGCTCTGCTAAAATGATGTCAGATAGGGTAAATTTTTTTGGCTTTGAGTGTATAAAGGCCTAAATTGTCCATGTGAAAATATCTGAAAAACAAGATGTGTTTGTGAAACACAAATGCCCCCGTTACAGCGATCTCTCGATAAGGCAAAGGTTAAGTTTTCAGGTTAAGTTTTCGGACAGACGGACGGACAGACGGACATGAGTAAAACAATATGCCCCCGATCTCTCGATACGGGGGCATAACAAGAAGTTATCCATTTATTATTGATTTAATTCTAGTTATGTCCATCCAGATTTTGAGGATTCCCATTGACTGAAAAGTTTATTTGCCAAAGAAAATAATTTTGAGAACGCAGCTATTTTGTAAGCTTCCACACAAAGTAGTCCCATTAGAAATCTGTTTCTTTATTAACCCTTTCCTGTTTTACAAAATTGTGGACCTGTCCAAATTCAAAGGTTTTGCAGACGAAAATCTAAAGTGGATTTAATTTGAAAAATAACCATTCAGTAGGGTAGAAAATAGTGTGGAAAAAGAAGAAATTGCTTGTCAGGAGCAATTTCTTCTTTTTTCACAATGTTTTCTCAATCATAAAATCACAGGCACGTAAAAAGCAGGGATTAAACAGCAAAGGGTTGAATTACTTTTTGCATACTTGCTTTATGATATTGAATCATAAGATATGAAGAGAGTATTTGGTGTGTTTCACCGCTCTATGAATCTAAAAAGGTAATCACACTCGTGTATGAATCCACCTCGCATTTTCAAAGTGTGATTAGGTTTCTTATTTCATACGGCAATGAAATCAACAAATACTCCTTTTATCTCTGAAATATAGATTTTAGATTGTTTTTTTTCAATTTGATAATAAGGTGATTAAGTTACCCATGCATGATCAAAAGTGAAGAAGGCTTCAAACAACTACCATCTTTTCAAGTTGCTTTTTAATTCTTATGCAATACATATTAAAACACATGTATAATAAATGTTTTTTGTTATATGACCTACATCTCTAGAGTGAAATGACCCCGTTGAATATTTTTGATATTACACGAGTGTTATTACACTAGTGGAATAACTATGCAAATAAGCTAAGAAAGTACAGCAACATTATATTTTCCTTTTTATTGTGAAAATGACATCATAATGCATTTGCTTACCACATTTTGCAAACGGCGTTATATGTTTCACGGAAAATCTTGAATCTATAAATCTGGAATCTCCTCACTTTGTCTCAAAAATTAGAAATATATCATAAATAGAATATCAAATTTGTGCTCATAAAATAAACTTGTCATCTAAAAGGGATTAAAACATGGTGCAGCCTTGTTTTTATCTGTTTATGATGACTTGTTTAATAAATTAGGTATTCAATGACCACTCATTCAATATCCTCTATTAACCCTTGTCATGCTGAACCCGGAATATTCCTGCTTTGGCAGGAGCTATAGACAAACATCAGCCTGCACATATGTGCAGTCTAATGTTAGTCTACACCGCCTGTTTCTCACTTTCAAACCAGAATTGTCAATAGATTTAGTTTTACAAATAAAAATTAACATACATTTGGTAACTTTCAGTGTTTTTTGCCCTTTGATTTTGACGAAAATTTTTAGCCAAAATTTATTCAGCATGACAAGAGTTAATATTGTAATTTTGAAATGAAAGCTTTGCCTCTATCGTTACCTTTTCTTACAACCAATCATTATGTATATGTTTGAGGTAATTGTAAAACAAAGTTTTTTGATTTTGCAGATAAACAGACAGACAGACATCGACAAAAGTAAAACAAAATGCATTTAATCTTTTTAAACTGAGCATAAAAACTGCATAACAAGTTCTTACCTATGATCCACTTCAAAATATGTTGTATTAGTTCCATCTAGGTATTTCAACACTCGATATTCCAGAGGTCTCTTGTTGTTTTTCACAAACGTAGTTCCAGCAGCCCCGGCTCGGTCTACACTAGATCCTGTACTGCCTCCGAGTCCCCCATTGTTCACAAACCTTCCACCAAATGTGTATCTCCACTCACAATGTATGCCTGCTCGTCCACCAGCCCCGCCGCCACCAGCACCAGTACCTAACCCTCCCTCTGTGTTTATCTCACCATGTCCTGTAAAGTTCATACTCTCCAGGAGTACCGAGCCTCCACTGCCACCACCAGCATTCCCCCAAACACCAGGTGTACCCTGTATAGCTAGTAGACCGTGTAACTCAAAGTAGTGACTGTTGATCCAGTGTAGAACACCTCCTCCTTTACCTCCTGTCCCCCCACCATTGCCCCCACCACTACCGGCCTCGTGAGGCCTGAACACACTACCATATGGATCTGTGTGTAGATTGGTATCAGGACCTCCACCATGACCTCCGTGTGAGCCTCCATAACCTACAACACTCACAGTTGACCCACCCCCAGGACCGGCTTCTGCTACATGGCCATGACCATTCAAATGGAACACACCCTCACTCTCAATCCAGGCATATGTAGATTTGATTGTAGCATCATTCATGTATAGATTACCTTGGTATTTAACTTTAAATTCACTCACATCTACGAGTAGATCTGTTGCTATGTCTAAGAACCCTGCTTCACCTCCTCGCTTTATATGAACTGTACTAAACTGGAAATGACCCTGTGTAGTATTCCTGGTGTACACCCTATTTTCTATCAGAGCTGTGTTAGCTGTAGACATAAACTCAACCCAACTGCCATTTTCAATATACAAGTGATGTACACCTGTGATTGTACCTGCAAATGTGCTGTTCGTGCCATGTATATGAAGTTCTGCAGGGAAAATTGCTTCTGCTAAATAGTCAATTAGATAACTGACAGGTGCCTCTGTTACATTGGTCACAGATTCAACAACTTCAACTAGAACTTTCTGGTAAGGTCTAACATGTAGTTGACCAGTCTTATCTCCCATGAACTTGTGGATAGTCATATTTGCACCAGTTACATTGTAAATCCATGCATAGGTGAGTCCTGTGATTTCAACTTCTTCAAATTCATAAGCCACAGTGTCTGGATCTTGGATGAGTGTAGGAGCTCCACGTTTACCTGCATTGTCAGCATGCAGTACATGGTGATCAACTTCTAGATAGGTGGTATTAAGGACAGGGTTATACTTCTTCAACCTATATTCCAGTGGTCGCATGTTCTCCTCTATAAAGACAGTGCCTGCTGCTCCATGGTGGGTATTTGAACTGCCACCATTACCTCCATAATTATGGTATTTACCGCCGTATGAATATCTAAACTGGCAATTGACCGCCACTCTACCGCCAGAACCACCTCCACCATGACCCACACCATTACCACCATGTACAGTAATGGCACCATGTCCTGTAATGTTTAATGTATGTATGACCAAGGATCCTCCACTACCTCCGCCTGAATGACCGCCACTCCCAGCCGTTCCAGCTAGAGATAATAATCCATTCATTTCTAGAAGTTCTCCATTGATCCACTCCATTCTTCCACCACCTGAACCACCAGTGCCTGTACTGCTACCTCCACCACTACCGGCGGTAAACGGTTCATAAATAGAGTTATAGGGCACGCCCCCAAACACATGTCCAGGTCCGCCCCCATAACCACCGTGACCCGCCCCTTCACCTGTAGAGTAGCTATCAGTCAGTGTAGCCCCCGCCCCCGGACCTTCTTCAGCTCCATGGCCCATACCATCCATATTGAACTCCCCTTGACTCTCCACATGTCCGTATGTTGATTCAATCTTCCCAGCATTCATTAGTAGAAGTCCAAGATATTTCACATAAAATTTAGCCACAGATATTACACAGACACTGGTTATGTCTCTAAACTCAGCAACAGAGTAGGCCATAATTCTTAAAATAGCAAAACTAAAGTTCCCTGGTGTTGTCTCCATGACATATTCCCTATTTTCTATCAATGCAGTTTGTGCTGTTGACAGGAAGATGACATCAGATCCACCTCTCACATTCATTACTTCTATACCAGTCAACTTACCACCTATAACAGATCTGGTACCCATCAAGTTCGTTGTGGTTGGGAACAAGGCTTCACTACCATTATCTATCTTAAAGCTGCATGGGGCTACTGTCTCATTAGAGATGGATTCAACAACTTCAATATAAACTTTCTGTCTGTCCTGAATATGTAGTAGACCAGTTCTATCACCATAGAAGAGATGAAAGTAGACTGTAACAGCTGGGTTGGTGATTCCATCATCGTTTGTGGGGTAGTCTATTTGAAGGTTTGCATGTCTTGTCAGGTCAAGTTCATCAAACTCATATTCATCCTGATCCTCTGACAACACAGTATATAGCCAGGGTTCACCATGATCTACATACAGATGCTTGTCAATGTCTTCATTGTCTATTTCAAGATGCCTGTGCATTGCAACTGTTTCAAATTTGAGTGTGTCAGGATCATATTTGACATCAGCGTATTGTGGTCCTCTCTGGTTCTCCTGTAGATACACTGTGCCTGCAGCCCCACCTGGACTAATTCCCAGACCCAGTCCTCCTGTAACATTTAACCTTCCCCTGTATTTATTCATGAAGCCAATATGGACAGCAATTCTGCCCCCTGATCCACCTCCCCCATTTCCCCTTCCTGACCCTCCATGACAATCTATGTGTCCAAACCCTGTAAAGTTGAGTGTCTTTATAAACAGTCCCCCACCAGAGCCCCCTCCTGCATTTCCACTTTGTCCAGCCTCCCCTTCTAGAGTGAGTTCTCCATCTATCCAGAGGTTCTCCCCATTATTCCAGAACAAATATCCTCCACCACGACCACCCTGTCCGTTCCCACTACCACCACCACTACCCATATGTACAGGTTCATACACAGACCCATATGGGGTACCTCCAACCTTGGGTTTGGGAGCCCCACCATGGCCCCCATATGATCCTCCATAACCATAACTCCCAGATGACCCACCAGCCCCTGGTCCTTGCCCCTCATCATGTCCCTTATAGTTTATATTCAGTATACCCAAACTCTCAATAACTCCACGTCCGGAATAGATAGAACCTTTATTCATCCACATTAGACCTTCATATTTCACACTGATCTCAATCAAGAACAGGACAAGATTGGCTTCTGTTTCAGTGAAGATGGCTTCTGAACCTCTCTGTATGGTCAGATGACTCAAGCTTATATTGCCTAAGTTAGTCAAGTGTACATACTGACCCCCCTCAATGAGAGCAGTTTGGGCAGTAGAGGAGAACGAACACTGTGCACCTTCTGCTATAGTTAAATTCTGTACCATGGTCATTAAACCTTTCATTTCTGTCCTCGTACCAAGGATGATGGTTGTTGATGGTAGGATTATTTCAGCTCCGTACTCTATATTAAAACTGACAGGAGCAACAGTATATCCAGCCGTAGACTGAACATACTCCACATACATTTTCTGGTTGCCTGTAAGGTGCATAGAACCAGTCCTGTCCCCATCAAACTTGTGTACAATCAGTTCAGAATCGGCACCATCAAGCCACAGTACGGCATGATTGTTTGCCTCCAACAGGTCAAACTCAAATGGTTCAGAGTCTTCACGCATGATTACAGTCCCAACTTTCTCATTTCTGTTATCATTGTCTATATACAGAGACACATACCCATCAAGAAATTTTACTGTACCATTGACAATTTCTGTCTCTTTATTGGTGACTCCCTGCAGATTTGAATCTGTTATGAAGACAGTACCAGCTGCTCCATTACCAGTGGTAACATGACTAGGTATGCTGGTACCAGCAAATCCACCATATGCGATAGTATCCCCTGAATATTCTCTGAACCATTTCACATGTAGAGCTATTCTGCCACCAGCTCCACCGTATCCGTAGTTTACACCGTTCCCGCCTGTCACATCAATGAGACCGTGACCAGAGATATTCTGTGTTTGAACATACACGCTCCCAGCACTACCGCCGCCACTATTTCCTGATGTGGCATTACCACCGAGACTTTCTAGTACACCATCTTGGTGGAGGTAGCGGTTGATTTCTACTTTTATCTTTCCTCCGCCTGATCCAGGATTTGAACCTCCCCCTCTAGATCCAGTGTGAACTGGGACACGATAGGAACCATAGGCTTTACCTGTAATTATAGAATACATCCATGGCTCAGTGTGATATAGTTTGGTTTAAGGTAGCTGACCCGTAATAGTTCCACAACATTTCACATTTCAGAATTAATAACTTTAACAGTGATAACCAAGGTTTCCTAATGATTCTCATTAGGAAACCTCGGTTAACATTGTGAAAGATCATGTGTTCTGAAATGTTGAGGAACTATAACAATTCCACTACCTTAAAACTATTCATTTTACATCTATTGAGTAACAAGCTCCTACAACTTGGATTCATCCCTTCTAAATTCTGCTTCCTGGACACAAACCAGTACTCGGGCCAAATGGGTGGGTCAAAGAAAGAACCAAGTTCGATAGCTTCCCCTGGACCTCTTTGTCAAGAAGTCAATGCTCTACATATAGACCACAGACACCACACTGTAATACAGTTGTTACTGCCTATAAACAAAAAGGCATGAGCATTCCACATGCTATTAATGCAATCACACAAACAGATAAGAAGATTTTGTGATAACAATTATTGTTATAATTCTTGGCTTCTTCTTATTCTTGGCAAATTCTTTATTGCACTTGTTCGAAGAAACTCATTGCCAAAGTAATATAAATTTGAATTTTTCTTAAGAGATGAGAATTTTCATCAATTATTTATCAACCTCAACAAATATTGCATAACAATAAATACCTGTTACTTTCTGAATATGTCTCTTGTAAAAATATTAACATACATAGAACTAAGTAAAATACATCAATTTTACTCTGAAACAAACACTTATCTTTGTTTTAAGCAAAGAAAATCTAAAGAGAGTGACATGATTAACAGAACATACAATAAATTGGATATCATAGTACAAACCCAAAGAGGCCACTGATGCCAAGGTAAAATTATTGTAAATGCCCTTTAATGTAAAGGCATTTAAAAAATGCTTTGCTCTAACCCATTGAGATGTAATTCAGTTTTTACCAGAAAAAGTTATTATGGCCTGGATCTATAATCCTTGAGGTTGCAGCCTCCACTAAACACTTCAATACCTGTACCACCACAAAAAAAGGCTATAACATCTCCATATTAATTGTAAACAATATCATACAGAGAGGGTAGGGTGGGGTGAACGCCAGATTTGGACCATGAAAGAAGTACAGTACAAATGAGAGTCAGTTTTAATCAGATCTTTAATTGTAGTGGTCTGAACCTCAATCCAACCCTCCATGACCTGCGCCCCTCATCAGCTATGGCAATAACATCTCCATTTGTATTGTTAACATGAACATACAGAGGAGGGGTTTCAAACCCCAGATTATGGATGGAAGAAATACAGTACAAATTGATGGCTCAGCTCATATATTTATAGGCAGTTACAACTGTTTCACACTTAGCCATCAAAATAAGATAAAATATTTACCAGATCTATAGTTGTCATGGTCTGAACCTCCACCAAACCCTCCATGACCTGCGCCACCACCAGCAATGGCAATAACTTCTCCGTTTGTATTGTTCACATTAACGTCTATACCCACAGCTGCTGGTACCGTTCCATTTCCTCCTCTATCTATATATGCAAACACAAATCATTGGATTAGTGAGACTGTTGTTAGTGCCTTTCTTAAGTTAGTCGACCTGTAATAGTTCTGCTACATTTTGGAACTTATGATCTTTCACAATGTTGACCCAGGTTTTCTAATGAAAATCATTTGGAAACCTCGGTTTACACTGTTAAAGTTCATTACTCCCGAAATGTCGCAGAATCATTACAGGTCCACTACCTTAAATACAATTCCTTGGATAATATCAGAGGGGATGTTTAGGATGATAAAACAGTGAAAACTGTATGCAAATTATACCTCCCTTTGCACATCAAACCTCTATATATTTATTGGCAGTACTAGGTTTTACTAATAACTTCCTGCAATTGAATCTATCTCTTTTTCAAATATTAATCTTAAGGAGTTCCAAGATGGTCCCTTTTTGTTTGATGGGTCACAATTTTTAATAAAAAACAGGCTACATACTAGAAACTGTGAGGGTGGCCTCCCCTTCCATCATCAGAGAGTTGGATGTTATTGTGATCTGATTGGCTGTTATCAGAGAGCCAAACTTCATGTGGATATCTGCTGTTTCTAGATTAAAGTGATCTTCATGGTCAATCAGTCCACCTGACTGCATGGATAAGTAACCAAATCCAAGAATTCCTGAAAGTAATATATAAATTAAGGTTAATTAATCTGTATTCAGTTCTGCACATCAGTGTAGGCTGCTACAGCAGAAATATGCTATGAACTTCAGCATGAGAAGGGTTTAACACATATTATTTTGCTGGACAAAAGAAGCTAGGTAGAGTTACGCTTCTTGTGCACTGCACTCCACAATCATGAGAGGAACAAAACTGCCAAGTTTCAAATCAATTGGACAAAGGTGATAGATTTATACTGCCAGACACCCAGACATCTAAGATGATCTTATTATATGCTTGGCCCAAATAGGTACTAAGCTTGGATGCTCCAAATAAATTACCCAAGGTCAAATCCACTTCATGAGTGAAGTCAAGCCCATGACCTTCAATTTCTCTAAGATAACAAGTCTGCCAACATTACTTCTGTGATAAGGGAAATTTTCACTTCAGTTAATTTTCAACCCCGTAACAGAACATATTGGCATCAGCAAATTTAAGCTTGATATTTGAAGGCCGAGTGAAAAAAAGGCTCTTAGTGTCTGTATAAACACTTCAAAATTTTAATGACTTGAACATTGATTTGTTATTTAATTTTATTCATATAAAAAGATAACCATTACTCTTGATTTTGCAAGTTCAATCAGTCACAAAACATTAGTGAAATTAATACTCGTGCTCAAACCTGATTTACAAAACTGTGCAACTGCTCATCTTGCTGATGAAAAGCTCATAGTGTTTTCTGCCAGAGCGCGTTGTCTGTGTTTGTGACGAAAATAAATCATCAGCGATGCAACAAAATTCAGAGAATGTGTTTTATGTGATGCAATCAAAATTGACTTCAAAATATGATTATTGTAGCTTGTATTTAATGGCTCTGACTGAAATTTGAGTCCAGATGTGCAAAAATTAACAAGTTACAGCTAGGGAAGGACTTAAAATCAAGTTTCGCGGTATCAGTCAACCCTGTTGTTGTTCTATTGATACAAACAGTTTATTTTTCTTTGGCCCAGAATAATATTGACAAAAATGTCCAAGCACGAAAGTTTTTTTTTTAAATTCTTTTTAACGCATTTAAATAGAAGCAATAATTTAAAACTACTAATCAAATTAAGCTGAAACTAACATATATTCTAAACCTTCAATATTGCTAAACACAGTTTACAAGTTTAAAAAAAAATGCGGTCTTCTTCTTTTCCAATTTTTCTTTCTTTCGGATAAACATGTCATGAAGTTATATCATAGCGAAAATTACTTACATCAAATTCAAAATTATAATCCTAATCAAAAATATCTGAGTGATAAAGACGCAAGAAAATCATTAGCTTTCTTATCAAATCCATTTTCGATATGACGTCATTCTATAAATTTCTGGGGGGAATGACCTGACTTCAAACACACCACCAAACACCTGGCCTGGTCAAGCGTGTCAGTCTTTTCAAAATGTCACGCTTTTATCTCATGTGAACTCGGCAGCCTTATTAAACTGCATAAATAGTGGAATACTAAACATATAGCTGGCTTTCTATTAAAAAAGGTATGTTTAATGTTCGCTTACCAAATTCACTTCGGTACTTTTCATTCATACCGATCGTTGACCTTTAGATTTGAAAACCAATGATCCTCGGGATTATTAATTACAAAGACGTAAATAAATTTCAAAACTACCTTTTTTTCAATTTTCATACAATAAAAATAGGACCCAGAAAAAAGCAATTCATCAGAATTGGCCAAATTTACATGTATTTATACATGTATATGCGTTGATTCTAATGCCGACAATTAACTTGTACACTTTTGAGATTGGGATACTGACTGAAACATGGTTTTGGAATAATATAAACCTGCTCAATAGCAACTTTTCTTCTGACAAATAGGTGTTGCTAATAAGCAGATTCCTCTGTATTTGGTTGGTTTATTTCTTTAAATTTCAAGTGATTCATTCTATATTTTGGTAGCATAACTCTTTCAGAAAAAATATCTAGATTTAGTCATTTACAAAATTGACCCCCTTAAGTTGTAAATGATCCCCAGAAATTAAGACAGGGGTCACAAATGACCCTCAAAAAATTGATCCTGGCAGAAACACAGAGCTTACCTTCAGGATATATGTATAGTTGCTTATCAACCATTCTGCCATTTGTGGCTGTATCAGATATATACATCTGTCTGTCTTCTTCAATCGTTAGATTCATCGCACCGACCATGTGGCCATCCAGCTATAGGATAGGGTAAAGGCTATGTCAACACATGTAATGCTGGACACTTAATTATTCCTGCTTTGGAAGGAGGTATAGGCAAAGGTCAGCCTGCATGTATGTTTAGTCTGATCTTGGTCTTTACCACTTTACTGACTCCAAATAATTGCATATAGTGCTTTCAGGACTTTGATTTTGAATCAATTTTGTCAAAGTTTTATTCAGCATTGCAATGGTTAACGACTTAAAAAGTTTGAGATCTGAGTGGAATAAGTATGCAAATGATCTTAGAGCAATTAGTAATGCTATTTAGTTACCATGAAAATGATGTCATAATTTATATAAAGTGACGTCAGTTTTAAACGGCGTAATATAAGTTACATAGAAAATTGAAATGTTGAATTTCAAGAATTTTGATGGGTCATATTATAAATGGAATATCAAATTTGTGCTCATAAAATACCAAATTTATTAAACTCTTCATCTACAACAGATAAAAACTCGACACAGCCTCATTTTATCTGTTTATAGTTGACTCGTTAAATATATTTGGTAGTCCATTACCACTAATTCAATACCCCATATTTGTGAAACTAATAACAATTCTTTTTTTAATTTTGACAGATGAATGTCACAGGCAAATACTGAAGCATAAATCTATAAGAAGCCTGAGGGAGAGTGACAAGAACCTTGGTTATTTATAGATTTGTGAAAGTTTGTCATCACAAATTTGTGAAATTCTAAAAATTAAAACTTCTTTCTAAAAACTGTGTTAAGCTTTGAAAATAAGACATGTTATGTAAGTGAAATTTGGTCTTCATGAGCTGGTTTTTAAAAATATCAATCTTGAATTTTAATTGTACTTATGTTAGATCTTGAAGTTTGTGATTTGTGAATGAGGCATTAATTCGCTTTAATCTTTAAACAATTCTTGATTCAAATAAAAATTGAACAAATCCTAGACTTCGCGCAAAACTATTGTTAGTATCTTATCATCCATATGCCCTCGCTTTTTGCAATTCAAGGGGTCAATGCAACACTGTTGTAAGTGTCTATATGTTTATAGTTACTTACACTAGTGTTGCCCTGAACCCTCGATAGTAATCGGTTTCAAATCATAATCGTTTATCAGTTTTTAGTCGAAATAGCACAATCAACTATTGATTGATACAACAAATGGTTCTTAGAAATCATTACAATTCTCAGGTATGATTTAAATCTTCTTATCTTTGGTTTTTGATATAGATATTGAAAAACAATGGTATGTTTTGTATACTTTAGCATATCTGGAAATGGACCTACACTTAACCATCGGCAGTCAGTGACCACAGATGGTTAAGTGTGGGTCCATTTCCAGTGTTGGTTTAGAATAATTTTTTAATAAGTATTTTACCAGAAAATAAGAAGTAATCCAGACTAAATACGTGACATTAATCCTTCAAAACATAAAATGGCTGTAATTACACATTAATAACCAATAAATCAATTATGAGATTTGTTAATCGATTGTTGTCATTGGAAGCCCAAACCAACTGATTATGGATTATATCGATCATTGGCCCATCACTACTCCTCGACATATCCCGCGAAATTTATTAGGATTTTACCTGAAATGCTGGCACCTGAATTCCAAAGACTTTATAATCAGAGGGTAGCCATATTTCTGAGCCAACATCCACATGGAAGTTTGCTGGAGGGAAAGATCGTACAACAGAACTCTCGGAGTATTCCACATAAAATTTCTGACCATCTTGTACATGAATATAGCCAGTCTTATCTCCCATAACAAGGTCAAAATTGGCTGTAGTGATACTGTCATTGCCTGCTTCAATCTCTATCATAGCCTACAATAATAGGGAATAAGCTTTTTTTTGCACATATAAGTAACCAGTATATTGCCCACAAGATAGTCAGTATCCAAGATTGTTAATTAAACAAGCCGATCTTAAACAAGTAAAATATGAATGTATTTAGCAAGCCTCGGCAAGCTTAATTTTTCTACTCTAAACAAGGGTAAGATCAGCTTATCCCAAACAAAATCCACTTACAGAGTCTTTGTCTGACATAAAAAGCATTTTTGTGCTGTAAAACACACTTCTTACTTTAATCATTAAGGAAATGCAGTGTAAATGTGCATTTAGACAAACAAGAGTTACACACATGATTGTTGAGCATGAGGTGTTCAAAATCTAGTTGAGCTCCATGAGTGTTGGTTGGTAGACCTGCTGCTATTTCTGCAACATGTCTGGGGTTGAGATGATCAATGATTACAGGTTTGGGGTCCAGAAGACCACATCCATCTAGGTACAATCTAAAATGGAATAATTTGTGGATAATCAGCCGATTACACAATGGTTAAAAGTCCCTGTTCAATGTGTGTGATGTATAAGTGTCATTATCAACATGAGGTAATAAGCTATCATTTCTGAAACTAATAATATCATTGGTTAACAGTCTATTTCTATACATATTTATGAAGAAGTGGAGAATATGATAGTAAATTCCATGCTCTCCAAGGAATAAAACAAAAATAATTTCAACATATTGACAAGATTCTCTTAAAACAAGTGCTGAAAGATTTCTGAATTTATTGAAACTTTTTTTTTTTCTAAACAAATGTGAAGCAAAAACTAAATGTCTTTTCCAGAGTAAAATACTCCCTTCGAGGAAAAAGACCTTTGTTTGCATTTTTTTTATAAATCATCATAGCAAATTTTTTTCATAAAGTTGATTTACAGAACCCCAAAAATTTACAATAACAACTAACCTGCTCTGGTACACAAACTGATCAATCTTGTCCTCCACAAAGGCTGTCCCAGGGCCAGCTATGTCCCCTTGTTGTGATGTACTACCAGAACCACAGGCCACCAGACTACCTTTATACTCGTTAAACCCTGTACTGTGTAGGGCTATCCTACCACCTGATCCTCCCCCTGCATTACCGTAACCTCTTCCACCGGATGCCGACACTGAACCATGACCTTTTATATGACCTGTACAAAAATTATTCGGTAAAGAGTACTGATAGAAACGTGATATGCCAGGCAATACAGAACCATCTCTGTAATGCTTAAGGTAGTGGACCTGTAATAGTTCCACAACATTGTGATTGATTATAAACAATGTTAACCGAGGTTCCCTAATGATTTTCATTAGGAAACCTTGGTCAACATTGTGAAAGTTCATGAGTTCTGAAATGTTGTGGAACTATCACGGTTCAACAACCTTATAGTGTCAATCCTGATCAGGCTAACTAGGATATAAATTATTTGCACTTACTAATTTCCTGAATCTAAGATGACCTTTCTACTTTCCTGTTAAAGTATTTTTGAAAAAAAAAAAGTGATATACCTCTACTGGTATTGGTCTCTATTCCAAATATTTATTTTACAGAGTTCCCAGATAGTCTTTCTTTTTTGCAAAATGGGCCACATGAAATGAGACTCTGAGTACCCTAAACAAGACGATTTCAACGGGGATAACTCTATATACCCAAATGACAACATACTAATGCAATATCAAAATTTTCAATGTATGTCACTCTTTTTGCCATCAAATGAAAATTTATAAATTTTTCTTTGACACCCTTGGTGAGTTCTGGTCAAACAATTTCCTGTGAATAGTGTGACAATATTAGATGCACCTTTTTTGTGTGAAACTGCACTCTAAGAATGTAATTTAACACAAAATTACTCATTTTACAGAACCATGATGGTCCTAGATCGCTCACCTGAGTCTCTTTGATCCCTGGGACATCACATTGATTAAATAGGCAGATGTCAACAAGGAGATAATTTCTACATAAGATCAATACCATGAAATGTTTTTAGCCAAGAGCAAGACAGATATGCCTTTTTGCTCTTTGCTTCTATGTAAAATGGGATGCACCCGGATGAAGCCCAAATGTGACCCCAGGGTCTTGATATGAACAAACTTGGTAGAGGTCCATTAGATGATGCTACAAACTAAATATGAAAGCTGTTTGCATTCTGCTTTCAGAGTAGAAGATTTGTGAAGATTTTCATTTTTTCACCCATTGTGCTTAGATGAGCTTAAAGGGATGCGCCCAGCTGGTGGAGCCCAAATATGACCCCAGGGTCTTGATATGAACAAACTTGGTAGGGGCCCACTAGATGATGCTACATAACAAATATAAAAGCTCTGTGCCATCTGGTTACGGAAAAGAAGATTTTAAAAGATTTTTGCTCTTCGATTCTATGTAAAAAGGGTTGCTCCTGGGTGGAGCCCAAATATAATCCTAGGGTCTTGATATGGACAAATTTGGTAGAGGTCCACTAGATGATGCTACATACAAAATATCAAAGCTGTCTGCCTTCTGCTTTCAGAGCAGAAGATTTTTGAAGATTTTCATTTTTTTACCCTTCGTGCTCAGAAGAGCTAAAAGGTATGCGCCTGAGCTAAGCCCAAATATGACCCCAGGGTCTTAATAGGAACAAACTTGGTAGAGGCCCACTAGGTGATGCTACCTACCGAATATGAAAGCTGTCTGCCATCTGGTTTCAGAGAAGAAGATTTTTTAAGATTTTGGCTCTTTGTTTCAATGTAAAAAGGGTTGTTTCCAGGTGGAGCCCAAATATGACCCCAGGGTCTTGATATGAATAAACTTGGTGGAGGTCCACTAGATGATGCTACATACCAAATATGAAAGCTGTCTGCCTTCTGTTTAAGAGAAGTAGATTTTTGAAGATTTTCATATATTCACCCTTTTTGTTAAGGGTAAAGGGTGGATTTTATTTATTTGAACAACTTTGGTAGAGCTTGACCAAAGGAAGAATCCTGCCAAGTTTCATCAAGATTGGCCCACCAGTTAAGGAGAAGACGATGTTTAAAGAAATTGTGGACGATGGACGACGGACATTGTACAATCACAATAGCTCACCTTGAGCACTTCGTGCTCAGGTGAGCTAAAAAACAAAGATTTGTTGAGCAAAATGATATTGAAAGATAAGATTTCTTTCTAAATTGTATTTGAATTCAGGATGAACAAATCTCAAGTGAGAGCCGTGCTTGTTGCCTTTTTGATTAAATGTTCACTGTCTGTCAAGGCTCCTTGGGCAAAAACCTTTACGTTAACTGTGAGCCAATGCACTAGCTGTAGATATGAAATAAGTTCCTGGGGCCTGTTTTACTAAACATCTTATGATAATTTTTGGGCAATTCAAAAATCAAAAGTTGCTTCTACAGTATATAAGTAGCGAAATTTAGAATCCTGCCATGCATCACCTCACTTGAATTGTCTCCTAAAGACAATTCCAATGAGATTTTGCAAGACAGAATCTAACAATGAATGAAAACATCAGGTGGGATTTGTGATTTTGACTTGCAATCAATTTTTGCGTAAGAAGTTTAGTAAAACAGGCCCCTGGCTTTTTAACCTATCAACGGACCCAATTTTTTTTATAGTATAATAATACTATAAAAAAAATTGGGTCCGTTGATAGGTTAAAAAGCCAGGGGCCTGTTTTACTAAACTTCTTACGCAAAAATTGATCGTAAGTCATTTACCATATGACTTATAAGATAGAAACCATACCTGCAACCACATAGACAGAGCCTCCGCTCCCACCTCCACCATCTGTCCCTGTCCCGTCATCACCGTCGGCAATAATGGCACCATCCATATATATAACTGAGGGAACAACGATGTTAACTGTCCCTCCACCCAGACCTCCATAGGGGCCTCCACCTTTACTTCCCAGCGTCACTGGCTCGTACACTGATCCATATCTTACACCTCCAATAGTGGGATCTGTCATCGCTAAAAATCAGTAACAAAAGTTTAACATTTATCCTGCCCTGTGTTCAGGCTGACTATAGGTGATACCTGTTTGCAAATTATACCCCGCTTTGCACATGAACTTGTGTGCAAAGAGGGGTATAATTTGAAAACAGTTTGCACTGCTTTCTCATCCTAAACGCTGAATCTAGATTTCCTGTCAAACAAATTACTTATTTTCGAGGAAATCAGTCTTAGATCAGGCTGCAAATGTGCATTGACCATGATTTTTAATGGCAATGTTTAAAAATCATATGTTGGTAGCTAGAATGGTTGTCTAGTGAAAACACTTTTTGAACCTTGACTACCTTGATCTTTGACCCATAGCTATGACTATTTTATTTGAAAACACTTCTTCACCTTTAGGGGTAAATATAGGATAATTTTTAGTTAAGAAAAAAAGCATAAATTACAATGTTACACAGATTTCTTCCCTTTGACCAAGTCATAGCTATAGCTATCAATTGTCTGTATTTATTGTTAAGAAATAATTTTTATCTTTTCTGGTTTCAAAAAATGAACAGCAGGTGGTATAGTCTAAGATGAGACAGCACATTTGTGCAGGCTGATCTTTGTCTTTACCTACTGCCAAAGCAATATCATACCATGTTAAGTAATACAAGGGTTAATGTAAATGGTTCAAAGCAACTCTTACATCCGCCCCCGAGTGAGGCATGTCCGGCTCCCGTTCCATGTACGATAGCATCCCCAGGGTTGGCTACTCTACTAGTACCTACACACACCACTTTAGATAGGGGCTCCATGTAAAAGTTGGACGCCAACACTTCAAATTTATCCGATCGGAACTCAGATTCATACTTCATATCCTAGACAAAAATAAATGAATCACACTTTTTTATTTTTCAATTAACTTTGTGGCTTTTTTTTTTAATTCATGATAAATTTTCGAAACTACACAAAATAAGAATAAGATAAATATGGGAATATGGATATGTTTTACCGAAAATTACCAATGGATAATTTGCAAAATCAACAAAGGATAGGATATATTCGTAGAATACTAATCCCTCCCCCCCTCCCTCTGAAAGGGATTCTGTAGATGTTTAACCTTGATTGACTTTGACAGAATATCTGATGACCTCAGTACCAGCAGATTCGGTGAGATCATCTTGTCCATCTTGAAACAAAAATCGCCTTAAAACTTTGCCAATTACTGCAAAACTATTTCATAGCAATGCTCATATCCTACAGAAATGATTGTAGATCTACAATCATTTCTGTAGGATATGAGCATTGCTATGAAATAGTTTTGCAGTAATTGGCAAAGTTTTAAGGCGATTTTTGTTTCAAGATGGACAAGATGATAAATAGACACCAGTAAATGAATATTTCCCCAACCTTATTGATGTAGGGGCAAAAAAGAGAACTAAGCAAAATATTGATTTAATATTCATGTGTTATTTGTCTAATATTTTTTTATATTTCAAGAGCATTCATCAAATAGCGGTTATATTGGTTGGCCAGTGCAAACCATTGAGGTAGTTATAAGTAGAGAGCACTTAACCCTTTACATGCTGAATAAATTTTGGCTAAAAATTTTCATCCAAATCAAAGGGCAAAAAGCACTGAAAGTACCAACTGAAGGTCAATTTTTATTTGAAAAACTAAATCTATCGACTATTCTGGTTTGAAAGTGAGAAACAGGTGGTGTAGACTAACATCAGACTGCACATATGTGCAGTATGATTTTTGTCTATAGCTCCTGCCAAAGCAGGAATATTCCTGGTTTAGCATGACAAGGGTTAAAACATTTCTACACTGAACTTTTTCAGTATTTTAAGTTAAAAATCAAAGCGCTTCCTATTCTAAGAGCCCTGTACTCACCAGGAATCCAACTTTCAGCGATAAATGGACACCTTCTGGTATGATCAAAATAGCCTTGGCTCCAAGCTCCATTGTAGCAAACTGGAACGTCCCTGGCACACCCTCGTAATACACCCCATCCTCTGTAAAACTTGTCATAGCACTAATTGCGATATTAATAACTCTTCCAGGTACGATGATCACATGTCTCACACCAATTAACTCTCCGTTCCAGTTTAAGGCGATTTCTCCTAGACCGAGAATGTAGACAACGGGGGATAGATAGGCTATGGCAGCATCACTCACCCAGATGTTTATGGGAAGTTTACTTTGGTGCTGGAATTCTTCTAAATAACCTTTTTGGTTTGCCTGGAAAAGACAAGTGAAGACTTTTATACCTTAAATGTTTCACAAGTGATGGATCAATGCCCTGCCCCTCAACCTTTCTTATGACACACCCCTCAAATATTTAGAATATATTGAATGAGTGGTTATTGAATACCAAATTTTTTAAATTAGTCATCTATAAACGGATAAAAACAAGGCTGTGCTGAGTTTTTATCTGTTTTAGATTACAAGTTTAATAAATTTGGAATTTCATGAGCACAAATTTGATATTCTGATTATAATGCCACCTGATTTTTTGCAATAAAACAAGAAAATTACAGAAATGTATTGATTCAAGTTATTCGGCAAAACATATAAAGACTTCGGCAAATGCTGTTATGACATCATTTTCACAATGAAAATATAACACCGCTATCCCTTCTTAGCTCATTTGTATAGTTATTCCACTAGTGTAATAATACTAGTGTAATAATATAGTAAAATATCAAAAATATTCAATGGCGTTATTTCACCCCTGCAATGTAGATCATATTATGATAAATGTTATTTTATTGGCGAACATATAGAAATGGACTCAAAACAAAGAGCAAATCATTGCAGGACAACCCAAAGTTGTAACTACAGCTTGTTTAAGGTATAGTATATAGAGTGCTTCAAACATCAATTGAGCTTGTGCATGACATTTCAAACAATTTCACATGTGCGCAAGGCATAGCCTCTGGTCAGTCTATGCAGCGGCACAGTCTCTACTTTGTGGTGTGTAGATAGACAGGGTTTGACACTAAGGGGAGTCTGTGAGTCTGAGACTCCCTGTGAACCAGCTGGGACTCCTTCCATTTGCAAATAAGGAGTCCGATAGACTCCAACAGTCATATTAGAATATTTTGAAAAACATATGCACAAGGCAGTGTCCTTTCTGACACTTGCCAAAACTGTAGATTTTTTTTAACAAAACATTTACTTGTATCCTGTAGTGTTTTGAGAAAAAATCTTATTTGGAAGAACATTGTAGAAAAGAAGAAATTGCTGATAACAAGCAATTTCTTCTTTTCCACAATGTTCTCCCGTTCTGAAAATTCGGACTCCTTACTTTGAGCTTGGGCTCCTTGATTTCACGTGTTAGGAGTCCAATTGACTCCTTAATCTCAGGAGTTAGTGTCAACCCCTGATAGGTACGGTGTAAAACCCTCTTTAGGCAATCATGTAAACCCTCTTCAGGCAATCAGTGAATGTTCTTTTTGAATTATGTGGGTGTCCAGGCTGTGCAAAGTGTCTCCATCACGCACACAAAATTGTTGGAAATGTTGCCCACAGACTCAATTACCTTTATGACAAACAACCAGACAACATCATGTAGATTGGTGCAAATTTAAAGAGAATGCAGACAAATTAATCATAGTAAAAACTTTGGCAACAAATTGGGTAGAAAAATTGTAGTAAAGATAGTAGTAAGATAATAATGTAACAATATGAGGATCCTTAAATCAGGGCCCAAGATTATAAAACTTTTCTCATTCTCAATTCAAAATGTTCTCAAATTTCAATTTGTGATTAAACCTGTAATTCTGTTTTAATACTCATCTTAATGTATCAACATAAAAGACACTATTAATAAGTTGTTATAAATAACAACTTATTAATATTATCTTTTATTTTCATACATTTATTTGAATTTAAAATTTGAGAAAATTATCAGTTGAGTCTGAGAAAATGTTTATAACCTCCGGCCCAGGGGCCCGTTTTACTAAACTTCTTACGACAAAATTGATCGTAAGTCAAAATCACAAATCATCCCTGGTGTTTTTATTCATCGTTAGATTCTGTCCTGCAATATCTCATTGGAATCGTCTAAAGAAGATGATTCCAATGAAATAATGCATGGCAGAGTTCCAAGTTTAGTTACTACTGTAGATGCAAATTTTATTTCCGACTTACGCAAAAAATGATCGTTTAGTAAAACAGGCCCCAGGTCACCCAAAACCTTTACCTGCAGATCGACCCTTCCAGTTGCGTCTCCATATAACTTGTTGATAATAAGCTCTCTGGCTATCCCGTCCCCTGTTTTAATTTGTAGCGATGCATTTCTAAACAGGTAGAGTTCGTCAAAATAATATGAAACAATTGTTGTACCATCACTGTTGTATTCGTCTAGAATATACTGATGATCCCAGTGTTTTTCCTTGTTGTCTAAATGAAACTGCTCAAACTTGCGGGATTTTCTAAAATGACATATCAACAATTTTGATTATCTTTCTTAACCCTTGCCTGTTTTACAAAATTTTAGACCTGTCCAAATTCAATAATTTTGTAAATCATGTTTTAAAGTGGATTTAATTTGAAAAATAACCATTCAGTAGGGTAGAAAATATTGTGGAAAAAGAAGAAATTGCTTGTCAGAAGCAATTTCTTCTTTTTTCACAATGTTTTCTCAATCATAAAACCACAGACGCGTAAAAAGCAGGGATACAACAGCAAAGGATTAAACAAAACAATAATTTTAACTGTAAAATCCATTTTCATACAAATTTCATTACTTGAAGAAAGTTTTCTAGTGTTATACAATATGTAATACAGTATCTTCAATTCTTAGACATGAATCAGCCCTTTTTTCAGAAATGAGGGTGTTATTACATATCAAAGCTTACAAAATAATTGCTACAAAATATGTGAAAATATTCACAGATATTCTTTTTTGGACTTTACCTAATGTAAACTTCATATTACTAAGAAACATTTGGTCTCTCCTTCCCTCCCATTGTTTTCAATGACATAAGATTCTTATTGCTAATGAAACTCTTAAATGGTCATCAGCAAAAAATTTAAACTTTTACCAGTGTAAAATTTCTATAAAGCTTAATTTGTAGTATAAATGAAAAATTAAACGAGGCTTACCTGTAAGGTGAAGTTTGATTGTAATTCCATGAGACCGATTTAAATCATGAAGGAATTAAAATGAGATGCGACTGCGCATGCACGGCTCGCATCTCATTTTAATTACCGCAATGTATCGTTATCGGCGAAATGGAATTCAGCATGAGTCGCCTACCTTTTATCCCTGATATAGACTGATCCAGGTCCACCACTGGTCAAAAGCCCTGTCCCATCACCATCTCCACCCAGAGCTTCAAACGAGCCAAAGAAGTAGATCTGTGTATCTAACCAAACACCGATTCGACCCCCAGCCCCACCAGCGGCACCGTCTCCTCCTATAGACTGCAGGATACCATGCCCTTCCAGGTTATATGCCCTACATAATCATACATTATACATGGGAGTAACTAGGATTTTGAAATTCATACCACAAAATTGGTGACCATAATAAAATAAATATATTGGTGTTGGGGACACTTAAGGTAGTGGACCCATAATAGTTCTGCAACGTTTTGAGAGTCATTAACTTTAACAATGTTTTCCGATGTTTCCTAATGATTTTCATTAGGAAACCAGGGTTAACACTGTTAAAGTTCTTTACTTCCGAAACGTTATGGAACTATTACGGGTCCACTACCTTAAGCAAACTGACATCCACCCACTATTTGGCGAGAAATGGGGGACAAAGCAAGGGATCCAAAGGGGTTATTTGAATGATTTCAACATTGATGAATGATCAATACATCATAGCTACGGCCTGAATAAGCCGAGTTATGCTATTTTGATCTTCACCAACAATAATTTTTTAAAGAGGATTTATTTAATTTACAGACTTGCATAATGTGTGTAATGGTGGTATGGCATTTGTTATAGTCAATTATTCTGAGAACTTACAAGAAGAAAATTGTCTAAAATGACATGCTTACTTTTTTGGAACTTAGCCATATCTATTGATCACTCAGTTGTTGAACAATTGAATCAAAATTGACAAAGGGACTCTGTTAACAAATGGAGGTTAATTGTTTTATTCAGAAGTTAATTTGTGTATGAAGCAAGAAATAAGGGCTACATACAAATTGTGAGTTTATATCTTTTTTTTTTGAGGGGGGGGGGGGATGTATTCAGTGAAATAATCAGGTAATTATCCACCTAGAAATTGAAATGCATAATAGCATAATAACAAAGGAAAGATACATAGCCAGCCTGCAGTCAAAAATTTCTAGAAACTACCCACAGGTGATCTTTTTCCAAAATGTACTTTGCATGCAAGAAAGTGACACTTTCTAGTATCTAAGACAAAGTTCTGTATCAAGAGAGAAAAGTCAGCAATCTTTAAATAATAACTTAATTTTTTTTCTTTCAGTAAAGAAAAATACCTTACTTTTTAAGAATACTTCTTGTCATAAATATAAGAACTGTTCATTCTCACTTTCCAGCTAACATATATATGAAAGTGTTTGGTATAAACCTTTAGTCAATGCAAGAATAACCTTTCTTTTTGAAAAGACAATACTCACTCAACATTGATAGTCCCTCCACTGCCACCACCAGCGTTAGACCCTCCATTACTACCATCTACAGATACTGTACCATCTATAGAGAGGGAAGTGGCCACCTGCAACAAAATATTGTTGTTTATATCAAACATTTACCAAATGACAAAATTTTCTGAAGGTTCGAATCAAAAGACATTGCAGACAATTTCTTATAGATTCAATTCCAAAAAAAAATCTTTTACATTACTTAGAGCAAACATTCTGGATTTTGCAGAAATCATTTCTTACTTTTCCATACTTTTTTCAAAAGCGCCTTTATCTTGAGGGGCATCACAAAAGTGTGATTCATTATAGAAAGGGTAAACTACAAAGTTCTAAAATCTAACATTTTAAGATTTTGGATAACCAAGGAACAACAACTGTATTAACTGTATTACTGTTTGACTTTGATAATTCACCTTTTCAGATGACCTTGACCTTTAAGGATTAGGATGGATTAAAGGAAACTTAGTGTCAAGGAAGATCATATAAGAGATGCAGAGAGTATATGTTAATTTTCGAGGAGGAAATGAAACTAAAACCCTAATCACACTGCATGAAAACACGAAGCGGATTCAAGAGTGTGATTAGGTTTTTAGTGTCATGCCTCCATGAAATAAACAAAAAGTCTCTTCATATCTTTTAATTTACTTTCTTGAAGCAAAAATGTAAAGACTAACCCTCAAACACATCAATTGTTTATGGGACTACTTTCAGCGGAAGTTGACAAAATAATGTGTAATCAAAATTGTTTTCATTGAGTAATGAAACCAATTTTTCAGCCAATCAGAAGGCATGATTCTTGGTGAATACAACCAAAATCAAATCATTTTAACTTGAAAAGTTTTGAAGTTATTGAAAAATGTCTAGTTTGAAGGTTAAGTTTTCCATGATTAGCAGATGGATGGATATGCAAATATAACAGACATGGAGCATCAAAGAAGTTCATGTGAACAGATACTTTTTGCAGACATGTGATATCTCCCGATCTCGGCGTATTCTCCCGATATTTTAACCTTCCTCCCACTCTCCCGATCGGGAGACCATTTCTCCCGACCTGAAGAAATTTGAGCCTGAAAAAGAATTCAGGGAGCCAGAAATGCAAAATCGCGGGTCTGAAGGGTCGAATGCAAGGGAGAAATCAAATATCGGGTAAAGCGTTGTTTAAGTGTCATCTTTTATCGTCATCGGGTAGATGAACTTTTGCCGACAAACGGGTGCTACTGTATCTATTACCCTTCACACTGTATACGAAATGAATTATGACGATCAGCAATATTGACCTTTCTTAGAAACAGGATCTAAACCGGGTGCAACGTTGTTACTCAATATTACTTAAAAAATGTAGTGTATACAACTACGGACCCTTGTTTATTAAGAGTCCCCGGTACAAGTTAAGCTGTGATTTTTTCACCTATTTTGAAAAATTAAAATGGTTATAAACACAACTAGTAAATTTAGTAGATATCCTTTTCCAAAGAGCCGCGAAAAATTTCCACTCTACGCGATTAGCGTCATGAAGGAAAAGGTCGAACATAATATGCAGAGCGACGCGTCACACGACCTTGGTAAAATAAGGCGGCATCGCAGAAAAACCCTCGTGTCGTATCGCATAATTAAGTAAAACAAGAAGCGGTCATACTTTTATTTCGACGAAGATACTTATTTAGTAGATCTACGCTTCTTTTATGGTCAAATTATCAAAGTTACAAAAAGTAAAAACTGTCTCATGCGTTCTCAAATTGTCATTCAAATTTAATTATTGATATTGAAATTTAAGAAACATCGGACATTCGCTTTTTAAATGCCACGGCGATTTCACCGGATCCTCGCTGGGGTCGTTTTGAGACTTTACACACAATTCATGAATCAGCTACCGTCTTTCTCGAAATTGAAATCAAATGATTCAATCAAGTTATTTGACAACACAAATATTACAGATTAGAAAATAGAAAATCACGGACTGGCTCTTTACTGCCTTTACTGCTGACACAGAGCTTCTCATTAAGCTAATCAACATGGATTTATTTGCAGAGGTAGCTCTTTCACTTTCCGTTTTCTACCGTGTTAGTCTTTAACGTCCGCGAACTCGGAATTTGTTGTCCTTAATATCAATGTTTATCGTCAATTTCCTATCAAAACCATTTATTTTTAGCGTAGTTCAGTAGCAGTAAGTGTCAGTTACGATTAATTGGTCTGTCTCTTCGTCCGTCCGTCCATGCATCCATCCGTCAACAATCATAAAAATCACCTAATCTAGTCATCGGATTGCATACACAATCTACACAAAAATGATCCTTATGACAAGGCCTTTTCATATTTCACAGAATATTGTAAATCATGAAGAACTTTGGTTGCCATGGCAACAGAGTGAAATGAAACGCATCCAATTACAAGGCCTAGAATTTCATACTTTACATAAAGCAGTATTGCATAAATGCAGTATTACCTAATTCTTCACTACCAAACCCCTTGAAAGTTCTCTCCATTAAAAAAAATATGCCTTGTGCTTTGGGTTTCTAGATTACTCAAAGAAATAAAGAAAAACTTTAATAGTCTCCTCCTAAGTTGCAAGGCCTACATCTTTTAAATTTGGAGAGATATTTTTTTTTACTGATTATCTACAAAAAAAACCCCACCTGTATTGTGGGATCCTGATTTTTGCATAGAACTAAAAAATGAATTTCTAATATCTATTTCTCTGAAATTATATGACCAAATTCTGTAGCACTACTATCCTCTATCAAAATAAATTAAATGATAACCTTCTTTTAGTAAAAAATAAAGAAAAGAAACTCTTATGGAAGGTATTATAGTCAGTTTATGGTGTAGACGTGCATTGCGAAAACCCCATTTTTAGCCAGAACGCGCGTTACGCAAAATCTCCCTATTTGAGACCCAATCTCCCTACGAAAAGGTCTTAATCTCCCTATGAGAGCCCATGGAAATATCACATGTATGCTTTTTGTCATTAGTTATCTAGTGACTTCTTAGTTAAGACTCTGATCAGACTGTGCAGCTGCACAGGCTGATCTAAGTCTTAACATTGCACAAATGTGAAATTATCTAACACTGGCTGGCTCAAATAGAATAGAAATCCAATCTTACCTTGAGATACACAATTCCACCTCCAAAGCCCCCTGTAGTTGTCTGTCCATCACCTCCTTTACTGCCTCGTAAGTTAGGACTGTAAAGACTGTTATAATAATCCCCACCATTTATTGAACTACCATTGCCCATGTACACAGCTGTAATAATCAGAGGTGTGTTTCTTAAAATATGAATTTCAAAATTTCTCATAAGATATAAATAAGGATAATTCATGTTCAATCATAGAATTACAAATGAAATGCATGAGATATCCTGACTAGAAATTTTCGAATTCTAAATCCAAAATTCACTTAATACTAATTAATTTGATTTATTATATTTTGTTGGGAGAATTTCTTTTATTTTCAATATTATTGTGGGAGACCACTCTCCCCACTGTCCTGCATAGCTTCATTGGATTTAAATACAATGTCTGACACCTGCATCAGGGAAGATCTTCTTTGGCTCAGTGGTTAGCGCACTAGACTTAAACCAATAATCTTAATATTACTTGTCCGCATGAGTCCAACACTGGCTTTCGTTAGAAATTTTCAGCTTTGGTTGCAGACAATTTGTTTATAAGAATATATACATTATTATTTAAGAGTTTTTAAAGTGGCTTTGAATACAGTCTTTGAACTGAAGATTGATCTACAAAATTTTGGTTAAAGGCTTAACTTTTTTGATATTCAAATAAAACATCACATAAAGAGTTTAAGGATAAACCATTCTTAGCCTAATGCAACGCCAAATAAATTTGATTTTTTTTTATCTCAAACTTTTTTCACATTTTCCTGATGGCCCTTTTTTGTGTGAAAAGTTAAAAGTAACCCTTGTCATGCTGGACCCTGAATTTTCCTGCAATGGAAGGTTGTATAAACAAAGATCAGCCTGCACATATGTGCAGTCTGATCTTGGTTTATACCACCTAAATTCATTTTCAAATTTAATTTTTTTTCCAAGATAAATACTGACCAACAGTCAGTGCATCCTGTGTTTTAAGCACTTCGATTGTAATGTACTTTTCCCAACGTTTATTTCAAGCATGACAAGGGTTATGTTTGATTTATAAAGTAGACCAATCCTGCTTACCTCCCCCTTGTGTTGCATGTCCTGCCCCAGTTCCCTTAGATGTCAGATTGATGTCAGCGTCTAACCCTGCACCAAGAGGTTCATCATGTAAATCATGGATACGATCAGTGGCCGAGGCAGTGAGCTTGGCACCAGCTTCTAGGTTGTAGATACCAGCCTGTATGGTGATATTTTCAGCTGATATAACTGACTGAAAGCGGGAATCAATCCTGGCTATTAGCTGTATTACTGACTGGTCTGGGCTGTATATTACACTGGAATAACTCCTTAAATCAAGAGTACCTAATGTAATGGTTCCAGAATTGTCAATTATGTCGTAAGAACCTGTTTGTTGATCAATTGAAGCGGTATGGGACCCGTCTCCCAAATATACAACCGTCTCAAATCCAAGAATTAGGTCGGCAACTCCGGTGATGCGACCAAATACAGCCAGAGATCTGATTTCTGTCTGACCTGTCAGGAATACACCCTCTCCATAGACATAGACTATCGATGGGTATACAATCTCTGCCTCAGTGCCGATGATAAAATTGATCCCTGCTAGGAAAGCATTTCTGATTGCAGGTTTATATTCAGCGTCCAGTTTTTGTCCATCATTAAGCTGTATCAACCCTGAACCGTCCCCATAAAATGCATCCACCTCTATATCTAGCTGACTTAGGTCTGTTACAAATTGTAAGCTTGCATTCTGAATCAGGTGGACCTCATCAAAGTAATGATATGACATTCCTAATTCTTTGATGACTGAAAACTTTTCTTGGCTGTTTTGATTGTTATCCAGTAAAAGTCGTTTGTAAGTTTTAGAGTTCCGCTTGTCCTCCAAATACACAGTTCCTCCTCCCCCACTCAGTATGTCCGTTGTTCCTTTTCCTCCAAAAGCAACATAAGCCCCATCAAAATCGATTTTCAGTGTACAGTTAACAGCAATCCTTCCCCCTCCCCCAGCTCCCTTGTTTCCGGTCCCATCTCCACCAGATACAGATAGAGAACCATAACCTTCAAAGTCATAAGCTTTAATGTTGATACTCCCACCACTACCGCCACCCCCGTATCCATCTGATTGTTCTCCGTCAGCTGATACAGTACCATCAACAATCAGTTTGCTACCAACAGCTATGGCCACATACCCAGCACCTCTCCCTCCTGTCTTCACATCTGTCACACTGTTATACGTACCCCTACTACCTGGCATTGTCGGGTTATAGACAGAATCGTAGTATGTTCCATTCAGACCGAGGTAATCATAATAATAACCACCCCCTATTCCTCCATGACCAGCACCTTTATATATGTCTACTCCAGACCCTATTGTTATATCCATGTCTATAGAGGCTCGTCTGTTTTCAGGAGAACAGCTCAGCTCTGCTCCCAATTCTAGATCCATGGCTGAAACTGTTATGTCAAATGTATCTGCATTCAAATTGGAGGCAAACTTGAGGTTCAGATCACTGGCTTGGATTTTAGCCCCGGTTCCAGCATCATATTCAACAAAGCTACCAGGCTCAAGTTGGAGTTTCCCAAAACTGACAAAATCGATATCTTCTACATTGGTCTGATCTATAGGTACAATCTTGGCATTTGAACCAACCCTCATTTTTCTACTAGAGCCCAGGTAAAGGTCAGTCACACCTCTCATGATTCCATCAAGGTCAAGAGAGACATCTCCATCACCTAGAATGGTTGTAACATGTGATAAAATAAACTCTCCACCATCATGAAGCTCTAGATTAGTGTACACTTTAGAGTTGGACTCTGTTGCTCCTTGAGTTCTCTGTAATGTTCCAGATTGATTGGTCTGAACCCTCAGTAGCCCAGTCCCATCTCCATTGATCTTGTTTATCACCAGAGATCTCTGAACTCCATCCTTCACCATCTGTAGTTTGGCAAAGTTATACAGGTCAACTACATCAAATACAAGATCAGTCTCAGCCTCATTTAGTGTTGTATAGAAATCTTTTTGACCATTCTTATTATCCAGGACAAGCTGTTCTCCATATGTGTCCGATTTAGTAAAGATAGATCCTGGTCCGCCGTCTCCGTGTGTGGCCAATGATGTTCCTCCATGAGCCTCGTAGATACCCTGAAACTGATCCTCCGTCATCCAGACAGCGATATGACCAGCACTACCAGCCCCAGAGTCTGACCTCGTCACACTTCCACCATTAGCCTCCATACTGCCTAGACCTTTCAGATTGAGACACTCCACAAAGATACTGCCTCCTGCACCTCCACCCCCTGTGTCAGAATCAGCACCAGATGCCTGTAGATATCCATCCAGATAGAGCTCATCTGTCCCCACATAGATATATCCACCACCCAGTCCTCCCTGACCCCCTGATGATCCTGGAGTCAGGGGCGTGTATATGGTACCATAAGGTTCAGATGCCTGATCTACTGTATACCCAGAACCCACGCCTCCACCAGCAGCATGGGCACCGCCATTCTTACCCTGTCCATGAGCGCTGGCTGGTACAGCAGTGTCTGAATCACTGGCACGTCCAACTGTGTTGAGAGCAGCTTCTCTTTCTACAATAACAGTGACTGCTTGTAGGAACACATAGTCTGCTTTAAGTACAACATGTCTCTTGAGTTCAAATTTGGTCAGCAGCATGTGTAAATTGCCTGCAAACTGAAACAGGGAACCAGCTTCTAGCCTGACAGAACTGAGTGTGTATTGACCCGGTTGGCTGGTTGCCCTGTATACACCTCCTGCATACGCTGAAGTGTAGGTAGTACTATAGCCTTTAATCACTCCCCCAGATTCAACATCCAGTGTCTTGAATGTACATGTCCCCATAATGTCCAATGTAACACCTTCTACAATAAGAGTGTTTGGTACATGAAGGGTAGCGTTCTCTCCAACAATGATGTTCACTGTTAAGGTAAATGTGCCTATCACACCTTCAACAAAGGCTGCCCTGAATATCTGCGTTCCTGTCAGAGTTATGATTCCAGTGAGGTCTCCTGTTAGATTGGATGCTCTCATTTCTGTGTCGGATGTACCATAAATCACTGTTGCATAACCTGAAAGTACATAAAACATGGAAAAAAAGAAAGAAACAAAGGACCTACCTGAAACAAGTACATTGCATGTGGATATTTTTGTTGTTTGATGCTAGATAGTGACCACAATTCTAAATTGACAGGGTTTGAAGAAGTTGGGAATGTTAACTTTTTTTAGTTAGATTTTGAAGAAAATTAAACTTGATCTACCACTTGACCTCAACATCGGCAGTTGTTTATGATAAGATCTATCATCATTATTCATTCACAGTTTAGACTTGTAAGAAATTGTGATGTAAACAAGTCAATACTTAGAAGCCCACAATGGCCTAAGATGGTATACTGACTATCAATGTTTTTTTTTTATTCTCATTACTGTCTGATTTTCAGGAATTCTATTATGAAGAATGTACCTAGAAAAATACACCAAGCACTTCTTCAATATGTTTTTATCAGTAATCCTTTTCTTTTTCTGTAAATTTTCACACAGAATCTTAAGAACATAGAATCTTCTGTGAAAGTTTCAGTAGAAATTTGACGAAATTACAGATTTCGTCGCTTATAGGAGAATATTTTCAGTGAAAATCTATAGGCCCTCCTTTCCCATGTTTTCGAATGGATCAGCACCATTAAAAAGGAACCTTCCTAGTGATCCTACTACAATTGTCCTGTGAGACTTTCAAGAAAAGCTGATAATATCTATGGACTTTATCACATAAACTAGCATTTTCTGAGCAAATATCTATAAGGCCCCTTTTCCCAAGTATTTTTTTCTCTGATTAATCCCATTTTAGAAAGGAACCTTTCATAGTACCCTACAATCATGCTGTGAAAGTTTCAAGGAGATCTTATAATATATGAGGACTTAATCGCATAAACAAGAATTGTTTACATACAGGTGAACGACAGGAAACAGGCCATCACAACCACTCTTTTGACTTTTAGTCAATAGAGCACTTCCCTTCATCTCCTTAGTTTGGTTAACCCTTGTCATGCTGAACCAGGAAGATAACTACTTAGGCAGATGTATTAACAAAGATCAGCCTGCACATTTGTGCAGACTAATCTTAGCCTTTACCACCTGTATTGCCTTATTAAGTCAGAATAGTTAAAAAAATATATATATATATATTTTCCAAAGAAAAATTGACTATTATTTCATCCAGTGCTTTTGGTAGTTTGGATTTTATGCTAATTTCAAAAGGTTTTTATTCAGCATGAAAAGAGTTAAAAATTTAATTTACCTTTTACAGTTATGATGTCAAAGTCAAACTCATCCTGAGCCCCAGTGATGTTTGTGTAAGTCTGTTGTTGTACAGAATTGTCAGTGTCACCCCCTATAATAAGGGTCTGGACCTGTTTAGGGTCCTCCCCTACCTGTAGGTACACAGTCCCTGGACCCGCCTTTACTGTATCCAAACTGTTATCATTGCCAGCACCGTAGGCCTTGTAACTCCCAATATATTCGTTACTGTGGTGATAAAATGTATTTTTGCATAAATGTACGTTTTTGGGTCGTTAAAGGCATGGGTTAACAGACAAAACCCCGGTGTTAACGAGAGAAAACATGGATTAATCAGTAAATTTCATATGCCGTTAACGCCCTGCTTTTTTCACTTAAATATCCATGATTTAGGCTTATATAATGCAATCAATTTCAATGATACTTATATTTTTTCTGCCATTGAAGTGTACGCATTGATAAATAAAATGTGTGAAAATTATTCATGTCCAACATTATCAAAGAGCATACCTAAAGACGTTGCTCTAATTCCTGTGTTAAATTGTGTGATGTCAAAAGCCACGTTGGTATAAACAAAATGGATGGTGTATTGCGTGAAATAATTGTTCCCGCAAAAATAGCGTCAATTCACATTTTTTCGGGCGTTTACATTTGCATAGACCATCAAAATGCTTAAACGCCTTCGTGCTTCGCACTCAGGCATTAAACCATTTTTCTAGTCTCTGCAATTGTTGATGCCCTAAAAAACGTGGATTAACCCATTATTGTTTTTCTTATCTTAAAAAATTGAATTCATGATTTTGATTTAAAACTGAAATGATTTTGTATGTATGACTTTAACAACATCTATATTTTCAACCCTTTCAATGATTGTGAACAATTTAATTTTTTAGTGAAATTTATGTGTTTGTGCTATCACAAAACAGTATACCTAAGGATTTTGTTTGAAATAATTTGACAAGTTTCCGACATAAGAACAATCAAATATGAGGGGTAAGCGCCAAACCATTATAAGTGACTTTAAATTAATATGCACTAACAAAGGTTTAGCACCGACCCATAAATTAACTTTAATTCTTTTTATCTAAGGATATCTTCTTTCAAGAAAATTCTCCCAACCAACAACATAACAATTTTACTTCCAAGTGCTAAAAGGTCATAAGTGACCACACAATTTATATTCATTTATTTTATAACTATACAAATATCCATGTGATAACATCCTATATGATATTTTTTATGATATCACATGGATATTTTCAGAACAATGACATTAAATGCGGTTATTTTTAGAAACTTGCATTTCTGATAGAAACATGAAGGAAAACAAGACAAACAGAGGTTATAAGATAAATATAATACATACTTAGTTTATTGTATGAAAAAATATCTAACTCGGTGTGGGAATTGATAATTGCCTCGGCAGAGCCTCGACAATTTTCAATTCCCCCAGCCTCATTAGATTTTTTTTCATACAAAACGCTATAAGTGTATTATACATTTAGCATCAGAACAATGACATAAAATGGGGTTATTTTTAGAAACTTGCATTTCTGATAGAAACATGAAGGAAAACAAGACAAACAGAGGTTAAAAGATAAATATAATACTTATTTAGTTTATTGTATGAAAAAAATATCTAACTCGGTTGTGGGAATTGATAATTGTCTCGGCAGATCCTGGACAATAATCAATTCCCCCAACCTCATGAGATCTTTTTATAAATTAAGCATCAAGACATCCGTTCATATCTATTTGACCTAACAAACCACCAACCTGTCAGTGACCGCTATACGTATACGACCGCCTGCACCTCCACCACCATAACCCTCTCCTTTGCCTCCATTACTTCTGATCTCACCGTCTCCAGATAAGACAGGTGTGTCTATATCAATGGTCCCACCACTACCACCACCTGCGTTAGTCCCAACTCCTGGATTACCATCAACTTGTATTACACCTGTAGGAAAATCATTTATCACTTATCAAATGATAAAAAAACAGCAAGGGATTATGAAAATAGGTTGATCTTATAATGAACTAACATTTCAATTCACATTGAATTTTCCTTTTTTATTTTATTTGAGCAACCAGGATCTTAAAAGTATAGTTTTCTCTATATTCATTACTAAGTAATCTCTTACATTTTTCAAAGCAACTAATTGTTATAGACTTGTCTAATTCAAAAAATCTACTTTGAAAAAGGGGCATAACTCTTACAAAATTGCTTTAAGAATTATCTCCCTTCATAATATGGAGAGCTAATGTGATGATGAACACCCCATTTTCATGAAGATCTCTACCATAACAAAAGAGATATGACAAATTTTAAAGTTTGTCTCATCAATCCTTCGCCAACAACAATCCAAATGACACCAAAGTGATGATAATACCTTGGGTTTTCTCTGAAAACAGCCAATTTAAAAATAACAATCTATTAAGGGGTACGCCTGTAATTAGTTTACTCACCATAATTAGTCAGTCCTACAAAGAGTTTGAGTTTTAGATATCCACCACCCTGGCCACCAGCTCCATTAGATGTACTTCCTCCCCCGCTACCAAATTCTACAGGGTTCCTTGTTGTATCGTACACAGCACCTCCAGGCTCTGACATCAATTCACTGCCTCCCATAGCACCATGGCCTGCACCACTCCCATAACCACTGGACGTCTGAAAAAATTATTAAAGCTATATGGTGGGGTAGAATATGGCCGATATATGCAAACCCCTCGAAATGTTACAATATCTTATATCATTATCATACACCTTGAAGGTCATCATAAAGTTTGAATGGTAGGCAGGTGGTAGAAATTATAGACAAAGCATATCAATAAAGCTATTGAAAGTGTATAACCAAGTAAAATTGTTTTATCATAAACTGCATTCAACAAGTTGCAAAGGAATAAAAGATTTCCCATGAGTATGCCTTCTTGGATAAGCAGCTATTGAATTGGGTGAAAGGTACTGCAAGAAGCCAAGAGTAGGTGCTCCAGCTACAAGACTTGAAATTGATGTTAAACCCCACACAAGCAAACAAATTCCCAAAGCATCCTCCAAATTCTGCTCAAATTTTCTCAAGCCTATCAAAACTAGACTGTTGCAAAGCGGACTTATACAAGTGCTTGTCAACAATGAAAATCCATTTTCCATCAAAGAGCAATTACTCTGTTAAACAGCTGGATATCCATGTATGAGAAAACAAGAGCTGTCACTGTAAGATGACAATGCCCCCGACACCGCTTTGATTTTAAATTATGGCCAATCTATGTTGAAGGTCAAGGTCATCCAGGGGTCAAGGTCACCAAAGTATGTGCCTACAGAAAGGTAATGTACCAAGGAATGTTGTGGTAAAGTATGATGCGAATATGTTAAGTAATAAGGAAGTTATGGCCAATGTTAAAGTTTTTGGACGGAATGACGGACGGACGGACAGACGGACAGACGGACGGACGGACAAGTCAAATTTATGATGCCTCCCTATCGGGGGCATAAAAAGGGGGAATTGTTCAAAAATTAAATTAGGCAGAGTTACAGTTACTGTGCACTGCACTACATTATCTTGAGAGAAACATCGATGGCTCAGTGCAAAACAGTTGTAACTACCTATAAACATATAGGTCGTTACAACTGTTTCACGCTGAGTCAGCGTTATCTGCCAAGTTTCATGGCGATCAGACAAAAGGTGACAGAGTTATGCTCCAGACAAGAAGTGGATGCTGCCCACCCACCAGATGCCATACACCAATGGTGATCACTTAACCCTTTGCTGTTTAATCCCTGCTTTTTATGTGCCTGTGATTTTATGATAAAGAAAACATTGTGTAAAAAGAAGAAATTGCTTCTGACAAGCAATTTCTTCTTTTTCCACACTATTTTCTACCCTACTGAATGGTTATTTTTCAAATTGAATCCACTTTAAATTTTCGTCTGCAAAACCTTTGAATTTGGACAGGTCCAAAATTTTGTAAAACAGGAAAAGGTTAATACATCCAGTCTTTCGAGAGGTGTATAAAAATGTGATATATTTGGGGGGACCAACACATTATACGATAACTTACAGTGTGTCCTGCCCCTGGACCTAGGCCAGCCATGTATCCACCACCCTGTAGATTGAGTGTACTATCATGATGTAGTTTGATCTCATTGGCACTAATCTGTAGCCCCTCTCCAAACACAGTTGCCTTATAGTTCAGCTCCAGGGTCGCAAATTTGATGGTCTTGTCTACATCGGCTTCAAACCTGACTTCAGCATGACTGTTAATGGTAAACATCGCAAAGCTGTACTCCCCTTTAGGAGACATGTCAAGATGGCCTCCTGTATCATTACAACATATACCCGTTCTCGCTGTTTTTGAGATGTTCAGTTTCTGGTATGCTGATACAATCAAGTTCTGGATATTGGTCAATATACCTGATCATATAAATGAACATAGCTGTAAGGTGCATCAGTGTTATCAATTAATACTAAGTAAAAACAAAATTTATTATAACACTTGTGTAAATAACTTGACATTGATAAAAGACCTTATCATGCAATGGAGCCTGATATCAGCTGTCTGATAACATAAGATGATACCAGACGGTCTATCTTTAGAAATAATTTGTATACACTTTCACCTGAATTTCTTTGATTTTTTAGGGTTTATTATAATTTAACGCGTTCAAAAGTTCACATTTGTATATTTTGGTTTTTGAGTTTATCCTATCCGACCTATTTTGAGTACATTTGAAATTTAAATAAATCAACCTTTAGAAATTTCAATGATAAAACTCACCTTCAAGTTGACTTGCTTCCCCTTTCAGCTCCACAGAAGTAGGAAGCCGTATTTCTCCCTCTTCATTCAGGTGAAAACTGCAGGTGATGGCACTGTAGGAATACCCAACATCAGCACTGAATATACTGTAGTTACCAATAGTGATCAAACTACCAGTCCCACAGTACAGGGAGTCCACCTTGAAGTGAAGCTGTTCTGTAACCAGTGATACCAACGTATCGTCTCCTATATTCAGGTTGTCTATGTTGTAAAATGTCTCAGCTGGTAGATCTATGTAGGTTTCTGCCTTGGATTTACTGCTTGAAGCACATGAATTATCAATGTACAGATTATACAGTTGTGACTGTGTGTTGACGTCCCTGTATTGTAAGAATGCTGTACCAGACCCAGCAGCCTGACCACTGACTGACGATCCTCCACATAGTTTGTAGGTACCCAGATATAAAAAGCTTTCTATATTCAGGGCAATCCTTCCTCCTCCTCCCGCACCTCCCTGACTCGCACTACCACCAATCACAGATATAACCCCTGTACCAGACAGAGTGTTGGAGACCATGTTCACAGATCCCCCACTTCCTCCACCACTATCATGTGTACCATCCTGACCGTCGGCACTGATCTCACCATGAAGTGTTATTGTGGGTACATCAATATCTAATCGACCTCCCCCTAATCCAGGGTCGCCTGTGGTACCATGTCCACCCATGGACCCTAGCTTGTCTGCCTGTCTGATATCGCCCACATACAGGACTCCTTGCTGGGTGCCATCCACCGACTCACCACCAGAACCACCATAACTACCTCCAGACGCAGTACCACCATCTTGTCCTGTTCCAAAACCAGCTGCTAGATTACCACCATCTACATTTAGTAGTCCTCCAAATGCAACCTCTAGTGTTTTAGCTGATATATATAGATGCCGTCCTGTAACGACACCACCATATTTCACATTTATATCTGTGAGGACAGATAAAGTATACTGGTCATCCTTGTCTAGACTGATATCAAGTTCACCATCAGTTGATACAGACAGACTCCTTAAGGCCAGTGTTCCTTGAGGATCAACAGAGGAGCTAGTATAGGAACATTTACTGTCAGAGTGAATCTTCACCTTTCCACCTCCTATAATAGTTAACTGCTGCAGGTTAGACATGTTTCCGTACAGTTCCAGGTTATACATGGTGGTTGTCACATCCCTGCCATTACTTATCTGTAGTTTGGGAGGTACATTAGCAAATCCCCCAGTCTCCACAATCAATCTGCCCTGTAAAGTGTATGGACTAGCTGTTCCATATGCAGTGGCAATATCCATGGATTGACCCTCCCCAACATACAGGGTACCAG